>BNST01003199.1:65000-197500 GCA_019650275.1 Xylocarpus granatum | reverse complement strand
CACTTGGATGTACATACGCATCTTCTATGTGCAATTTTTTTCCTCCACTGTCATCAACTGAAATTGTTGGTGATGAAACATCTTCACTTGTTCTCCAGATTGGCATCTCAGGAGGTGGAGATGAGTATTCCAAGTTCTGAACTGGTGCAGAACTCTCTGAATTTGATGAAGGAAAGACTTGGTTCCCATCAAACTTGGAGCAAATATTTGTGATGCTGGATGGGCCAAATCTGTCCATCAATTCTTGTGTGAACCTTGTCCAGCCAATCCGTCTACCTTCTCTGCCATAGGTGGCCTTAAGCCAACACCACCATTGATTGGCCCTCCCACATAGGTGATAGGATGCAAAATCAACCCTTTCACCCCTTCTACACCTTGTTTTTCAAAGTAGAATTCAGCTTTGGAGATCCATTCGGTTGGATCTCCTTTCTCAAAGGTAGGGAATTCGATTTTTACCTTTGGTTGGGTGTAGTGGCTTGGGCTGTCATAGTGCTGCCATTCTTCTCTCCTATTTGTCCGCCAAACGTTCTGCCTCATGATGACTCTGCATTCTCCTTGGCTGCCATACTGCTGGCCTTCGATCCAAGACCTCATCGTCGCTGCATTCATCATAGGGGTCATAGGGCTGGTGCAAATTCGGTGGCACCTCCCTTCTGCACCCTAGACTCATGTGCACTCTCCCCCTTTCTTGAGACGGAAGCTGCACATGGTGAAAATCTTCCTCCTGCTCATGGTGCTGTGAGATCTTTGAATGCAGCCTTCTAGACGTTTGTGGTAGGTGGCTGCTCCTGGCTTTCTCAGTTTTGACTTGTTTTCCAGCCACTCGTGGTGTGTCTCTCTTCAATTGCTCAAGAGAATGGATGATAGAAGATAATTGATGTTTGATATCACTTACCTGGACGTTGAGTGAGCTTCGGTTCCTCTCTAAGGTCAGAATTCTTTGAAAGTCCTTGTTAGTTCGCTGTTGTAATGAAGGTGAATGCTGCCGAGATGACATGGTAACCTTGATGCCTTGCAATTGACTGGTGTCTGTGCTGCTGTCTCAACTAGAGCACTAATTTGTAGAGGTGTTTGTGCTTCCTCTCAACTGGTGGTTGTGCTGATCTCTCAATGAAAGCACCAATTTGTTGGGGTCCCAATTTTTTTCCCCAACTTTTCTACACCTTAGGGGTCAGCACGCCTACTGGAATCCTTCCTAACTTGCTGTCCCGTTTGATTCTTGAGTTCTTTTCTATATTTATATCCCCTAAGCTATCCTTCGAGTTAACTAATATATATATAAGGATATGTTGGATAGGCAAAACAACTCTTAAATCTATCACAACTTGCCTTGGTTGAAGAAGACAACTCTTAACTTCAACCTTAGCTCTTAAGCAAGAAGACAACTCTTAACCCTGTCTTAAGCCCTAAGTTATCTCAAGACAACTCTTAAAAGATAACCGAAAATATAAACAAGAAAGTGAGCAAGAATGCTAACCTTGATTCTTGATTAATGAATGAGAAAATTACAAAATTCGTAGCATATCTCCTCCTCACAAATAATGGGTTGTATTTATAGTCCTAAGACAGCGTTATCCTAATTTAACTAGTACTTAGGTTTCTTATCCACTTAGGATATGTTTTTCCTAAGTCAACAAGTTTTCTAAGTCAACTAAAACATTATCAAGATAGACCTTATCCCATTGTTTCCTAGTCCTACTAGGATTCTTGGTCTTTCTTGAATTCATACTTAGACTAGAATTCCTACCTTATCTTGTATTCTACAGCGGCTAGACTTTCTCTTGGCTTATCCTTCTAGGACTAGGACTCTCAATGCAAATCCTTCTGCCCTTAGAATTCTCCTTGTCGTGACTATCCTATTGGTACTAGAATTCTTCATGCGTGTCCTGCTGTTGATAGAACTCTTCTTGGCATAGATGTGCTGTTGCTGCTGAAATTCTTCTTGGCATAAATGTCCTGTTGCTGCTGGAATTCTCCGTGGCATGGATGTCCTGTTGCTGCTGGAACTCTCCTTGACATGGATGTGTTGCTGTTGCTAGAGCTCTTCTTGATGTGATTTTCCTTCTTCTGCTGGAACTCTTGTTGGTGTGAATGTCCTTCACTAATTAGGATTAAGTCAAATACTAGTCGAGCTTCACTGCTGGGGTGCACTCTTGCTGTTGCTATGCTTGTTTTGCACATTTTCTGCCCATTGCCTTTCCTGCATACTTAGGTTTTCAACAATTGGGAAGTGCACGAGACAAACTTCCAGGAGTGACTGAAACACTTTTGCAAGTGCCACAGCGGCGTTGAGCACACCGGACTGTGCATGGGACGAACTTGTAGGCGTAAACAGAACTTTCCCGTGGGCGTGACAGAGGATTTAGGCACATTCGACAGCGCACAAGACAAACTTGCAGGATTGACCACCAGAACATCCTTGCTGGCACGAACGACGTGTTAGGCACATTCAGCAATGCACTGGACGAACTTTCAATAGCTACTGAAACATCCCTGCAAGCGCTACAGCGGCATCAACACGTTGGGCAGTGCACAGGACGAACTTTTGAGAGAAATCGGAACATCTTTGCGGGCATGCCAAAGGCATCGAGTGCATTGGAAGTGCACGGGAAGAACTTCCACGAGCGAGAAAAACATCCCTACAGTCATGGCAGAGGTGTCAGGCACATTCGACAAACTTCTGGGAGCGTCCGAAACATCCTTTCGCTTGTGACAGCAGTGTCGGGCACGTTCGGTACTGCATGGGACGTACTTTTAGGAGCAACTAGAACATTCCTACGGGCGCAGCAAAGGCGTCGACTATGTTTGGTAGTGCACAGGATCAACTTCTATGAGCGACTAGAAAATCCCAGTGGGCTCAACAAAGGCATCGGCCACATTCGATAGTAGTCAGAAAAACTTTTTAGGAGTGACCAGAACATCCTGGCAGGCATGGTAGAGGCATCGACCACTTTTGGTCATGTGTGGGACGAACTTCTAAGAAAAATTGAAAAATCTTAGCGAGCCTGGCAGAGGTGTTAGACATGTTTGATAGTGCTTGGGACAAATTTCCAAGAACGATCAGAAGATCATAACAAGCACGATAAAGGCATCAGGCATATTTTGCAATGCATGGGATGAACTTTCAAGAGTGACCGAAGCTTCCCCGTAGGTGGGCAAAGGGGTCAAGCTCATTCGGTATGTGTGGTACAAACTTGCAGGAGTGAGTAGAAAATCCCCGTGGATGTGGCAACGATGTCAGGCACATTAGACAGTGCGCAAGACGAACTTTCAGAGAGCAACCAGAACATCACTGCAAGCACCACAGCAGCATCAAGGGTGTTGGGCTGTACATGGGATTAACTTTTGGGGAGCAACTAGAACTTTCCTGCAAGCACAGCTGAGGCTTTCGGTGTGTAGGGCAGTGTATGGGATGAACTTGCAAAAGCGACCAGAACATCCCCATGAATGTACAAAGGTGTTAGGCACATTCGGTAGTGTGTGGAACATCCTTGCAAGTGCCACAGCAACGTCGGGCAAGTTGGCGGTGCATGGGACAAATTTTTGGGAGCAATCGGAACTTCTCCGTGGGTGCAGTAGAGGCTTTGGGTGTGTTTGACAGTGCACATGGCAAACTTCCAGGAGTGACCAGAACATCCTCACGGGCCTGGATGAGATGTCAGGTACATTTGGTAGTATGCTGGTCGAACATCCAGGAGCGACCGGAACATCCCCAAAGGCATGACAGCAGTGTCGGGTGTGTTTGGTAGTACGTGGGATGAACTTTTGGGAGAAACTAGAACATTCCCACATGCATGGCATAGTCATCGGCCGAATTCGGCAGTGCACAGAACGAATTTCTGAGAGTGACCAAAATATCCCAACGGGCTTTGTAGAGTCATCTGACACATTCAACAGTGCTTGGGACAAACTTCTTGGAGCAATCAGAACGTCTTTACAAGCACGACATAGGCTTCTAGCATTTTAACAGTGCACAGGATGAACTTTTGGGAGCGACCGGAACATCCCCATGGGCATGGCAATGGCATGGGGTACATTTTGCAATGTGCATGATGAACTTCTAAAAGCAACTGCAAAATTCCCGTGGGCTCGCCAGAGGCATTGGACACATTCGGTAGTGCTTGGGACGAACTTCCAGAAGCAACTTATGATAGAACGTGGGCTCCAGCCCACATGAAAAAGGCAACAACAAAGCATAAAAATGGTCCAAAAGAAGGCTTAAATTGGCCTAAACTTAGGCTACCTGCTAGAAGGCTAAACTCAAGAAAATATCTAGCAATAGAGGTAACAATTGGAGGGAAATTTTAAACATTTGAGTTTGAATATTCCCTACCATTTGCATAAAAATTGTTGAATAAATCTTGGCCATCCAAAATGGCCTTTGTAAAGTAAATCCTACCCATTCATTTCCCCCATCCCCAACTATAAATAGGCTTCACTTCCTTTTACCAAACCATCTACCAAAAGTTGTAAACACAAGTAGTCCAAGAGAGTTGTATATAGCATTGTAATCTTGTGATTCTTTCATTTGATACAACGCTTTCTTCTTCAAGCTTCTCTATCAATTTTCTAATCTCTTGCTTCCTCTAGTCTCCTAAACACCTTAGCTTGTCTAAGGTGAACTTCCATGCATCAAATAAGGCTTGCTATAGTAGCCAAAGTTTAATAGTAGCTAAGTGCTGCACGGGTTCAGTAAAAACTTACCGTCCCGTGACACATGGTATCAGGGCAAAGTTTGTGGGGATAATCTGAAATTGTGTCAAGCATAATTCTCATCATGTCAAGCAAGGAGGCGGAGCCAAGCAACACAACTGAGGTGCTGCAGGAGGAGTGCGCCCGTGGAAAGGGCCACGATGCGAAGAAGAATCTGTCCAAGGACCGTTCACTATCCAAGGACGTATTATGCTCTGCCAAGGAGAGATTAGCCAAACTCAAGCTAGCAATGGGGGATGTACTAGATTGCCTTGATGCTCTTGAGCCAATGGTTGATGAGTGCAAGCAAGAGGCCAGCACTGTCGATATGGAAGGTAAATTCCATGATGCCCTTAACTTTTTTATTGTATCCATGAACCAGGCCATGGGGGAGTTCAAGCAGAGCATGGCAGCGTAAATAAGTGCCACCAATGCAGGATAAGATGCCGTACAGCAAGATCTTGCAGTATGTAAGGCTGCAATAGCATCTGGGTCTACAACAAGTGGCGTGCCAAGAGTTTAAGTTCCCGACCCGCCAAAGTATGGAGGCAAGTGCGACACCAAGGAAATAGAAAACTTCCTTTGGATGATGGAGTGCTACCTTGATGCGGTGAGCATGGATGACAATGCTGTCAAGATCAACACATGCACCCTCTACTTCGAACATGATGCAGCACTATGGTGAAGATGCTGCCATACCAAAATGAAGAGGGGGCTATGCGCCATCGACACCTGGGATGCATTCAAGGCAGATATCAAGAGGCAATTCTACCCCGAGAATGCAAAAGAGATGGTGATGAGGAAGCTTCGCAGGCTCAAGAACCAAGGGTCAATCAAGGACTATGTTAGGGAATACAACTCCCTAATGCTAGAAATACCCGATATGCCTGAAAAGAATCGGTTGCTGTTCTTCCTTGATGGACTACAGTCTTGGGTTGAGCAAGAATTGAAGCAACAAAATGTCGAAGACCATACTTTGGCGATAGCAGCAGCTGAAACGTTAATCGAATTTCACCACGAGCTGTCCAAGGGTGATATGGGTAAAAAGATGACTTTGAACTCTAGCAAAGGCAGCCATGAAAAAAGTGGGGCAGATCGACCTCACAAGGTGGATCCACAGCCAAGCAGACCACCAAGGGACGAGTGGTGCAATGAGGGGCACAAGGCGCATGAAAAGTGGAAATGGAATTGCTTCCTTTGTGGAGGAGCGCACCACACCAAGGAATGCCCACAATGCTCCGAGCTAAATGCCATCATCACCACCTATGAGAAACCGTAGGAGGGTGCACATGAAAAAATGAAGATGAAGAAACAAAGAAGTGTGAAAGAAAGTATTGATGAAAGAATAAAGAAATCTTGTTTTTCACTAGCTAAATATTTACACATCTTGGGTATTTATATACAACATCCTAACGGCTAGGTACAAGCTTATTTTACTTTTCTAACAGCTAGGTACAACACATAACAACATATCTTTCAATTTCAAGAACTAGCCGTTATTTCGTCCTCTAGTGGTTAGCTTGAAATGGGCTTTGGGCTTGATATGGGTGTCCATAGGCCAATCAAAGAGTTATTTGGGCTTTTTATCTTCACCCTCAATCTCTTCATCTTTCAACACTCCCCCTCAAGTTGGGCTTGAACAAATTGATCAAGTTCAACTTGCATACGAACTTTTGAAGTTGTTGAATACTCGGAGGTTTGGTGAATATGTCCGCCAATTGATCATCACTCTTGACATAAGGCATTGAGATTGTCTTGTTCAAATATTTTTCTCTTATAAAGTGACAATCTACCTCTATATGCTTGGTCCTCTCATGAAACACTGGATTGTTTGCAATATGTATCGCCGATTTGTTATCACAATGTAGCTTCATAGGTGCCTCGACATTAAAACCCAAATCTTCAACCAATGCCTTCAACCATATCAATTCACTGGTGGTTGAAGCCATTGCTCTATATTCAGCTTCGGCACTTGATTTGGCCACCACGGTTTGCTTTTTGCTCTTCCAAGTCACTAAATTCCCACCAACAAAAGTACAATATCCAGTTGTAGACTTGCGATCTTCAATGCTTCCTGCCCAATCAGCGTCCGTGTAGGCAAAAATTTGGTGATGTCCATGTTTCTTCATCAGTAATCCTTGTCCTAGAGTTCCTTTGAGATATTTGAGTATTCGGTCCACCATTTCCATGTGATTGGTCATTGGACAAGTCATGAATTGGCTTACCTGATTCACAGCAAAAGAAATGTCAGGTCTTGTAATAGTTAAGTAGATTAACTTACCCACAATTCTTTGATATTGCTTGATGTCTTCAATTGGTTTGCCCTCCTTCTTTTTGGCTTGTCCTTCAATTGGAGTTGATGCTATCTTCCCTCCAAGCTTACCTGTCTCTTTCAAAAGATCAAGTGTGTATTTCCTTTGGGATAGAAATAGCCCTTTATTAGAATGGGCTATCTCTATACCTAGAAAATACCGTAAGTGTCCAAGGTCTTTAATATCAAAAGTAGACTTTAAATAACTTTTAGTGCTGTTTATTCCCAAAGTATCACTCCCTGTTATAATGATATCGTCCACATATATTATCACAACAGTAATACCATTATTGGAGTGTTTTATGAATAAAGAGTGATCAGCACTACTAACCTTAAAGTGTTGAGAAGTTAAAGCACCTAACAACTTAGAGTACCAGGCCCTAGGAGATTGTTTTAAGCCATAAATGGCTTTTCTAAGCTTACATACATGCGGTTTTGGTACTTTAATGTTGTATCCTTGTGGGATATCCATGTAAACCTCTTCTTCTAATTCCCCCTGGAGAAAAGCATTTCGAACATCCATTTGATACATTTCCCATTCATAATTAGTGGCTAAGGACAAAATAACTCTAATGGTGTTCATTTTGGCTACTGGGGCAAATGTCTCAGTGTAATCTAAACCATAGGTTTGAGTGAATCCTTTAGCAACCAATCTAGCTTTATGTTTCTCAATGGAACCATCACTCTTCAGCTTGGTTTTGTACACCCATTTACACCCAACTGTTTTCTTACCTTGGGGAAGAGTAACAATTTCCCATGTCTTATTCTTAACTAAAGCTTCCAACTCCTCATCCATGGCATTTCTCCAAATAGGAATGTCCTTGGCCTCGTTGTAGCAAGATGGCTCTTTCAAACTATCCAATTTGCTTAAAAACACTCTATAACTCTCTTTAACATTATCTAAGGTATAATAATTTTCTATAGGATGTGCTGTGACTTTGTTCCCATAAAAGAATACCCTATTTTTCTGCCATTCGGATGGAGGCTTCCTAATTCTTTGAGATCTTCTAAGAGGAAAATTTTGATCATGTGATGAAGAATCGGACTCTCTCTCATTTTGACCCACCGGTGAGGAACTAAATGGGATTTCATGCTCTAAAACTAATTGATCATTAGGGTTCTCATCACAAGGTGTTTCCTCACTTTGACTTTCGCTAACTATGTTTTGTTCTTCATTTGATTCCAATGGTTCATGAATATCACCATTCTGTTGTGTTGAATCTTCATAGATAAAATCCTCTTTTTCGCTTTCATTCAAACTAACTCCATTATTGATTTGATCGTTATTCCTTAACAAACTCAACCGATTACCTACAATAGATAGGGGAAGAGGATCCCCTTTCATTTCTCCTTCATTTCTCACTTTATCAAAGTAAGGATCACTTTCCAGAAAAGTAACATTTCTTGACAAGAATTTCTCATTCGTAAAAGGATCTAAACATTTATAACCTTTTTTATCAATGCAATACCCTAAAAATATGCACTTTACACTCCTATGACTCAATTTATCTCTAGCATGATTAGGGATGTGAACATAACAAGTACAGCCAAATACCTTTAGATAAGATAAGTTTGGTTGCCTATTATGCAACAATTCAAAAGGAGATTTTCCATTCAACAACTTCGAAGGCATACGATTTATCAAATGTATGGCAGTGAGAATGGCTTCATTCCAATATCTTTTAGGGACATTGTGATGAAACATTAGTGACCTTCCTACATCTAAAATGTGCCGATTTTTCCGCTCGGCCACACCATTTTGTTCAGGTGTGTAGGGGCAAGTCGTTTGATGAACTATCCCTAAAGTGCTCAAGTAATTCTCAAAGGCGTGACTAGTATATTCTCCCCCATTGTCGCTCCTAAGAATCTTAATCCTTTTGCCAAGTTGATTTTCAATTAAGGAAACATACTCTTTAAAACATGACAAGGTCTCTGATTTGTTTTTAATCAAGTATATCCAAGTGTATCTCGACTTGTGATCAATGAATGTGACAAAATATCTAAAGCCATTGTGAGATTCTAAAGGAGAAGTCCATAGATCAGAGTGAACAAGATCAAATATTTCATTATAACAAGTTTTCCGAATGTACAAAAGGAAGTTTAGTCTGTTTTCCAAGATTACAAGCCCTACATTGTTTAAAATCACTAAACTTCATTTTCGGAATCATTTTACACAAAATGTTACTAGGAGGATGGCCTAGTCTTGCATGCCAAAGTTTCTGAAGTCCACTGTCTTCCTCAACTCTAAGGGCTTGATTGGTACTATCCAAAAAATATAGGCCGTCATGTAAGGTTCCCTCACCAATCTTCTTCCCGGTTGACATGTCCTGAAATATCACCTTATTGGGTTCAAAGGTGACACAACAATTTAAGTCTTTTGTTATTCTACTAACGGACAGCAAATTTGATGAAAAATTTGGCATATAAAGGCCACTTGTTCTCTTGGATAAAACTTTAATATCTCCTAATCCCTTAATGGGTATTTCACTACCATTGGCTATTGTCACATTTCTAATGTTTCCTAGGGTTTCTATTCTAGATGCCATGTTTTTATTTCTAAACATATGATTAGTAGCACCTGAATCAATAACCCAAGGGTCAAACTTAAAATGTGAGTTGGAAATCATACCTTGAGAGGAGCTTGGAAGATGGTTCCGAAGTAGTTTGGCCAAATCCTCAAGGAGTTTTGAGTTCCCTTTTTCGATTGCATTTTGAGCACCTTGTGGTGGTGCCTTTTCCTTGAAGTTAACTGGCCTCAAATGTGGATTAAGAACCCAACATTTTTCTTTAGTATGACCTAGCATCTTGCAGTGCCCACACTTCCAGCATTTGTCTTTAAGGTTGTGCATCCGTCCACATTTATCACACTTAGCCTTAACTTTTGCTCCTTGGACCATCCTGCCTTCTTCCTTGCTGTCCACCAAACTACCTCTCTCAGCCTTGCTTGAATTCCCATTCAAAATCTTTCTTTGCAAGTACTCTTTATTAACCTTGTTTGCAACATCGTCATAATAAGGCAAAGGTTCAATTCTAAGAATGTGATTCCGAAGATCTTCGTAGTCCGAACCCAAACCCATCAAATACGATATCACAAGATCTTCATTGGCCCTTTTTTCCACCTCTTCAATGTTGGTAGTATTCGGCCTTAATGATTGAAGTTCATCCCATGCCTCCTTAATTTTGGTGTTATATTCTATCGGATCACCTCCACTAAGGCTGATATTGTTGATGAACTGCTTCAACTCGTATATTCTCATCAAGTTTCCTTGATGACCAAATTGTCTCTTGATAGACTCCCAAAGTGCTTTAGAAGTTTCAGCCTTTGAGAATGCACCTACCAAGGATGGTTCCATGGAATTTAAAATCCATGTGTACACCAAGTTGTCATTATAACACCAATCTTCATATTCTTCACTTGATGTGTCTGTGGGCTTTGTGATTCTTCCATTCACGAAACCCAATGCTCGTTTTCCACATAATGCTCTTTCAGCGGGATTGATCCAAATTGAGTAATTTTTTCCATTCAAGGGAAATGTGGTAAGTTTCAAGGTGGTGTTACCATCATTATCAACTCCCTTGAAGGAACTTCTGCTCTTGGTGTTGTATGACGAGCCCTCCCTTTCCATTCTTTAATTTGGCTATGAAGGGGAATGTCTTGATACACCAAGAACCAACAAAGCAACAAAAGGTAAAAGCTAGATTAGAGATGAAACCTGCTCTGATACCATGTGAAAAATATTGAAGAAACAAAGAAGTGTGAAAGAAAGTATTGATGAAAGAATAAAGAAGCTTGTTTTTCACTTTACACATCTTGGGTATATATATACAACATCCTAACGGCTAGGTACAAGCTTATTTTACTTTTCTAACAGCTAGGTACAACACATAACAGCATATCTTTCAATTTCAAGGAAGCTAGTCGTTATTTCGTCCTTTAGTGGTTAGCTTGAAATGGGCTTTGGGCTTGATATGGGTGTCCATAGGCCAATCAAAGAGTTATTTGGGCCTTTTATCTTCACCCTCAATTTCTTCATCTTCAACAGCACAGCTAGGCTCGATGTGCGTCCTCAATTCGGTCAAGGCTAAGGAGATGTCCACGGGGTGACATCTAAGGCCAAACCAGCCACAAAGCTAGATCCCAGCAAGACACTCAAATATGTCAATGCCAACATCAATGGGGTAAGCTTCAAGGCATTTATCGATTATAGTGCCAATCAATGCTTGATTGCTGAAAGTCTCGCAAAGTGGTTGGGTTGAGCGCACGTCAAGGAGCAAGGATGGGTAAAGATCATCAACCAACCTCTTTGCCCAATTCATGGAGTTGCTCGACATGCACCGATATAGATTGGGACATGGCGTAGCATGGTCAACTTAACCATCATGCCAATCAGCGACTTTGACATGGTGTTGGGCTACAAATTCATCGATCGCATGCTGCCCTTCACCTTCACAAACGATGGGTGCATGGAATTCTATGATGAGGGGATGCCTCTAGAGCTGCCCAAGAAACTTCTGCCAAGGCGTGAGGTGGACCATGAAATTGAGTTCGAAGTTGTTGCTAAACCTCCAGCCATGGGCACCATATCGCATGGTACTGCTCAAGCTTAAGGAACTTTGAAAGCAACTCAAAGAGCTACTAGAGCCTGGATTCATTAGGCTCTCAATGGCACCATTGGGTGCTCCAGTCTCGTTCCAGCTCAAGCATGATGGGAGCGTGCAAATGTGCATCGACTATCCTGCACTTAATAAGGTTAGGATCAAGAACCGTTACCCAATCCCCTGCGTGGATGACCTATTCGGTCACCTTGGGAATGCTAGGTGGTTCTCCAAGCTTGATCTAAGGTTTGGTTATTGACAAGTGCATATCGCTGAGGGAGATGAGCTGAAGACAACATTTGTGACAAGGTACAAATCATATGAGTTCCTGGTCATCATGCCTTTCGGTCTCACCAATGCACCTGTCACCTTCGACACCCTCATGAAAAAGATATTTTACCCATTCCTTGACAAGTTTGTGGTGGTATACTTGGACAGCATTGTGGTCTATAGCGAGAACCTTAAATAGCATGTGGAGCACTTAAGGCTAGTCTTCCAAACTCAACGAGACAATGACTTCTACGTGAAGAAACAGAAGTACTCGTTCGCTCAACAGAAGGTGATGTTCTTGGGCCACAAGATAATGGGTGGACAAATACATATGGATATGGCCAAGGTGTGTGCCATCCAAGAATGGCAACCCTCTGCCATCATGACAGAGCTCATATCATTTCTTGGCCTTGTCAATTATTACCGACACTTCATTCATGAGTATTCCACTTGAGCAACACCCTTGACTAATCCGCTGAAGAAGAAAGAAACATTGGAGTGATTGCCAGCATGTCAAGAAGCCTTCGAGGATCTTAAGTAAGCAGTGATGGAGGAGTCAGTTCTCTCGCTACCCAACTAGTCCAAACCGTTCGAGGTGCACACAGACGTGTTGGATTTTGCAATTAGCGAAGTGCTTATGAAAGATGGGCACCCCATCGCCTATGAGAGTCGCAAGCTAAATGACACGGAGTGAAGGTGATGTGCTCAATCATGGAAATGAAGTTGCTGCCATCCAAGAAAGATTAATCCTCCTTGACAAAGGACATCCATGCTAAGGAGAATTCTAGCATTAGCAGGAAATATCACTAACCAAGGAGTTTAAGATTAAGTAGGGTTCTACAAGTAAGATTTTAAGTAGGATTAGGAAACCAATATATTATGTTTATCCTCATAGAATTCTAGATAACTTAGTAGTCCTTATTTACTTAAGAATCCTTATCATAGATGAATTACGTGTTTTAGTATAAGTTAGACATGGAAAGACTGTCATCACTATAAATACAGCATTATTGTTTGTAATTGGAGAGTTTTATGAAGGAGCAGAATTTTGCTTAGTTGCATCCAAATTCTCATCTAAACAGATTCTTTGTTTAGTGGTGAATTCTCTATTGATTCTTATCACTCTTCTTTCTTTCTATCTTAGAGTGTGGCGAATCAACCTAGTAATCTTGTTTGTGGCGATTTGATCTTATTAAACTTAATTAACTAGTTTTTAATTTCTTTATTTTGATTCTTGATATTTATTGAAACTCCCTTTCCTCTTCTTAAACTTTTCATAAGTTATCCTTATCACATTTCCACTTCAAATTCATACATAATCCTTATGATATGCCTCAAGGATCTTCAATGGTGAATCAAGATCTAATGGGTATATTTTCTTTTAGGGTTTTGTGGATGGAAAGAGGTGCTGGGATATGGTATAGTTGTTGGGTGGATGAAAATTTGTAATTGGAGTAAGTTATTGGATCTGTAGAGGTGTTTTAAGGAAGCTGAAGGGTTACGTACGAATTTGAAGTGGGAATGTGATAGGGATAGCTTATGAAAAGTTTAAGAAGAGAAAAAAAAGGAATTTCAATCAATATCAAAAATCAAAATAAAGAAATTAAAACTAGTTAATCAAGTTTGATAAGATCAGATCGCCACAAACAAGATTACTAGGTTGATTCGCCACACTCTAAGATAGAAAGAAGGAAGAGTGATAAGAATCGATAGATAATTCACCACTAAACAAAGAATTTGTTTAGATAAGAATTTGGATGCAACTAAGCAAAATTCCGCTTATTCATCAAAACTGCTTAATTACAAGCAATAATGCTGTATTTATAGTGATGACAGCCTTTCCATGTCTAACTTATACTAAAACGCCTAATTCATCTATGATAAGGATTCTTAAGTAAATAAGGACTACTAAGTCATCTAGAATTTCTATGAGGATAAGCTTAATATATTGGGTTCCTAATCCTACTTAAAATCTTACTTGTAAAACCCTACTTGATCTCAAACTCCTTGCCTAGTGACATTTCCTGCTGCTGCTGGAATTCTCCTTGGCATGGATGTCCTTTGTCAATGAGGATTAATCTTTCTTGGATGGCAGCAACTTCATTTCCATGATTGAGCACATCATCTTCCCCTTGTTGAATTGGATTTGCCCTCAAATCCTTCTCCTCGGTGTCTTTGAAATCATCTTCTAAGTAAGGAGAAAGGTCCCTGACATTGAATGTAGCAGAAACATTATAATCTCTGGGCAATTCGATCTTATAAGCATTATCATTCACCTTGTCAACAACTCTAAAAGGACCATCAGCCCTTGGCATTAGTTTTGATTTTCTTTGTGTTGGAAACCTTTCCTTGCGTAGGTGAATCCAAACTAAATCTCCTGGTGCAAATTGAATTCTTGTTCTCCTTTTGTTTGCTAACCGTGCGTATTCTTCATTTTTCTTTTCAATTTGTTTCTTCACACTCTCATGTAGAGATTTAACAAACTCAGCCTTTTTGTTTCCATCAAAGCAAATTCTCTCTTCAATAGGCAGTGGCAACAAATCAAGAGGAGTTGTAGGATTGAATCCATAAACTATCTCAAACGGAGAATGCTTCGTTCCACTATGCACACTTCTATTATAAGCAAACTCAACATATGATAAACAGTCATCCCAATTCTTCAAATTCTTGTTGACAACAGTACGAAGTAAAGAAAAAAGGGTTCGATTTACCACTTCAGTTTGTCCATCGAGTTTGAGGATGACATGTTGTGCTAAAGAGTAGTTTTGTTCCAAGTCTTTTCCATAAAGTCTTCCAAAAGTAACTTAAGAATTTGACATCACGGTCTGAAACAATACTTTTGGGAATCCCATGCAATCGAACAATCTCCTTGAAAAATAAATCAGCAATATATTGAGCATCATTTGTCTTGTGGCACGGAATAAAATGAGACATCTTGGAAAACCTGTCAACAACTACCATAACTGAATCCTTTCCCCTCTGCGTTCTAAGCAAACCAAGCACAAAATCCATGCTTAAATCTTCCCACGGTTGGTCTGGTATAGGCAATGGCATGTATAACCCTTGTGACATCTCCTTGCTCTTGGCTTTCTTACATATCACACATCTTTCTATGACTCTTTTAACATCTTTGATCATGGTTGGCCAATAAAAGTGTTCCTTAAGTGCCTCTAATGTCTTCTTTTCTCCAAAATGACCAGCTAAACCTCCACCATGAGTTTCCCTCACTAAGTGCTCACAGATTGAACAATTTGGGATGCATAGTCTACCTTGCTTGAACAAATAGTCATCATGTCGATAAAATCCTTGCATGGCTCCTTTCTTGCACTCCTCATATATTGATGCAAACTTTGGGTCATTTTTATACTGATCTACAAGCATCTTAAAACCCATTAGTTTAACATTTAACATGGAAATTAAAGAGTACCTCCGAGATAGTGCATCAGCCACAATGTTCACATTTCCTTTCTTGTACTTGATCACGTAAGGAAAAGACTCTAAGAATTCCACCCATTTGGCATGCCTTCTATTTAGCTTGCTTTGCCCCTTTAAATGCGTAATCTTGTTGATTGCCCTACTATCCACACACATCCGCATGGTTCCATCCTTCTTCGGCACCAACAAAGCTGGTACGGAACAAGGACTCATGGATTCCCTAACATATCCCTTATCAATCAGCTTAGAAACTTGCTTTTGTAACTCTTTAGTCTCTTTTGGATTGCTTCTATAGGCTGGTCGATTTGGCAGAGTTGCCCCTGGTATGAGATCTATTTGGTGCTCAATTCCTCTGTTTGGTGGTAACCCTTTCAGTATGTCTTCTAGAAATACATCAGCAAACTCCTTTAAAATTGCTTTCACTTGAGTGGAGAGTAACATCTCTATTTTGAGTTGCTTCTTTGACCATCAGAATAAAGATTGACTCTTTATCAAACAAAGCTTGCTTTACTACTCCTTTGTTGACAAACAAACTCTCTTTCTTTTTTCTTCTCAAATTCAATTTTATCCTTCTGAATCTGTTATGGATTAAGAGGCGTTAACACAATCTTTCTACCATCCTTAACAAAGGAATATGTATTCTTATAACCATCATAAAAAGCTCTTCTATCATACTGCCAAGGTCTTCCCAGTAAGAGATGACTTGCATCCATAGGGATGACATCACACAACACTTCATCTTTGTATCTACCAATTGAAAAAAGGCACCAAAACTTGTTGAGTAACCTTCACATCACCATTGTTATTTAGCCACTGCAATCTATAAGGTTGGGGATGTTTTAGAGTAGTTAAATTTATTTTTTCTACCAAGGTAGTGGAAGCCACATTTGTACAAATACCTCCATCAATTATAACTCCACACACCTTATTCTGAATTGCACACCTTGTATGAAAGATATTCTCATGCTGCTCATCTTCCGTTTTTGCTTGTGTAGTCATGGTGCGGCGAACTACAAGCATTTCTCCAATTTCAGCATGTTCTACCTCTTCTTCCTCGCCATCTTCCACTCCCTTTTTCTTTTGTAGGCTCGTCTTCACTCTCCAATTCTCCTTGTGAGTCCTTAAGCACCATTACCCTCCTATTTGGACATTCATAAGTGATATGCCCATGTCTAAGGCATTTAAAGCATTTGATGTCTCGGCTCCGTTTTGGAGGAATGGTTTCTGCCACTTTCTCTTTTCCTTTATCAATAGCTACTGCTGACTTGCTAGGACCACTTTTTTCTACTGACTTTGCTATCTTCTTTGAAAGGGAAGTCGAATAAGTAGATGATGAATTGATATTTTTGGTAGAACCTGATCTGTACACTCCCCTTCATTAGTTGTCTCTCCACCTTGATAGCAAGTTTAATCACATCTTGCAAAGAAACATATGGTTGCAATTCTGCCCTACTTGCAATTTCATACTTTAACCCGCCAAGGAACCTTGCAATCGTTAATTCTTCTGGTTCTTGCAAGTTACATCTCATCATAAGCATCTTATACTCTTTGACATAATCTTCCACACACATGCCCCCTTGCCTTAAACTTTGAAGCTTAAAGTACAGTTCTTGTTTGTAATATTCTGACAAAAATCTTCTCTCCATTAATCTCTTCATTTACTCTCCAACTTGTCACCTCACCTAAACCTTCCCCTTCTTCACCTAGTTTTCTCATTTTCCCACCATAAATTGGCATAATCATTGAAATTCAAGAGCTGCCAACTTGCACTTCCTTGGTTCAGAATAATCATAGTACTCAAATACTTCTCTACTTTTTTGCACCCATTCTAAGTACTCTTCGGGTGAACTTGTTCCTCGAAATGCTAGAATCTTTAGCTTAACATCAATTCCATTATCCCTAGTATTTCTTCTCTACCATTGTCTCTCCCTAGCTTCATTACCAATTTTCGGCTCATCAAGCTCATCCTCTTCATAATAATCAGGCCCTCTAGTTGCTCGCTGCCCTCGTCGTTCATGTCTTCTGGGTTGTTGCTGAATGGTATTCCTTTCCACGGCTTGAATTAAACGGTCAATTTGCTCCCTCATCTTTGCTTGCTGGTGTTCAAGTGCTAGGATCTTAGCTTGATCCAAACTCAATCCTTTTGCAACATGGGGAGTTCCTTCTTCTCCAGACATAATTCTTCCTAAAATTTTCAAGTGAATGAGTTTCATGATTCAAAAAGGCCTTGATACCAACTGATATGCCTCAAGGATCTTCAATGGTGAATCAAGATCTAATGGATATATTTTCTTTCAGAGTTTTGTGGATGGAAAGAGGTGCTGGGATATGGTATAGTTGTTGAGTGGATGAAAATTCATAATTGGAGTAAGTTATTGGATCTATAGAGGTGTTTTAAGGAAGCTGAAGGGTTATGTACGAATTTGAAGTGGGAATGTGATAGGGATAGCTTATGAAAAGTTTAAAAAGAGGAAAAAAAGAGTTTCAATCAATATCAAGAATAAAAATAAAAAATTAAAACTAGTTAATCAAGTTTGATAAGATCAAATGCCAAAACAAGATTACTAGGTTGATTCGCCACACTCTAAGATAGAAAGAAGGAAGAGTGATAAGAATCGATAGATAATTCACCACTAAACAAAGAATTTGTTTAGATAAGAATTTGGATGCAACTCAGCAAAATTTTGCTCATTCATAAAACTACTTAATTACAAGCAATAATGTTGTATTTATAGTGATGACAGCCTTTCCATGTCTAACTTATACTAAAATGCCTAATTCATCTATGATAAGGATTCTTAAGTAAATAAGGACTACTAAGTCATCTAGAATTCTATGAGGATAAGCCTAATATATTGGGTTCCTAATCCTACTTAAAATCTTGCTTGTAAAACCCTACTTGATCTCAAACTCCTTGCCTAGTGACATTTCCTGCTGCTGCTGGAATTCTCCTTGGCATGGATGTCCTTTGTCAATGAGGATTAATCTTTCTTGGATGGCAGTAACTTCATTTCCATGATTGAGCACATCACTTCAGCTTCCTTAAAACACCTCTACAGATCCAATAACTTACTCCAATTACAAATTTCATCCACTCAACAACTATACCATATCCCAACACCTCTTTCCATCCATAAAATCCTAAAAGAAAATATATCCATTAGATCTTGATTCACCATTGAAGATCCTTGAGGCATATCAGTTGGTATCAGAGCCTCTTTGAATCAAGAAACTCATTCACTTGAAAATTTCAGGAAGAATATGTTTGGAGAAGAAGAAACTCCCCATGTTCCAAGAGGATTGAGTTTGGATCAAGCTAAGATCCTAGCACTTGAACACCAGCAAGCAGAGATGAGGGAGTAAATTGACCATTTAATTCAAGCCATTGAAAGGAATACCATTCAGCAATAACCCAGAAGACATGAACGACGAGGGCAGCGAGCAACTAAAGGGCCTGATTATTATGAAGAGGATGAGCTTGATGAGTCAAAAATAGATAATGAAGTTAGGGAGAGATAATGGTAGAGAAGAAATACCAGGGATAGTGGAATTGATGTTAAGCTAAAGATTCCGGCATTTCGAGGAACAAGTTCAACCCGAGGAGTACTTAGAATGGGTGCAAAAAGTAGAGAAGAGTATTTGAGTACTATGATTATTCTAAACCAAGGAAGTGCAAGTTGGTAGCTCTTGAATTCAATGAATATGCCAATTTATGGTGGGAAAACGAGAAAACTAGGCGAAGAAGGGAAGGTTTAGGTGAGGTGACAAGTTGGAGAGTCATGAAGAGATTAATGGAGAGAAGATTTTTGCCAGAATATTACAAACAAGAACTGTACTTTAAGCTTCAAAGTTTAAGGCAAGGGGGCATGTGTGTGGAAGATTATGTCAAAGAGTATGAGATGCTTATGATGAGATGTAACTTGCAAGAACCAGAAGAACTAACGATTGCAAGGTTCCTTGGCGGGCTAAAGTATGAAATTGCAAGTAGAGCAGAATTGCAACCATATGTTTCTTTGCAAGATGTGATTAAACTTGCTATCAAGGTGGAGAGACAACTAATGAGGGGAGTGTATAGATCAGGTTCTACCAAAAATATCAATTCATCATCTACTTATTCGACTTCCCTTTCAAAGAAGATAGCAAAGTCAGTAGAGAAAAGTGGTCCTAGCAAGTCAGCAGTAGCTATTGATAAAGGAAAAGAGAAAGTGGCAGAAACCATTCCTCCAAACGGAGCTGAGACATCAAATGCTTTAAATGCCTTGGACATGGGCATATCGCTTCTGAATGTCCAAATAGGAGGGTAATGGTGCTTAAGGACTCACAAGGAGAATTGGAGAGTGAAGACGAGGCTGCAGAAGAAAAGGGAGTGGAAGATGGCAAGGAAGAAGAGGTAGAACATGTTGAAATTGGAGAAATGCTTGTAGTTCGTCGCACCATGACTACACAAGCAAAAACAGAAGATGAGCAGCGTGAGAATATCTTTCATACAAGGTGTGCAATTCAGAATAAGGTGTGTGGAGTTATAATTGATGGAGGTAGTTGTACAAATGTGGCTTCCACTACCTTGGTAGAAAAACTAAATTTAACTACTCTAAAACATCCCCAACCTTATAGATTGCAGTGGCTAAATAACAATGGTGATGTGAAGGTTACTCAGCAAGTTTTGGTGCCTTTTTCAATTGGTAGATACAAAGATGAAGTGTTGTGTGATGTCATCCCTATGGATGCAAGTCATCTCTTACTGGGAAGACCTTGGCAGTATGATAGAAGAGCTTTTCATGATGGTTATAAGAATACATATTCCTTTGTTAAGGATGGCAGAAAAGATTGTGTTAGACGCCTCTTAATCCACAACAGATTCAGAAGGATAAAATTGAATTGAGAAGAAAAAGAAAGAGAGTTTGTTTGTCAACAAAGGAGTAGTAAAGCAAGCTTTGTTTGATAAAGAGTCAATCTTTATTCTGGTAGTCAAAGAAGCAACTCAAAATAGAGATGTTACTCTACCGACTCAAGTGAAAGCAATTTTAAAGGAGTTTGCTGATGTATTTCCAGAAGACATACTGAAAGGGTTACCACCAAACAGAGGAATTGAGCACCAAATAGATCTCATACCAAGGGGCAACTCTGCCAAATCGACCAGCCTATAGAAGCAATCCAGAAAGAGACTAAAGAGTTGCAAAAGCAAGTTTCTGAGCTGATTGATAAGGGATATGTTAGGGAATCCATGAGTCCTTGTTTCGTACTGGCTTTGTTGGTGCCGAAGAAGGATGGAACCATGCGGATGTGTGTGGATAGTAGGGCAATCAACAAGATTACGGTAAAATATCGCTATCCTATCCCTAGACTTGATGATATGCTTGACGAGTTAAATGGTGCTGCTATATTTTCTAAAATAGATCTCAAAAGTGGTTATCATCATATTAGGATGAAAGAAGGGGATGAATGGAAAACCGCTTTTAAAACTAAATTTGGATTATATGAATAGATGGTTATGCCATTTGGTTTATCTAATGCACCAAGCACCTTTATGAGATTGATGAATTACGTACTTAAGAACTTTATTGGTGATTTTGTTATTTATTTTGATGATATTCTGATTTACAGTGGAAGTTTAGAAACACATATAATTCATTTGAGAAAAATGTTTAAAGTGCTGAGAGAAGAGAAATTGTATGGCAATCTGAAGAAATGCCATTTTTGCCAAGACTGTGTAGTTTTTTCTTGGTTATGTGGTGTCAAAGCATGGTGTTGGAGTTGATGAAGAAAAGGTAAAGGCTATTAAAGATTGGCCTATTCCAAGTAGTGTTGCTGAAGTGAGAAGTTTCCATGGGTTGGCTTCTTTTTATCGAAGGTTTGTGAAGAATTTCAGTACTTTACTTGCTCTTATTACTAAAATTATTAAGAAAGAAAGGGCTTTTGAATGGAATAATGAAGCACAAAGAAGTTTTGAGTTGATTAAGGAGAAGTTAACAACTGCACCAATTTTAGCATTACCTGATTTCACCAAAACTTTTGAATTGGAGTGTGATGCATCTGGTGTGGGAATTGGGGCTGTTCTTATGCAAGAGGGGTGTCCATTAGCATACTTTAGTCAAAAGTTGAGTGGTGCACAATTAAACTACTTAACCTATGACAAAGAGTTTTTTGCTTTAATTAGAGCTTTAGAGACTTGGCAACATTATTTACTGCCCAAGGAGTTTGTTATTCACACTGATCATGAGTCCTTGAAGCATTTAAAGGGGCAAAGCAAGCTGAATAGAAGGCATGCCAAATGGGTGGAATTCTTAGAGTATTTTCCTTACGTGATCAAGTACAAGAAAGGAAATGTTAACATTGTGGCTGATGCACTATCTCGGAGGTACTCTTTAATTTCCATGTTAAATGTTAAACTAATGGGTTTTAAGATGCTTGTAGATCAGTATAAAATGACCCAAAGTTTGCATCAATATATGAGGAGTGCAAGAAAGGAGCCATGCAAGGATTTTATCGACATGATGACTATCTGTTCAAGCAAGGTAGACTGTGCATCCCAAATTGTTCAATCCGTGAGCACTTAGTGAGGGAAACTCATGGTGGAGGTTTAGCTGGTCATTTTGGAGAAAAGAAGACATTAGAGGCACTAAGGAACACTTTTATTGGCCAACCATGATCAAAGATGTTAAAAGAGTCATAGAAAGATGTGTGATACGTAAGAAAGCAAGAGCAAGGAGATGTCACAAGGGTTATACATGCCATTGCCTGTACCAGACCAACCGTGGGAAGATCTAAGCATGGATTTTGTACTTGGTTTGCCTAGAACGCAGAGGGGAAAGGATTCAGTTATGGTAGTTGTTGACAGGTTTTCCAAGATGTCTCATTTTATTCCGTGCCACAAGACAAATGATGCTCAACATATTGCTGATTTATTTTTCAAGGAGATTGTTTGATTGCATGGGATTCCCAAAAGTATTGTTTCAGACCATGATGTCAAATTCTTGAGTTACTTTTGGAAAGACTTTATGGAAAAGACTTGGAACAAAACTACTCTTTAGCACAACATGCCATCCTCAAACCGATGGACAAATCGAAGTGGTAAATTGAACCCTTTCTTCTTTACTTCGTACTGTTGTCAACAAGAATTTAAAGAACTGGGATGACTGTTTATCATATGTTGAGTTTGCTTATAATAGAAGTGTGCATAGTGGAACGAAGCATTCTCCATTTGAGATAGTTTATGTATTCAATCCTACAACTCCTCTTGATTTGTTGCCACTGCCTATTGAAGAGAGAATTTGCTTTGATGGAAACAAAAAGGCTGAGTTTGTTAAATCTCTACATGAGAGTGTGAAGAAACAAATTGAAAAGAAAAATGAAGAATACGCACGGTTAGCAAACAAAAGGAGAACAAGAATTCAATTTGCACCAGGAGATTTAGTTTGGATTCACCTATGCAGGGAAAGGTTTCCAACACAAAGAAAATCAAAACTAATGCCAAGGGCTGATGGTCCTTTTAGAGTTGTTGACAAGGTGAATGATAATGCTTATAAGATCGAATTGCCCAGAGATTATAATGTTTCTGCTACATTCAATGTCAGGGACCTTTCTCCTTACTTAGAAGATGATTTCAAAGACACTGAGGAGAAGGATTTGAGGGCAAATCCAATTCAACAAGGGGAAGATGATGTGCTCAATCATGGAAATGAAGTTACTGCCATCCAAGAAAGATTAATCCTCATTGACAAAGGATATACATGCCAAGGAGAATTCCATCATCAGCAGGAAATGTCATTAGGCAAGGAGTTTAAGATCAAGTAGGGTTCTACAAGCAAGATTTTAAGTAGGATTAGGAAACCAATATATTAGGCTTATCCTCATAGAATTCTAGATGACTTAGTAGTCCTTATTTACTTAAGAATCCTTATCATAGATGAATTAGGTGTTTTAGTATAAGTTAGACATGGAAAGACTGTCATCACTATAAATACAACATTATTGTTTGTAATTAGGGAGTTTTATGAATGAGTGAAATTTTGCTTAGTTGCATCCAAATTCTTATCTAAACAAATTCTTTGTTTAGTGGTGAAATTATCTATCGATTCTTATCACTCTTCCTTTTTTCTATCTTAGAGTGTGGCGAATCAACCTAGTAATCTTGTTTGTGGCGATTGATCTTATCAAACTTGATTAACTAGTTTTTAATTTCTTTATTTTGATTCTTGATATTGATTGAAACTCCATTTTCTCTTCTTAAACTTTTCATAAGCTATCCCTATCACATTCCCACTTCAAATTCGTACATAACCCTTCAGTTTCCTTAAAACACCTCTACAGATCCAATAACTTACTCCAATTACAAATTTTCATCCACCCAACAACTATACCATATCCCAGACACCTCTTTCCATCCACAAAACCCTAAAAGAAAATATACCCATTAGATCTTGATTCACCATTGAAGATCCTTGAGGCATGTCAAAAGGTATCCCGTGCATGACACGAAGATGGCAACAATCATCTGCTACTTGCGGATATGGTGACACTACTTGCTTGGAAGCCATCTTGTGGTCAAAATTGATAACATGGCAACGAGTTACTTCTAAAATCAGAAGAACCTCAACCCTAAGCAAGCGCAATGGCAAGACTTCTTGGCAAAATTTGACTATGTCATGGGTATAAGGCTGGTCGTGTAAATGTCATGGCCGATGCCTAGAGTTGCAAAGTGGAGTTTGCCAACATCAATCGACCTGAATTCGACATCATCGATTATGTAAAGGAAGGCTTGACCAAGGATCAATTCACCAAGAGTTTGATAGAGCTTGCCAAGGAAGGTAAGACAAGGCAATTTTGGGAGCACGACGACATTCTCTACACCATCAACAATCGGCTATACATTCCAAACTATAAACATTTAAGTTTGAATTTTCCCTCCCATTTGCATAGAAATTGTTGAACAAATCTTGGCCATCCAAAGTGGCCTTCGTAAAGTAAATCCTGCCCATTCATTTCCCCTATCTCTAACTATTAATAGGCCTCACTTTCTTTGGCTAAACAATCCACCAAAAGTTGTAAACATAAGTAGTCCAAGAGAGTTGTATAGCATTATAGTCTTGTGAGTCTTTCATTCAATATTGATATGCCTCAAGGATCTTCAATGGTGAATCAAGATCTAATGGGTATATTTTTTTTAGGGTTTTATGGATGGAAAAAGGTGCTGGTATGTAGTATAGTTGTTGGGTGGATGAAAATTCGTAATTGGAGTAAGTTACTGGGTCTGTAGGGGTGTTTTAAGAAAGCGGAAGGGATTATGTACGAATTTTGAAGTAGGAATGTGATAGGGATAGCCTATGAAAAGTTTAATAAGAGAAAACTAGTTAATCAAGTTTGATAAGATCAAATCGCCACAAACAAGATTACTAGGTTGATTCGCCACACTCTAAGATAGAAAGAAGGAAGAGTGATAAGAATCGATAGATAATTCGCCACTAAACAAGGAATTTGTTTAGATAAGAATTTGGATGCAACGAAGCAAAATTCCGCTTATTTCTCAAAACTGTTTAATTACAAGCACTAATGCCGTATTTATAGTAATGACAGCCTTTCCATGTCTAACTTATACTAAAACGCCTAATTCATCTATGATAAGGATTCCTAAGTAAATAAGGACTACTAAGTCATCTAGATTTCTATGAAGATAAGCCTAATATATCGGGTTCCTAATCCTATGTAAAACCCTACTTGATCTCAAACTCCTTGCCTAGTGATATTTTCTGCTGCTGCTGGAATTCTTCTTGGCATGGATATCCTTTGTTAATGAGGATTAATCTTTCTTGGATGGCAGTAACTTCATTTTCATGATTGAGCACATCATCCTCCCCTTGTTGAATTGGATTTGCCCTCAAATCCTTCTCCTCGGTGTCTTTGAAATCATCTTCTAAGTAAGGAGAAAGGTCCCTGACATTGAATGTAGTAGAAATATTATAATCTCCTGGCAATTCAATCTTATAAGCATTATCATTCACCTTGTCAACAACTCTAAAAGGACCATCAGCCCTTGGCATTAGTTTTGATTTTCTTTGTGTTGGAAACCTTTCCTTGCGTAGGTGAATCCAAACTAAATCTCCTGGTGCAAACTGAATTCTTGTTCTCCTTTTATTTGCTAACCGTGCGTATTCTTCATTTTTCTTTTCAAATTCAATTTTATCCTTTTGAATCTGTTGTGGATTAAGAGGCGCTAACACAATCTTTCTGCCATCCTTAACAAAGGAATATGTATTCTTATAACCATCATGAAAAGCTCTCCTATCATACTGCCAAGGTCTTCCCAGTAAAAGATGACTTGCATCCATAGGGACGACATCACACAACACTTCATCTTTGTATCTACCAATTGAAAAAGGCACCAAAACTTGCTGAGTAACCTTCACATCACCATTATTATTTAGCCACTGTAATCTATAAGGTTGGGGATGTTTTAGAGTAGCTAAATTTAGTTTTTCTACCAAGGTAGTGGAAGCCACATTTGTACAACTACCTCCATCAATTATAACACCACACACCTTATTCTGAATTGCACACCTTGTATGGAAGATATTCTTACGCTGCTCATCTTCCGTTTTTGCTTGTGTAGTCATGGTGCGGCGAACTACAAGCATTTCTCCAATTTCAGCATGTTCTTCTTCTTCCTCGTCGTCTTCTATTCCCTTTTCTTCTGTAACCTCGTCTTCACTCTCTAATTCTCCTTGGGAGTCCGTAAGCACCATTACTCTCCTATTTGGACATTCAGAAGCGATATGCCCATGTCCAAGGCATTTAAAGCATTTAATGTCTCGGCTCCTTTTTAGAGGAATGGTTTCTGCCACCTTCTCTTTTCCTTTATCAATAGCTACTACCGACTTGCTAGGATCACTTTTTTCTACTGACTTTGCTATCTCCTTTGAAAGGGAAGTCGAATAAGTAGATGAGGAATTTATATTTTTGGTAGAACCTGATCTATACACTCCCCTCATTAGTTGTCTCTCCACCTTGATAGCAAGTTTAATCACATCTTGCAAAGAAACATATGGTTGCAATTCTGCCCTACTTGCAATTTCATACTTTAACCCGCCAAGGAACCTTGCAATCGTTAGTTCTTCTGGTTCTTGCAAGTTACATCTCATCATAAGCATCTCATACTCTTTGACATAATCTTCCACACACATGCCCCCTTGCCTTAAACTTTGAAGCTTAAAGTACAGTTCTTGTTTGTAATATTCTGGCAAAAATCTTCTCTCCATTAATCTCTTCATGACTCTCCAACTTGTCACCTCACCTAAACCTTCTCTTCTTCGCCTAGTTTTCTCGTTTTCCCACCATAAATTGGCATAATCATTGAATTCAAGAGCTGCCAACTTGCACTTTCTTGGTTCAGAATAATCATAGTACTCAAATACTTTCTCTACTTTTTGCACCCATTCTAAGTACTCCTCGGGTGAACTTGTTCCTCGAAATGCCGGAATCTTTAGCTTAACATCAATTCCATTATCCCTTATATTTCTTCTCTGCCATCGTCTCTCCCCAGCTTCATCATCTATTTCTGGCTCATCAAGCTCATCCTCTTCATAATACTCAGGCCCTCTAGTTGCTCGCTGCCCTTGTCGTTCATGTCTTCTGGGTTGTGGCTGAATGGTATTCCTTTCTACGGCTTGAATTAAACGGTCAATTTGCTCCCTCATCTCTGCTTGCTGGTGTTCAAGTGCTAGAATCTTAGCTTGATCCAAACTCAATCCTTTTGGAACATGAGGAGTTACTTCTTCTCCAGACATAATTCGTCCTGAAATTTTCAAGTGAATGAATTTCTTGATTCAAAGAGGCTCTGATACCAACTGATATGCCTCAAGGATCTTCAATGGTGAATCAAGATCTAATGGGTATATTTTTTTAGGGTTTTATGGATGGAAAAAGGTGCTGGTATGTAGTATAGTTGTTGGGTGGATGAAAATTCGTAATTGGAGTAAGTTACTGGGTCTGTAGGGGTGTTTTAAGAAAGCGGAAGGATTATGTACGAATTTTGAAGTAGGAATGTGATAGGGATAGCCTATGAAAAGTTTAATAAGAGAAAACTAGTTAATCAAGTTTGATAAGATCAAATCGCCACAAACAAGATTACTAGGTTGATTCGCCACACTCTAAGATAGAAAGAAGGAAGAGTGATAAGAATCGATAGATAATTCGCCACTAAACAAGGAATTTGTTTAGATAAGAATTTGGATGCAACGAAGCAAAATTCCGCTTATTTCTCAAAACTGTTTAATTACAAGCACTAATGCCGTATTTATAGTAATGACAGCCTTTCCATGTCTAACTTATACTAAAACGCCTAATTCATCTATGATAAGGATTCCTAAGTAAATAAGGACTACTAAGTCATCTAGATTTCTATGAAGATAAGCCTAATATATCGGGTTCCTAATCCTATGTAAAACCCTACTTGATCTCAAACTCCTTGCCTAGTGATATTTTCTGCTGCTGCTGGAATTCTTCTTGGCATGGATATCCTTTGTTAATGAGGATTAATCTTTCTTGGATGGCAGTAACTTCATTTTCATGATTGAGCACATCAAATATAAAGTTTTTTTCTTCCAGTTTCTCTTGCAATTTTCTAATCTCTTACTTCCTTTAGTCTCCTAAACATCTTAGCTTGTCTAAGGTGATCTTCCGTGCATCAAATAAGGCTTGCTTAGTATAGCAGCAAAAGTTTGATACTAACTAAGTGCCAGACGAGTTCAGTAAAAACTTACTATCCTATGACAAACCAAAACATCCTTACAGGCACAACAAAGGCGTCGGGTGTGTTCGGCAGTCTACAGAATGAACTTTTGGGAGCAACCAAAACATTCCCACAGCAGCAGCAAAGGCATTGGGCACGTTTGGCAATGTGCAAGACAAACTTCCAAGAGCGACTGAAATATTCCCGCAGGCATGGCAAAGGCTTTGGGCTCATTGGGCAGTGCATAGGCTGAACTTCTAGAAGGGACCAGAACATTCCTACGGGAGTAGAAGAGGTGTCGAACGCGTTAGGCAGCAGCAGGGACGAAATTTTGGGAGCAACCAGAACATTCCCGAAGGCACGACAGAGTGGTCGGTTGCATTGGGCAGTGTGTGGCACGAACTAGCATGAGCAACCAAAAACTCCTTGTAAGTGTAGTAGAGGAGTCAGGCATGTTCGGCAATATGTGGGATGAACCTCCGGGAGCAACTGAAACATCCTCGCAGGCACGATGGAGGCGTTGGTCATGTTCAGCAGTGTGTGGTATGAACTTTGGGCAGTGATTGGAACATCCCCACAAGAGTGGAGGCGACGTTAGGCACATTCGGTAGAGCTCAGGACAATCTTTCGGGAGTGACGGGAACATCACTATGGGTGTGTTCGGTAGTGCACGCAACAAACTTCCAGGAGTGTGCAAGATAAACTTCTAGAACATCCTCTTGGGCAAGTCTGAGGCTTCGGGTGCGTTGGTCAGTGCGCAAGACAATTTTTGGTAGTGACCGAAACATCTTCGCAGGTGTGGCCAAGACTTTGGGCGTATCAGAAAGTGCACTAGATGAACATTCGGTGGCAACCAGGACATCCCCATAGGTGCAGCAGAGGTATTGGGTATGCTCGCATTGCGCGGGACAAACATTCAGGAGTGACTGCAACATCCCTGCGGATGCAGTAACAACATGGGGTGCAATTTGTAGTGCACAGGATGAACTTTTGGAAGTGACCAGAACATCTACGTGGGCGTGTCAGCGGCATCGAACACGTTCATGTTGGGGTCCCAATTTTTTTCCCCAACTTTTCTACACCTTAAGGGTTAGCACGCCTACTTGAATCCTTCCTAACTTGCTGTCCCATTTGATTCTTGAGTTCTTTCCTTATATTTACGTTCTCTAAGCTGTCCTTCAGGTTAACTAATATATATATATTTAAGGATATGTTGGATAGGCAAGAAAACTCATAAAAGATAACCGAAAATGTAAACAAGAAAGTAAGCAAGAATGCTAAGCTTGATTCTTGATTATTGAATGAGAAAATAACAAAATTCGGAGCATATGTCCTCCTCACAAATAATGGGCTGTATTTATAGTCCCTAAGACTAGCCTTATCCTAATCTAACTAGTACTTAGGTTCCTTATCCACTTAGGATATGTTTTTCTAAGTCAACAAGCTTTTCTAAGTTATCTAAAACATTATCAAGATAGACCTTATCCCATTGTTTCCTAATCCTACAAGGATTCTTGGTCTTTCTTAATTCCTACTAAGACTAGAATTCTTACTTTGACTAAGTCTTTCTGTCCTTATCTTATCTTCTCTCCTAAGCTGCTGACTTCTTCTTGCCCTTTCTTTCTTGGATTAGACTTCTACTGTGGCGTGTCCTTCCTCTCCAAGACTTCTCTTTGGCGTGGTCCCCTTGCTGAAGTAAACCTGCCAAGACATCCTGCTGCTGGTGGAATTCTTCACATCGTCACTCTCCTTCTCCAGCTGAAACTCTTCTTGACATGGACGTGTTGCTACTGCTAGTGTTCTTCTTAATGCGATAGCCCTTCTTCTGCCAGAACTCCGGTTGGTGTGGGACCTTCCGAGACTGACCAGTACATCTCCATGGGTGCGGAAGACGCATTAGGTATGTTTGGTAGTGTAGAGGATGAGCTTTCAAGAGCGAAAATAACATCCTTGTAAGTGTAGCAAAGGCGTCAGGCACATTCAATAGTGCACGAGACGAACTTCTAGGAGCGGCCAGAGCATCCCCATGGGCATGACATAGGCTCCGGCCAAGTTTGGTTGTGTGCGGGATGAACTTCTGGGAGTGACCGGAATATACCTGCAGAATCAGTAGAGGCGTTGAACGCATTCGACAGTTCATGAAATGAACTTCCAGGAGCAACCAGAACATTCCTGCGGGTGCGGCAGCAATGTCAGACACATTCGGCCATGCGCGCTTGAACTTCCGGCAATGACCAAACATGCCTACAGGTGCGGTAGAGGCATCAGGTGCGTACCGTAATGAGTGGGAGGAACTTTTAGGAGTGACCTGAACATCCTTGCAGGAGGGACCGTGGCATCGAACGCTTTGGGTAGTGTGTAGGACGAACTTGCAAGAGCGACCAGAACATTCCTAAAAGTATGGCAAAGGCTTTGGGCACATTCAGCAGTGCACGAGATGAACTTTCAGGAGTGACCTGAACATCCCCATGGGTGTAGCAGCAGCATCGGACCGTCGGCAATACGTGGGATGAACTTTCTGAGGTGACCGAAATATCCCAGCTGGCCCGGCAAATGCGTTGAGCACGTTTCACAATGCTCAGGATGAACTATCGGGAGTGACCAAAACATCCCTGCGGCCGTGGAATAGGACTTGGGTGCATTTATAAGTGTGCGGGATGAACTTTCTAGGGCGACCCGAACATTCCTGTGAGTGCAATGGTAGTGATGGACATGTTTAGCAGTGCACAAGATAAACTTCCGGGAGCAACGGGACCATGGCCACAGGCTAGTGGAGGCTTCGGGCACATTGGACAAAGCATGGGAAAAACTTATAAGAGTGACCGAAATATCATCGCTGGCTCAACAGAGGCGTCATGTGTGTTCAGTAGTGACGAACTTCTGGGAGTGACTAGTTCCTGCAGGTGCGGCAGTGGCGTCAGACACGTTCAGCCGTGCGCGGCTCGAACTCCCAATAGTGACCGAAACATCTCCGTGGGTGAGGCAAAGGCAATGGGCGCATTTGTTAGTGTGCAGGATGAACTTCCATGAGATTGAAATATCATTACTGGTGCGGTAGAGGCGTCAATCTTGGTCGCATTATGCAGTGGGCAGGATGGACTTCCAAGAGCGATTGGATCATTCTCACAGGAGTGGTATCGGCGTCGGGCACATTCATCAATGCACAGGACCAACTTCTGGGATCGACCGGAACATCCTTGCAGGGATGGTAAATGCATTGGGCCCATTGGGCATGCTGAGGACGAACATCCAAGAGCAACCGGAATATCCCCGAAGGCACAGTAGCCATGTCAGACAAGTTGGGCAGTGTGTGATGTGAACTTCTTGGAGCGACCGCAACATCCCAATGGGCCTCGCAAAGGCTTCAAACGTGCATGGCAGTGCACAGGAAGAACTTTTTGGAGATTATAGAACATCCCTATAGATGCGACCGAGTGTGGCAGTGGCATCAGACATGTTCAACAATGCACGGAATGAACTTCTAAGAGCAATTAGAACCTACCCATTGTCACAGCAAAGGCTTCGGATATGTTGGGCAGTGTGTGGTACAAATTTTCGAAAGCAACCTGAACATCCTCGTAAATGTAGTAGCCGCGTCAGGTGTGTTCAGCAGTTTTCGAGATGAGCTTTTGAGACTGATTAGAACATCCCTGCTAGTGTGGCAGATGCTTTAGGTATGTTGAGTAGTTTACGGATGAATATCTGAGATGGGCCAAAGCATCCCCATGGGTGTGGCAGCGGCGTTGGACTCTTTTGGCAGTGCGCAGGATGAATTTCTAGTAGTAATTGGAACATCCCCGTGGGCAAGGCAGAAGCATTGGGCACATTCATCAGTGCACGAGACAAACTTTTAGGGGCTACCGAAACATTGTCACAGGTGGGCCAGAGGCGTCAAGTGCATTAGTGTTGGGGTCCTGATGTTTTTCCTGACTTTTATACACCTTAGGGATCAGCACGCCTACTAAAAACCTTCCTGACTTTCTATCTCGTTTGATTTTTAAGTTATTTTCTCATATTACGTCCCTTAAGCTATCCTTTGGGATAGGCAAGACAACTATTAAACCTATCATAATGTGCCTTGATTGAAGAGGACAACTCTTAACTTCAACCTTAGCTCTTAAACAAGGAAGACAACTCTTAAACCTATCACAACTTGCCTTGATTGAAGATACGTTTTATTTGTAGTATTAGATAGCCTTATCTTAATTCAACTAGTACTTAGGTTATTTATCCACTTAAGATACATTTTCCTAAGTAAACAAGGTATTCTAAGTCAACTAAAATATTATCAGGATAGACCTTATCCTACTATTTCCTAATCCAACTAAGATTATTGGTCTTTCTTGAATTCCTACTTAGACTAAGTCTTTCGGTCCTTTTCTTATCTCCTCTCCTATAGCTGTTGCACCTCTTCTTGCTGTTTCCTTTTAGGATAAGGACTTCCATTATGTGTGTTCTTCCATTCCAAGACTTCTCCTTGACGTGAACATCTTGCTAAAGTCAAACTTGCTATGACGTCTTGTTGCTATTGGAGTTCTTCCTGCCGTCAATGTCCTTCTCTTTGACGAATTGCTTCATGCATGTCCTGCCAATGCTGATGTCTTTCTTAGCTTGGATTTTCATAGTCAATTAGGACTAAGTTAGAACCTGGTCGTGCTTCACTGCATGCTGTGTTCAAACTTGTTGTGTGCACATTCTGACCTGTTGCTACCTCCCTTGCTGCTAGGCGCCTCGCACGCATTCGCTCACGCTCCCTTTTCCTCCTAAAGTCCTCAACAATTAGGCAGTGCGCGGATGAAATATCGAGAGCAACCAGAACATCCCCGCGACCGTGACAATAGCGTTGTACGTGTTGGGTAGTGCTCGAGATGAACTTCTAGAACTGATTGGAGCATCCACGCAGGGACACCAGAGGCATCGAACGCGTTCTGCATTGCTCGGTACAAACTTTTGCAAGTGACTGGATCATCCCTATGGGTGTGGCAGAGGCATAAGGCATGCTCGGTCGTCCACAAGACACACCTTAGGGAGCAACTAAAAAATCCCTACAGTCTCGGCAAAGGCTTTAGATGCATTTGGCAGTACTTAGGATGGACTTATGAAAGTGAGTGGAACATCACTACAGGTGCAGTATAGGTGTTGGCCGTGTTCGGCAATGTGTGGGATGAACTTTTGGGAGTGACCAGAACATCCTTGTGGGCACGACGGAGGTATTGGCCACGTTTGGCAGTGCACGAGACGAACATTCAGTAGTGACCAAAAACATTGCCGTGGGTGCAGCATTGGCATTGGGTGCATTTGGTAGTTCACAGGATGAGCTTACGAGAGTGACCAGAACATACCTATAATTGTAGCAGTGGCGTTCGGCAGCGTACGGGATTAACTTCCAAGAGTCGCTGGAACATCCCTGTGGGCGCGACATAGGCATTGGACACGTTTGGTAGTGCAAGAGACGAACTTTCTGGAGTGACTACAACATCCTCGTAGGCGCAATAGTGGCGTATGGCGCATTCAGCAATGCATGGGACGAACTTTTAGGGGCGACCGAAAAATCCGTACGATTGGCAGTGCTTGCACTAAACTTGTAGGAGTGAGTGAAACATCCCTGTGGGTATGCATAGGTGTTAGTCAGGTTTGGCAGTGCGAAGGACAAACTTTAGAGACTGACTAGAACATCCCTGCAACCGCAGCAAAGGCTTAACATACCTACGGCAATGTAGGGACAAACTTCAGGAAGCAACCTTAACATACCTACGGGTGCAGCAGAGGCGTCAGGCATATTCAACAATACTCGGGATGAACTTTTAGGGCTACTGGAAGATCAGCGTCAACGCGGCAGAGGCATTGGGTGCATTATGCAATGCACAGGACAAAATACTAGGAGTGACCGGAACATCCCTGCCAGCACAACAATGGCATCGTGTGAGCTAGTGTTGGGGTCCCAATTTTTTTTTCCCAACTTTCTACACCTTAAGGGTCAACATGCCTACTGAAAACCTTCCTAACTTGCTATCCCGTTTAATTCTTAAGTGTTTTTCCTAGATTTATGTCCCCTAAACCATCCTTTGGGATTAAGTAATATACAAACAATATGTTAGATAGGCATGACAGCTCTTAAACTTATCACAACTTACCTTGGTTGAAGAAGACAACTCTTGACTACAACCTTAGCTCTTAACCAAGGAAGACAACATTATCAAGAGAGACCTTATCCCACTAATTCCTAATCCTACTAGGATTCTTGATCTTTCTTGAATTCCTACTTTGACTAAATCTTTTTGTCCTCATCTTATTTCCTCTCTTACAATTATTGACCTTCATCTTGTTGTTTCCTTCTAGAGTTAGAACTTCCATTATGGCGCGTCCTTCCATTCAAAGACTTCTCCTTGACATGAACATTCAAAGAGGCTCTGATACCAATTGATATCCCTCAAGGATCTTCAAATGATGAATCAAGATCTAATGGGTATATATTTTTTTAATGTTTTGTGGATGGAAAGAGGTGCTGGGATATGGTATAGTTGTTGAGCAGATGAAAATTCATAATTGGAGTATGTTATTGGATCTGTAAAGGTGTTTTAAGGAAGTTGAAGGGTTATGTACGAATTTGAAGTGGGAATGTGATAGGGATAGCTTATGGAAAGTTTAGAAAGAAAATAGAGTTTCAATTAGTATCAATAATCAAAATAAAAGAATTAAAAACTAGTTAATCAAGTTTGATAAGATCAAATCGCCGCAAACAAGATTACTAGGTTGATTCGCCACACTCTAAGATAGAAAGAAGGAAGAGTGATATGAATCGATTGATAATTCATCACTAAACAAAGAATTTGTTTAGATAAGAATTTAAATGCAACTCAGCAAAATTCTGCTCATTCATTAACTCTCGATCTACAATAACATGCCTTCCATTATAAAACCAGCAAGCTTGCTCTGGAAGATTTGCACATTAATGACTACTTGGAAAACTAAGACTAATTAATTAAAATTCAACTACTAAAACAATAATTAATGCAACATTTATGTTATTAGCCACCTTATTTATTGAAGTTCATTGACCACAAATCATCACCCTTATTGGCTGAAATTAAACTCAATTCAACAAATCAATTTTCCTCCATGCAAGTGAGTAAAGTAACAAGCTTCATTTCCATGATGAAGCACATCAAGATGTCACTCCCACGTGGTGAGGAAGTTCTCTTCGCTTCTACAAGTTTGTCCCATATAGTGTTGCAAGCACTGAAAGCTGCTCCCACACACTCCCGGAGGTCCCCATCATATTTGTCAGTTCAACTCGTGCACTACTGCAAGTGCTGGATGCCACATCCATGCCCGTATAAAGCTTCTTATCACTTCTGGAAGTTCCTCCTGCACACAGCTGCAAGCGCCGGATGCCACTCCCACCCCCACGGGGAGGTTCCAGTCACTTCCACAAGTTTGTCTTGTGCATTGCCATAAGTGCCGGATGTCGCACCCAAGCCCGCACCGAGGTTCCCGTCACTTTTGAAAATTTTTCCTATGCACTGCCGCAAGTGCCCGCGTAAAGGTTCCCACTACTTTAGAAAGTTTGTCCCATGCAATGCTATAATCGTCAGACACCACTCCCATGTCCGAATGGAGGTTCCCATCACTTCCAGAAGTACATCTTGCGCACTGTCGTAATTGTCAGACGTCGCTACCATCCCTGCGAGTAGGTTCCTGTCACTTCTGAAAGTTTTTCCCTGAGCACTACCATAAGAGCTTAACACCATACACATGCACGCGTGGAGGTTTTCCATCACTTCTTGTAGTTTATCCCATGCACTATTATAAGCGCCATACGTTGCACCCACGCATTCGCAGAGGTTCTCATCATTTCCGAAAGTTCATCCTGTGCACTGCCAAAACCTCCAAACATTGCTTCCATGCCGGCATAGAGGTTCCTGTTGCCTCTGAAAGTTCATCCTGCGTACTTCTGCAAGCGCTGGACACTGCACCTACACCCTCACGGAGGTTCCTGCCACAAAAGAAAGTTTGTCCCGTGCACGGCCACAATGTTAGGGTCCCGATTTTTTTTACCCAACTTTTCTACACCTTAAGGGTTAGCACGCCTATTAAAAACCTTCATAACTTACTATCTCATTTGATTCTTGAGTTGTTTTTTTTGGATTTTCATCCCCTAAGTTGTCCTTAGGGATTAGCTAATATATAAAGGATATGTTGGACAGGCAAGATAACTCTTAAACCTATCATAACTTGCCTTGGTTGAAGATGACAAATCTTGACTTAAACCTAAGCTCTTAAGCAAGGAAGACAACTCTTAACCTTTATCTTAAGCCCAAGTTATGTCAAAGACAACTCTTAAAAGATAACCGAAATACAAACAAGAATGGAAGCAAGAATGCTAACCTTGATTCTTGATTAATGAATAAGAAATCTATAAAATTTGGAGCATATCTCTCTGCTCACAAATAATGGGCTGTATTTATAGTATTAGACAGCCTTATCCTAATTTAACTAGTATTTAGGTTCCTTATCCACTTAGGATATGTTTTCCTAAAGTCAACAAGGTATTCTAAGTCAACTAAAACATTATCAAGATAGATTTTATCCCACTATTTCCTAATCCTACTAGGATTCTTGGTCTTTCTTGAATTCCTACTAAGACTAGAATTCTACTTTGACTAAGTCTTTTCATCCTTATCTTATCTCCTCTCCTACAGCTACTGACCTTCATCTTGTCATTTCCTTCTTGAATTAGGACTTCCATTATGGCTGTTTCCTTCCATTCCAAGGCTCCTCCTTGATGTGAACATCTTGCTGAAGTCAAACCTGCCATGATGTCCTGCTGCTGCTAGAGTTCTTCATGCCATCAATGTCCTTCTCCTGCTCGGATTGCTTCATGCGTGTCCTGCCAATGCTGGTGTTCTTCTCGGCTTGCATTTCTTTAGTTAGTTAGGACTGAGTCAGAACCTGGTCGTGCTTCATTATTTGCTGCGTGCAGCTTGTTGCGCGCACATTCTGGCCTGTTTCTGGCTTTCTTGCTGCTTGGTGCCTCACGCGCATTCACTCACGCCATGGATAGTGTTCCCACACTCACAGTGAGGTTCCCATCACTTTTGGAAGTTTGTCTTGTGCACTACCACAAACTCTGGACGTTGCTCCCATGGGGAGGTTCCCGTTGCTTCCGTAAGTTTATCCTATACACTGCAGTAAGTGACGGACATTGTTCCCATGACTTTAAGGAGGTTCCTCTCGCTTTCAAAAGTTCATCCCATGCACCATGCACTGCTACAAGCCCCGGATGCTGCTCCCATGCCCATAGGGAGGTTCCCATCGCTTCTCGAAGTTTGTCCCACGGACTGCTACCAACTACGGACACCGCTCGCATGCTTGCGGAGAGGTTCCCGTCACTTTTTGAAGTTTGTCTTACAAACTACTCCTAGCTACGGACACCGCTCCCACGCCTGTGCAGAGGTTCATGTTGCTTTCGCATGTTCATCCCGCACACTATCGAAAGCACCTGATGACACTCCCATGCCCACACGAACGTTCCTACTGCTTCCGTAAGTTCAACTTGCACACTGGTGCAAGCGCCATATGCAGCTCCCATGCCAGAGTTAAGGTTGCTGTCGATTCTGGAAGTTTATCCCACACACTGTCACAAGCATCAAATGCCGCTTCCACACTCGCGCAGAGATTCCTATCACTATCGAAAGTTTGTCTTGTGCTACCACAAGCGCCGAACACCACACCCATATCCAAAGAGAGATTACTGTGGTTACCAGAAGTTCAACCCACACACTGCATCAAGCTTCAGCCGCCACTCCCACGCCCCTGTGGACCCGTCGCTTCCTGAAGTAAGTCTCTTGCACTGCAACAAACTCCAAACTCTGCTTCCATGCCTACATGATGGTTCCCATAACTTTTGTCATTTCATCCCATGTGTTAGCACGAGTGCCGAATGCCGCTCCTATGCCTACAGGGAGGTGACCGTTACTTCATGAAGTTTGTCCTGCACACTGCCGCAAGCTTCAAACACCTCTGCCATATGCGCAGGGAGGTTTTTGTTCCTCCAGAAGTTCTTCTCTCGCATTGCTGCAACGTTGGAGTCTCGATTTCTTGTCCCAACTTTTCCACACCTTAGGGGTTAGCACGACTTCTAAACCCTCTCTTAACTTGTTGTTCCGTTTGATCCTTAAGTTCTTTTCATTGATTCACGTCCTCTAAGCTTTCCTATGGGATTAATTAATGATAAATAGATATGTTGGATAGGTAAGACAACTTTTAAACCTATCACAACTTGCCTTGCTTGAAGAAGACAACAGTTGACTTCAACCTAAGTTCTTAAGCAAGGAAGACAACTCTTCACCTTGTCATAAACCCAAGTTATCTCAAGACAACTGTTTAAAGGTAACCGAAATAGAATAAACAAGAATGCCAAAGCTTGATTCTTGATGAATGAATAAAAACTTTATAGTTTTTGATAGCTTTCTCCTAGTTCAACTAGTACTTAGGTTTCTTATTCATCCAGGAGAAGTTTTCCTAAGTAAACAAGATTTACCTTAACTGCAGAATGCCACATCTATGCCCATAGGGAGGTTCCCATCACTTCCAAAGGTTTGCCCTATGCACTACCTCAAGTGTCGGATGCTGCTTTCACTTCTGGGCATAGGTTCCCATCGCTTATGCAAATTCATCCTTTACATTGCCACAAGTGCCGAGTGTTGCTCCCACGCCCTCGCTAAGGTTCATGTCGCTTCCGCAAGTTTGTCTCGTGCACTGCTACCAACACTAGATGCTGCTCGCTTGCCCGTAAAAAGGCTCCCATTGCTTCTGCAAGTTTGCCCCACGCACTGCCACAAGCGCCGAACGCTGCTCACACGTGTGCGGGAAGGTTTACATCGCTTCTACAAGTTTGTCTACACTGCTGCATGCTCTACACGCTGCTCCAACGCCTATGTGGAGTTTACCATTGCATCTGAAAGTTCATCTTGTGCATTGCTGCAAGCACCAGATGCTGCTCTCACACCCTTGCGAAGGTTCCTCTAGCTTCCAGAAGTTCATCCCACTCGCTCCCGTAATGTCGAGGACCTTAGGAGGCAAAGGCAGTATGAGAGAATGCGTGCAAGGGGCCAAGTAGCAAGAGAGGCAGCAACTAACCAGCAAGTGCGCACAACCGGCATGCACGCAGCAAGCATAAAACCACGACCAAGTTCTGACTCAGTCCTAATCAATGGCGGAAATGAAAGCCAAGAAGAAGACCAGCATTGGTAGGACACGCATGAAGTAGTCCGAGTAGGAGAAGGAGAGTGACGGCGTGAAGAACTCCAGCAGCAGCAGGACGTCTTGGCAGGATTACCTTGGCAAGATGACCATGCCAAAGAGAAGTCTTAGAGAGGAAGGACGCCACAGCAAGAAGTCTAATTCAAGAAGGAAACAGCAAAGAAGAAGTCAGCAGCTGTAGGAAGAAAATAAGATAAAGACAAAAAGACTTAGACAAAGTAAGAATTCTAGTCTAAGTAGAAAATTCAAAAAAGACCAAAAATCCTAGTAGGATTAGGACACAAAGGATAAAGGTCTATCTTGATAATATTTTATTTGACTTAGAAAAGCTTGTTGACTTAGGAAAATATATCTTAAGTGGATAAGGAACTTAAGTACTAGTTAAATTAGGATAAGGCTGTGTTTAGGACTATAAATACAACCCATTATTTGTGAGGAGGACACAAGGTTACTTTCTTGTTTATATTTTCGGTTACTTTCTTGTTCTAGTTGAGACAGCAGCACAGACACCAGTCAATTGCAAGGCATCAAGGTTACCATATCATCTTGGCAGCATTCACCTGCACTACAGGAACAAATTGGAGAAGATTTCTCAACCACCAATCACGAAAGAATCCTTACCTTGGAGAGAAACTAGAATGTGATCAATGACCAGGTAGGTGATATCAAACACCAACTATCATCTATCATTCATTCTCTTGAACAATTGAAAAGAGACACACCCCGAATGGCATGAAAACAAGTCCAAACTGAGTCAGGGTCAGAAACAACCACCTACCACAAACATCTAGGAGGCTTCAATCAGAAATCACACGGCACCAAGTGCATAAGGAAGATTCTGACTAGGAGAAGCTTCCCTCCCAAGATAGGGGGAAAAGGCATACAAGTTTGAGAAGCAGGAGGGAGACTTCACTAAACGAACACCTGCCCCATGATCATTACAATGATTATAGGGACAATGAGGAGGTGTGGACAGAAGGCCTGCATCATGGAAACCAAAAAGGGTACGAAATCACCCTGAGGCAGAACCAAGCACACCACAAAAAGAAAGATTGGCACTACGACAACCCAAGCCATTACACACGGCCTAAGGTAAAAATCGAGTTCCCTGCCTTTGAGAAGGGAGATCCAACCAAATGGATCTCCAAGGTTGAATTTTACTTTGAAAAACAAGGTATTGAAAGAGGTGAAAGGGTTGAGTTTGCATCCTATCACCTATGTGGGAGAGCCAACCAATGGTGGCATTGGCTTAAGGCCACCTATGGCCGAGAAGGAAAAGGATAGGCTGGACAAGGTTCACACAAGAGTTAGTGAACAGATTTGGCCCATCCAGCATGACAAACTATGAGGGACAGCTTGCCAAGATAAGGCAAGAAGGATCTCTAGAAAGTTACCTTGAAGAATTCGAAAGGTTAGCCACATTGGTAGGACATTAGCTAGATAGTGCACTGATTGGCACTTTTCTAGATGGCCTTGTACCTTGGCTAAGCCGAGAAGTGAAGATGAGGGATCCAAACTCTCTCACTCAGTGCATTCGATTGGCGAGACTCATCAATGATGGGAGAAGCATCACCCACAGCACAACCAAGGTCATCAAACCCTCAGACAAACTAAGTAAAGCACCCTCATCAAGTAAGATAGCGGCCCCAAAAACAAAGGACCCTCTCAAACTATCCACCAAAGAAATCAATAGGAGGATTGAAAGAGGCTTATGTTTTAGGTGCAACGATAAGTTATTCTTTTGGTGGGAAGGACTTAAAGTTGAGATCAAAAAGCTAGTCCGAGAATGTGATGTGTGTCAGCGCACCAAACCAGAAGGTGGTAAGACAAAGGGGTTATTACAACCTTTGCTACTACCAGGACAGGTTTGGGAAGACTTGACAATGGACTTTATCACAGGAATGCCCAACAGTAAGGGTGATATGGTAATATTAACTGTAGTGGACAGACTCAACAAAAGTGCACCTTTGTGCCACTAGAGCAACTCTACACAGCAAAAGAAGTAGCCCAAGAGTTCATCAAGAATGTGGTAAGACTTCATGGCATACCACGAACAATGCTATCAGATAAAGACACTGTCTTTATAAGCAAATTCTAGAAGGAGCTCTTTACACAGTTTGGCAGTATTTAAGATGCTTTTGCCATGACCAGTAAAACCATTGGAAGGAGTACATACCATGGGCAGAACTATAGTATAATACTACCTATCATGCGGCAATCAAGATGACACCATACCAAGCCATATACGAAAGAATAGCCCCTAGGAATGTCAAGTTGTATCATGGGCAACAACCGCATATATGAAGTAGGTGTCACACTTAAGTTAACAGATGAGGTCTTGAAGCAACTCAAGCAAGAGCTTGAAAAAAGAAAGAGACCATATGAATAGACAAGCTAATAAAGGGAGAAAGGAAGTGGAATTTGAGATAGGTGACTACGTCTATCTGAAGATCCACCCTAGGAGGAAAATCAAGGCTGGAAAGCCAACTACGGCGAAGCTAGCTAGAAAGTACTTTAAACCATATGAGGTAGTTGAGCAAATTGGAGCAGTGGCTTATCACCTAAGACTACCATTAAACTTAAAACTACAACCAATGTTTCATATTTCATTGTTGGGAAAAAAAGATAGGAGATGTGAGACAAGTAAATGAGGGACTGCATGACGTTTCTAGGGAAGATCACCTGGGGCAGCACCCTAAAGGAAGCATTAGGATTTCGCATAGTAAGCTATGGGCGCAATAGAAGGCCAGTATGGAGAGTACTCATATGGTGGAGTCATTCGCCCAAGGATGAAGCAACATGGGAAGACTATGATGATATCTAGCAACATTTTCCCTAATTTCCACCTTGAGGACAAGGTGAGTCTCCAAGAAAAGGGGATTGTTGAGGACCTTAGGAGGCAAAGGGAGCATGAGAGAATGCAAGCAAGGCACCAGGCAGCAAGAGAGGTAGTAAACAGGCCAACAAGTGCGCACAACAAGCCTACACGCAGAAAGCAGTAAAGCACGGCCAAGTTCTGACTCAATCCTAAGTGATTGCGGAAAGCCAAGCCAAGAAGAAAACCAGCATCAGCAGGACACGCATGAAGCAAATCCAGTAGGAGAAGGAAAGTGACGACATGAAGAACTCCAACAGTAGCAGGACCTCTTGGCAAGTTTACTTCAGCAAGGGGACCACGCCAAAGAGAAGTCTTAGAGAGGAAGAACACACCGAAGCAGAAGTCTAACCTTAGAAGGAAAAGGCAAGAAAAAGTCAACAACTGTAGAAGAGAAGATAAGATAAGGACAGAAGGACTTAATCAAAGTAGGAAATCTTGTCTTAGTAGGAATTCAAGAAAGACCAAGAATCCTTGTAGGATTAGGAAACAATGGGATAAGATCTATCTTGATAATGTTTTAGATAACTTAGAAAAGCTTGTTGACTTAGGAAAACATATCCTAAGTGGATAAGAAACCTAAGTACTAGTTAGATTAGGATAAAGCTATCTTAGGACTATGAATACAGCCCATTATTTGTGAGGAAAGGATATGCTCCGAATTTTCTTATTTTCTCATTCAATAATCAAGAATCAAGGTTAGCATTCTTGCTCACATTCTTCTTTATATTTTCGATTATCTTTTAAGAGTTACCTTGAGATAACTTGGGCTTAAGACAAGATTAAAAGTTGTCTTCTTCAACCAAGGCATGTTGTGCTAAGTTTAAGAGTTGTCTTGCCTATCCAACCCAAAGGACAGCTTAGGGGACGTGAATATAAGACAAGAACTCAAAAATCAAATAAGATAGCAAGTTAGGAAGGATTCCAGTAGGCATGCTGACCCCTAAGGGGTAGAAAAGTTGGGGAAAAAAATCGAGACCTCAATAAATTGGTACTTTCGTTGAGTGATCAGCACAACCACCAATTAAGAAGAAGCACAATCATCCCAATAAATTTATGCTCTAGTTGAGACAGCAGCACAAACACTAGTCAATTGCAAGGCATCAAGGTTACCATGTCATCTCCACAGCATTCACCCGCACCACAGGAACAGACCGGGGAAAAGTTCCCAGTGACCAATCGCAAAAAAATCCTTGCCCTTGGAGAGGAAACAAAATGCTATCAATGACCAGGTAGGTGATATCAAACACCAACTATCATCCATCATTCATTCTCTTGAACAAATGAAGAGAGACACACCTTAAGTGGTCGATCCTGGTCGCACATGTTCATATGTTCTGGTCGCTTTCGGAAGTTGGACCTAAGCACAGCCAAGCCCGCTGGGATTTTCTAGTCACTCCCGAAAGTTTGTCCCTTGCATAGCCAAAAGCGCTCGACGCCACTGCCACAGCCGCTGCGATGTTCTGATTGGTCTCGGAAGTTCATCTCATGCACTGCCCAGTGTGCTTGACAACACTACTGCACCCGTGGTAATGTTTCAATCACTCCCGAAAATTCATCCCGTGCATTGCCGAACACACCCGACCTTAGTACTGCACTTGCAGGAATGTTCTGGGCACTCCCTGAAGTTCAACCTAAGCACTGCTGAATGCGTTTGAGTCCTGTGCCGCGTCTGCAAGAATGGTCCATATGCACCCACAAGTTCATCCCAAAAACTGCCAAAAACGTCGGACTTCTCTACTAAGCCCACGGGAATATTTGATTTATCCCGAAAGTTCTTTTCGAGCACTATCAAATGCGTCCGACAACTTTGCTAAGCTCACAGGGATTTTCCAGTCGCTCCCAGAAGTTCATCCTACGTACTGCTGAAACGTGCCACAATGCCGATGCCAAGCCTACGGGTATGTACCGTTCGCTCTCGGTAGTTCATCCCGCACATGCTTGACTAAGTCTGTCACTCTCGAAAGTTTATCCCATGCACTACCCCACTCACCTGAAGCCTTTTCTGTGCCCGAACATTCATCCAATGCATGGCCGAATGCTCCCAATGCCTCTTTCGTGCCCGCGGGGATGTTCTATTCTTCCTAGAAGTTTGTCCCGAGTACCGTCGAATGTGTCTATGCCTCTACTACGCCTGAGGGGATTTTCTGGTCGCTCCCGAAAGCTCATTCTGTGCACTGCCCAATGCACCTGACACCTCTGTCACTCCACAGGGATGTTACAGTCGCTCGTTAAAGATAATCTCGCGCACTGTCTAACATGCTTGAACCCTCTGCAGTACCTACGAAGATGCTTCGGTCACTCATGGAAGTTTGGCCCACGCACTACGCAATGCGCGCAAAGCCTCCAACACGCCAACGGGAATGTTTAGGTTGCTCCCAGAACTTTCTCCCGAGCACTGCCAAACATGCCTAACCTTGCAATTGAGCTTGTGGATATTTTTCGGTCGCTCTCGAAAGTTCATCCCGAGCACTGCTGAATGTGTCTAATGACTCTGCTGAGCCCACGGGAATTTTTCTGCCGCTCCAGGAAGTTCATCCAGTGCACTACTGAATAAGCCCAAATTTGCTATCCAGCCTGCAAAGATGTTCCAATTGCTCTCGGAAGTTCATCCCATGCACGATTGACCGCGCCTGATGTCTTCGTCGTGCTTGTGGCGATGTTTGGACCCTCTTGAAAGTTTGTCTTGTGCACTATCCAACTTGCCCACAGTCTCTATCGTGCCTATGAGGATGTTTCGATCTTGCCCGAAAGTTGGTTCAACACTCCTAATGCCTCTTCCGTGCTTGTAGGGATGTTCTAGTCACTCTCGGAAGTTCATCTTGAGCATTGCTAAATGCATCTTATGCCTCTGCCGTGTTTACGAGGATGTTTTGGTAGCCTTCGAAAGTTCATCCTGAGCACCACCGAACGTGTCTGATGCCTCTGTCAAGCCTGCGATGGTATTCCAACTACTTCCAAAAATTCACCTTGAACATGTCTGACGACTCTGTGAAGCCTGCGGGGATTTTTCGGTCGCTCATGGAAGTTTTTCCTGTGCACGAAACCTCTTCCACGCCCATGGGGGTGCTCTAATTGATCCCGGAAGTTCATCACTCGCATAACCAAATATACCCGACGCCTCTGTCGTGCCCATGGGGATATTCCCATAACACCAAGAAGTTCGTCCTATGCATTGGCTAACACACCCGACGCCTCTGCATGCTCACGGGGATATTTTGGTCGCTTATGGCAGTTCATCTCACATATTGCCAAACGCACGCGATGCCTGAATGGCACTTGTAGGGATGTTTCGATTGCTCCTAGAAATTTATTCCGCACACTGCCAAACGTGCCAGAAGCCTTTGCCATGTGCGCTGGGATGTTCTGGCTGCTCTTGGAAGTTTGTCCCGTGTACTATCAAACGTATCTAACACCACTGTCATGTACTCAGATGATGTTATGGTCACTCCCAGAAAAGTATCCGATCTACTATTGAATGCGTCCAACACCTCTACTGTGCCCGTAGGGATGTTCTAGTCATGTTCACAAAGCCTCAATCGAGCCCACAGGCATGTTTTGGTCATTCTCAAAAATTCGTCCTGTGCATTGCTGAACGTGTCTAACATTGGTACTATGCCCACAAGGATGTTCTAGCCGCTCTAAGTTCATTCCGCACACATCCGAGCTCGCTTGATGTCTCTACCATGCTCACGGTGATGTTTTGGTAACTCTTGAAAGTTTGTCCCATGCATTGGCAAACATGCTTGACCATGCTGCCACGCCCACAGGGATGTTCTAGGCACTCCATGAAGTTCATTCCGAGTACTGCTAAATGTTCCCAATGCCGTTGTCCTACCCGCAGGAATGTTCTGATCACACTTAAAAGTTAGTCCTTGCATTGCTGAACGAGCCAGAAGCCTTTGCCGCTACCGCGTGGATGTTTTAGTTGCTCCTAAAAGTTTGTTTCGTGTGCCACACGACACTCCTGAAGCCTCTTCTACTCACGTGGAGATGTTCTAGTCATACCTGGAGGTTCGTCTCGTGCTCTACTAAACATGTTTGATGCCGCTGCCGCACTGTAGAGTTCTTCTATTCAATCCTGAAAGTTTGTCCCTCGCACTAGCAAACACATCCCACACCGTTGCCATGCCCCTGGGATGTTCCGATCGCTCCTAGAAGCTCATCCCATGCACTACCGAACACGTCCGACAATTCTACCAAGCTTGCGAGGATTTTTTTGACACTCCTGAAAATTTGTCCAATGCACTGCCTAATGTGGCTGAAGCCTACGCCATGCGAGCGGGTATTTTTTGGTTTTGAAAGTTCATCTTGCACACAGTTGAACGCTCCTAATGCCTTTGCACAACCGATAAGGATGTTCCAATCATCCCACGAGCTGCCCAACACACCCGAAGCCTCTGCAGTGCGTGCGGGGAAATTCTAGTCGCTCCTAAAAGTTTATCCTAGTCACTGCCTAATGCATCCGACGCCTCTGCCGTGCCTTCGAGGATGTTCTGTATGCTCATGGAAGTTCATCGCGTACACTGCCAAACGTTCCAGATGCAACTGCTGTATCCGCGGGGATATTCCCTCACTTCCAGAATTTCATCTCATGCACTACCAAACTTGGTGGAAGCCTCTGCTGCACTTTACTGGACATTTCGGTCGCTCCTAGAAGTTCATCCCACGCACTGCTAAATGTGCCTGACGCCTCTGCCATGCCCGCGATGATGTTCCATTCACTCGTAGAACTTCGTCCTGTGCACTGTCGAATACGCCAACACCTCTGCCGTGCCCACGGGGTTGTTCTTTTTGCTCCCAAAAGTTCTTCCCGTGCACTGCCAAACGCACCTGAAGCCTCTGCCTAGCTCTTTAAAATGCTTTGGTCGCTTTAAAAAGTTTGTCCTGCATACGGCTCAATGTGTCCAATGTTGTTGCCGCGCCTGCTGGGATGTTCTAGTAACACCCAGAAGTTTGTACCACGCACTGCCGAATGTGGCCTAAGCCACTACCGCACCGGTGGGGATATTTCGGTCGCACCCAAATGTTTGTCCCGTGCACTGCCCATTACACCCAAACCATCTGTCGTGCTTGCGGGGATAGTCCAATTGGCCCTAGAAGTTCATCCTGCACACTGAAGAACATGCCCGATACTGCTGCCATGCCTCTAGGAATATGCTAGTCTCTCCCATAAGTTTGTCTTGCGCACTGCCTAACTATTGGGGTCCTGTTTTCTTGTTCCAATCTTTTTACACCTTAGGGGTCAGCACAACTTCTAAAACCTTTCCTAACTTGTTGTTCCATTTGATCCTTGAGTTTTTTTCTTAGATTTTCATCGTCTAAGTTGTCCTTCGAGATAGATTAATGATAAAAGGATATGTTGGATAGGCAAGACAACTCTTAAACCTATCACAACTTGCCTTGGTTGAAAAAGATAACTTTTAACTTCAACTTAAACTCTTAAGTAAGGAAGACAACACTTCACCTTATCTTAAGCCCAAGTTATCTCAAGATAATTTTGAAAAGATAACCGAAATATAAACAAGAATAGAAGCAAAAATGATAACCTTGATTCTTGATTAATGAATGAAAACACGCAAATTCGGAACATCTCTCTGCTCACAAACAATGGCCTGTATTTATAGTGTTAGACAGTCTTATCATAATTCAACTAGTATTTAAGTTCCTTATCTACTTAGGATATGTTTTCCTAAGTCAACAAGGTTTTCTAAGACAACTAAAACATTATCAAGATAGACCTTATCCAAATGTTTTCTAATTCTACTAAGATTCTTGGTCTTTCTTGAATTTCTACCTAAACTAGAATTCCTACTTTAACTAGACCTTACTATCCTTATCTTATCTCATCTCCTACAGCTGCTGACCTTCATCTTGTTGTTTCCGTCTAGGATTTGGACTTCCATATGCTGTGTCCTTCCATTTTAAGACTATTTTTTGACGTGAACATCTTGCTAAAGCTAAACCTGTCCCTATGTTCTGTTGCTGCTGTAGTTCATCATGGTTTTAATGTCCTTCTTCTGCTCGGATTGCACTGTGCGTATCCTACTAATATTAGAGTCCTTCTTGGCTTGGATGCCCATGGTCAATTAGGACAAAGTAAGAACCTAGTCATGCTTCACTGCCTGCCGCGTGCAAGCTTGTTGCACACGAATTTTGGCCTGTTGCTGCCTCTCTTGTTACTTGGCGCCTCTCTCGCATTTGCTCATGCTCCCTTTTGCCTCCTAAGGTCCTCGACACTAATTCACCTGACGCTTCTGCCATGCCAGCAGGAATGTTCTGGTCGCTCACAGAAGTTCATCCCGCACACTGCTGAATACATCTAATGCCTCTGCTAAGCACTACCAGGATTTTTTGGTCACTCTCGAAAGTTTGTCTCGTGCATTGCCAACCCCCCGACTGATGCTGCTGCCATACCTACGGTGATGTACCGATTGCTCCTGAAAGTTTGGCCTGCACACTGTCGAACATAACTGATGCCTTTGCTGAACTGTGGGGATGTTCCATTTGCTCCTGGAAGTTCGCCCTAAGTACTGCCAAACGCATCCGACGCCTCAGTCAAGCCCGCATGAATTTTTCGGTCACTCTGAAAAGTTCATCCCATGCACTACCGAATGCGGCATCCAGCGCTTGTGGCAGTGCACGAGACAAACTTGTGGAAGCAACAGGAACCACACTGCGGGTGCGGGAGAGGCATCCACCGCTTTTGACTATATGCGGGATGAACTCCTGGAAGTGACAAAAATATCCGCGTGCGCATGGGAGCGGAGTTTGGTGCTTGTGGTTGTATGTGGGACAAACTTTTGAAAGTGACAGAAGCCTTCTCAGGGGCGTGAGAGCAGTGTCTGAAGCTTGCAGCAGTACACAGGAAGAACTTTCGGAAGTGACAAAAATCTCCACGGAGGCATGGGTGCAACGTCTGGTGGTTGCGTGTTAGAGTCCCATTTTTTTCCCTACTTTTGTACACCTTAAGGGTCAGCACGCTTATCAAAAATCTTCCTAACTTGCTATCCCGTTTGATTCTTGAGTTCTTTTCTTATATTGATGTTCCCTAAGTTGCCCTTCGAAATTAACTAACGTATACAGGATATGTTGGATAGGTAAGACAACTCTTAAACCTATTAAAACTTGCATTGGTTGAAGAAGACAACTCTTGACATCAATGTAAGCTCTTAAGAAAGGAAGACAACTCTTCACCTTGACTTAAAGCCCAAGTTATCTCAAGACAACTCTTAAAAGATAATCGAAATATAAACAAAAATGGAAAAAAGAATGCTAATCTTGATTATTGATTAATGAATGAGAAATATACAAAATTTGATGAATTTATCCTCCTCACAAATAATAGGTTGTATTTATAGTATTAAATAGCCTTATCCTAATTCAACTAGTACTTAGGTTCCTTATCCACTTAAGATATGTTTTTCTAAGTCAACAAAATTTCTAAATCATTATTAAGATAGATCTTATCCCACTGTTTCCTAATCCTACTAGGATTCTTTGTCTTTCTTGAATTCTTACTTTGACTAAGTCTTTCTGTCCTTATCTTATCTCCTCATCTACAGTTGCTAACCTTTATCTTACTGTTTCCTTCTAGGATTAGGACTTCCCTTATGGCGTGTCATTTCGTTCCAAGGCTTCTCCTTGACGTGAACATCTTGCTGAAGTCAAACCTACCATAACGTCCTGCTGCTACTAGCGTTCTTCATGCCGTCCATGTCTTTCTCCTGCTCGAATTACTTCATGCGTGTCCTGCCAATGCTGGTGTTTCTCTTGGCTTGGATTTTCCCAATTAGTTAAGATAGAGTCACAGAACTTGGCCATGCTTCATTGCATGTTGTGTGCAAACTTGTTGTGCACATATTTTGGCTTACTACTTTCTCTCTTATTGCTTGGCACTTCGCACGCATTTGCTCACGCTTTCTTTGCCTCCTAAGGTCCTCAACAATCCCCCTTTCTTGGAGACTCACCTTGTCCTCAAGGTGAAAATTAGGGAAACGTTGTTGGATATCGTCATAGTCTTCCCATGTTGCTTTCATCCTTGCGCGAATGACTCCACCATATGAGTACTCTCCATACTAGTCTTCTATTGTGCCCATAGCTTACTATAGGAAATCCTAATGCTTCCTTTGGGTGCTGCCCCAGGTGATCTTCCCTGAAAATGTCGGGCAGTCCCTCATTCACTTGTCTCACATCTCCTATCTTCTTTCTCAACAATGAAATGTGAAACACTGGATGTAATTTCAAGTTTAACAGTAGTCTTAGGCAATAAGCTACTACTCTAATCTGCTTTACAATCTCATGTGGTCCAAAATACTTCCTAGCCAACTGTGTTGCTCCTTTATTTTCCTCCTAGGGTGGATCTTAAGATAGACATAGTCACCTACCTCAAATTCCACTTCCTTTCTCCCTTTATCAGCTTGTCTCTTCATTTGGTCCCTTGCTTTCTCAAGCTCATGCTTGAGTTTCTTCAAGACCTCATCTTTTGATTAAAGTGTGACATCCACTTCATGTATGCTATTGTTCCCCATGGTATAACTTGACATTCCTAGGGGTATTCTTCCATATACTGCTTGATATGGTGACATCTTGATTGCCGCATGATAGGTAGTATTATACCACAGTTCTGCCCATGGTATGTACTCCTCCCAATCATTTTGATGATCATGGCAAAAACATCTAAAGTACTGCTCTAGAGTTCGATTGGTTACCTCACTTTGTCCATCTATTTGTGGATGAAAGGCGAATGAGGCAACCAAGTTGCTGTCTAGCTGTGTGAAGAGCTCCTTCTAGAATTTGCTCATAAAATAGTGTCTCTATCAGACAACATTAGGCTACTTCTTTTGCCGTGTAGGGTTGCTTGAGTGGCATAAAGTGTGCACTCTTGCTGAGTCTGTCTACTACAGTTAATATCACCGTGTAACCCTTGTTGTTGGGCATTCCCATGATGAAGTCCATTGTCAAGTCTTCCCAAACCTGTCCTAGTATTGGCAAAGGCTGTAACAACCCCTTTGTCTTGTCACCTTCTAGTTTGGTGCACTGACAAACATCATATTCTCAGACTAGCATTTTGATCTCAGCCTTAAGTCCTTCTCGCCAAAAGAATAATTTGATCTACATGTAAGTGCAAAACCATCCTAAATTTCCTCCTTCCCTGTGAGTTGTGGAAAGTGATTCAAGATCTTTCCCTCTTAGTCCTAGTATGTTTGGTACATACACCTGTTGGTTGTGCCAAATATATCCATTCTTAAGGGTGAATTTACTAACCTTAGGGTCAAAATTCTTGATCTTCTCCATGAGCTCTTAGCTTTGAGGGTCAATTTCTATTGCCTCCTTGATTTATGTCCATACATTCCACTCCGCTCCACTGATGGCAGTGAGGCATGCGTCATTAGGCTCACATGTTGTCCATAGCACTTAACCTCTATTGCTTTTAGACAATGTGTCTGCCACCTTGTTTTCCTTTCCTGGTTTGTATATTATTTCATACTCATAACCTAGTAACTTGACAAGGAACTTTTGCTGCTCTAGGGTGGTAATTTTCTGCTCCATGAGGCTTCTCAAGGGTTGTTGATCCGTAATGATTAGGAATTTCTCCCAAGAAGGTAAGGTCGCCATACCTTGATTGCATGGATGATGGCCAACATCTCCTTGGCGTATACTGACCATTCCTTCTTCATGGGCCCTAAGACTCTGCTCATGTATGCAATAGGTCTTCGGCTTGACTGAGGACAGCACCTATTCCATCTTGACATGCGTCAGTGTGAAGCTCGAAGGTTTGGTTGAAGTCAGTAGTGCTAACACTGGGGTCTCACACATAGCTTGCTTCAACAACTTGAATGCGTCTTCACTCTTCTCTGTCCATAGGAATCCATCCTTCTTCAGCAAATCTATTAATGGTTTTGCTATGGTGCCATATTTACTAACAAATCGACGGTAATAGTCTGTTAAACCTAAAAATCCTTTAAGTTCTGTGACATTCTTAGGAATTGGCCATGTTTGCATGGCTTCTATTTTCCATTGGTCTACCTTCACTCCATCTTCAGATATGATGTGACCGAGGTATTCAAGCTCCTCTTACATGAATGTGCACTTGGATGGCTTGATGATGAAACGATTTCTTCTTAACACTTTAGCACTTTTGCTAAGTGTTCTAGTGATCATCATGGTTCCTAGAATAGACCAAAACGTCATCAAAGAAAACTAAGACAAACCTGTGCAAATAAGGTTTGAAGATGTCTTTCATGACTAGGTACTCGTAGTGTCCACTATGAGTCTGAAATGTTGTCTTCTGCACGTCCTCTTCTTTCATGCGTATTTAATGATATTCAGCCTTGAGATCCAGCTTGGTGAACAACTTTGCTCCATGTAACTCATCCAGCATATCATCAATTGTTAGGATCGGGAAAACAATCCTTGACAGTTGCTTGGTTGAGTGCCCGGTAATCGTTGCAAAACCTCCAAGTTTTGTTTTTCTTTCTAACAAGTAGAACAGGAGAAGAACAAGGAGAAGTGCTAGGTCGGATAATACTTTATTGTAGCATCTCTTCCACTTGTTTTTCAATCTAATTCTTTTGGGAAGTGTGCATACCGGTAAGGTGCTACATTATTCACTTTGGTTTCGTTGATTAATGGGATGGCATGGTTGTAATGTCTTGAGGGTGGTAGTCCTTGTAGCTCTCCTAAGACATCTTTGAATTGCTCCAGTAAGTTCCTTACTCCCATTGGTATGTCTTCGTGTATATAATGTTTGGTAACAAATATTAATTTCTTCAAGGTTTCTTATGTATTTTTAATATGTTATATTATAATGTGATATAATAGTGTGAACATTTAAAACATTAATTTGATCGTCAATTTTAAAATTCATCATATATATATTTTTTATTTTTTTGTAATTTATTTAAATTCTTTATTTGTGAGAATGAGAATAATACCCATCCATTTATGTTTTAATTCATTTTTCTAACATAATAAAATACCATTGAAACATCAATTTGATCAAAATTTTTATAATTGGCTATAAATATTTTTTAATAGATGTTGTAATTTTTTTTAAAAAAAATTCTATTTATGAGAATGATAATTAATAAATACCCTTCCTTATATGATTTAATTTGTTCAATAATAGCCCTTTCCTTCTGCGGCCCATAATAGCTGACTCCAAATATTTTTGGAGTCCATCACAAGTTGCTAATCCACTCCACAATCGCAATCCGCCCCCGTTTCATTCTTCATGTGCCAAGACACTGAGTTCTGGTATACTCAGAATGACTCCATCCGAACCTAACCCGCTTCACAATCGCAATCTGCCCCATTCAATCTATGTTCGCTGAGGACTTAAACTCTGGTATGCAACGATCGACTCCAACATGGACCCATTTCACAACTACAATCCGCGTTCAAGCCATTCAAATCTCTTGCCCAGCGCTAAAATCACTTTGAATTTAGTGATAATGAATTCTCATCCACTTTGCAATTAGAAAAATAAATTGGACGACAACTATATAAAATCGATGGATTTAGTATTAATCAGTACAATTGTCTAAGGGCTTGATGTATGTACACACACCGTACCTCCCAATACAATACCAGACAGGCAGGCTCTCTCTGTTTGTCAGGGTTGGTATTTGAAATGGTGGATTGATCTCAAATAAGTTCATATTTTATCCCTTTTTTTTCATTCCAAACAAGAAATTTTATTAAGCAACGAGAAAATTACAGGAGATGGTAAGCTAAAATTTTGATATCAAATCCTTCTTAAACTCGTAATGGGTTAAAGGTGGGACTTCGCGGTACAATTGACATCTCTGACAACACGCTGTAGAGTATATATATTAAAGTCCAGTGAGCCTCTTCTCGAGGCCCTTCACGTTATTGCTATCTCTGGAGAGATATTGCGTCTGATCTCTGCACCCCTCACATTTTCTTCAGATCTTATGAATCACCTTCTTTGCAGCTTTTTTATATTTCAAGTATCTCTTAATCTTGTCAAATTCTAACTCATTTTATTTTTTCCTATACAAAATTGATAGAATTTTAAGTGCGTGCGCATTAAATTTGTTTGCAACAAAGGATCCTTAGCCTACCTTAGAAAAAAATAGGCCGAAAGGTCAGCTTGCAATTTCGTTTAGCAATTTACCTTCTCTTCCCTAAAAACAGCTCAATTTGTACGAGGAGATGATAGAAATAAGAAAAAACAAAACTGTTTCAGATACTTTTTTAAAAGTGTTCTAATGGTCATCTCCTGTATAGAAATACAAAAAGTTGCCGTTAGATTCAGAAAAATCTTGTAGTATAGTAACAAAACATAATTTTTCTATCCTAGAAAGAATTCCGAAAAGAAGATCGCAAAGGCATACTTAAACAATCTTTCTACTCGCTCATTCTCATTGATCGATCGTGTTGTTGTTTAGCACAAGAACAAAGTAATATGAACCGGCAAAGATAAAAAGAAAGAGTGGGAGAGAGCAATTATTTTTTGGAAGTCTCTCTCTATTTTTTTATTCATTGTATTGCTCTTTATATAGAGTTAAAACATAACAAAGGATAAGTGATAAGCCTAAATTAAAGATAATGATAAGCTTAAATCAAAGATAATGATAAACCTAAATCAAAGATAAGATTTAAGCAAATCCTAGCAAATTAAGGCACTTTTTCAACAGATCGATCTAAGGTTTTCATTTTAAAAAATTTGGGAATGCAGCAGATCTCAAATGATGCCGAGGAAGAGTTGAGCAAATATGTCCCTCAAAAAGTGAAAAAGTTATTTCACGAAAGACAGAGTTGCATCCGCGCGTACTAAAACTTATTAGTAATTTTAATATTTTTTTCTTTTCGTTTGTTGGCCGAGAAAGTATAGAAAAAAAACTTTTTTTAATTCGGTTATACTTTTGTCTTGCTTGTTAAATGTTAAAAATTTCTTTTATTATTCGATCGAACATATGTTCCTTTTACATTCAAATTCTCTCTTTGTTATCTTCCTTTTTAAGTGTCAAAACTGGAAGATAAAGAAAATGATGTCACTCACTCACTGCAGGAATATGACCCGGTTTCGGCATTGGTTCCGACTGAACCCAAGAAGACGAGTATTACTGCTGTTAACCACCAGGATGTTGAATCCTCCCACTCACCGGAAAAGCCTCCTTCAAATCAGGTTAATTTGTCTTTCTCTCTTAATTTTTCCAGCCGAATATTAGCCACTTATAAATGTAGCATTAACAATTTGATTTACCGATTGTGGTTTTGAGAGTGTCATTGCACTGTAAAGGACGTGAAGGAAAATGGAGAAAACACCTATCCAGAATGGATGGTAAGTAGCAGGTGCAATTTATTAAGACGTGAACTTGGAAAATTTTTCAAATTTGCCGGTTTTCTTATATTAGGGTCCCATGAATATTATAATTTTTAGAGTTAAAAATTATAAAATTGAGATTATTAATAAACAAGACATTCTATTTTGGAATCAAAACCAAATCGGATTGAACAAAATCGAAAAATAGGTTACCTTATTAAATAGGGTAGATTTCGATTCTACGTAAAACTCAGATTCAGAATCGATTTTGTACACCTCTAAAAAATATTATTACCTCATATATTACATAATTTATTTTAAATAAAAATTTGAATGAAGATTTTGAAAATGAGAAATGCAACGAACAGCTGCATGCTGCGAGAGTAAGTTTAAGATGTGATAATGTTTTCATAAATTTACTTACTTAGCAAAGCAACATACACTAGAATAATGTGTTATAGAACCTGAGTTTGTCCATCTTTTAGCGTGCCATGGATTGTCTTGTTTCCCTCCTACTCATCTATATTATTGTAAAATAGAGTTGCGATGTTGATCTACTTGGAGGGCCATTGGACGTTGAGTACAGGGAGGAAGACAACTATGTGTACGTGACGGGCCCGACTGAAGCAGTGTTTTATGGATCAGTGCCCCTGTGATGTCTCCGCCTGTTATTGTGCAAGATTTCCAGAATTTTGTAGATGTTTGAGATAGAAAAAAGTTTTACGAACATGTTTTCCACTTCCATTAATTTCTTGAATTCTTTTTCATCTTGCATTTCATGTTTGGGATAGGTATCAGATTTAATAAAATATATAAGTTAAATGCAGGGCCGTGCAAGGGAAGCGGGGGAGATAAACAAGGGCTTAAACATAGAGTGGATCAGTTGTATTTGGTTGTGCTAAAACCTTCACAACTTTTGCACTGTAGAGCAACATTGGCATGCGGGACTGGTGCTTGTGCAGTGGTGGTTGCTGCAATTCTGGAGGGTCATGGTGGGAGTCTGAAACTGTTTTTGTAGACTCTCAATCAAATATCTTTTACGAGATTTATTTTATCCCTTGTTTTCAAGAACCAATAACTACATCGGAAATGTGAATCAAACAGCCGGAAGTCTTTTGGGTTTGGATAGATAATGCTTACTGCTATGTCATCATGCCATGGGAAATGCTTCTTTTGGCGGGGTATTCTCTTTAAATCTGGAAAGAAAAAGAAGGGCATGACTGTTGGTTTTGTGAGTTTTGAAAATGCAGAACACTTGAAAAGTGGAGTGGAGGTACCCATTGTTAGACAGTGTTTAGTGTTACTGTCTCTTAATGGCTTGCTATAATTTTTTGACTGTTATATGAGTATGTCAATGTGACGGAAGCTGGAAGGGATATCTATTGCCAACAAGAATTTAAAGGTTGCTGATGTCATTCCTCAATCATTTGAGAAGAAAATCAAATCAGCTGTGGCTCTCCCCTAACAACACCTTGCAAACCAGTGAATCTGCATTGGCTGGAGAGATTGCTGGGGTCTCCTCATCTTCAAATGAGGATGGTAAAAGCAATGATGACAGTTCTGCAGTAGATGGTTCAGTCTCGAGGGCTATAAGTGCTCGAGATGTTGTGACACCCCTTGCTCATATGCCTTACAGCGATCAATTGCAACACAAAAAGAACTCAATCTTGCAAATGCTCAAAAAACTTGTTAGAAATGCCAATTCATGTTTTGCTCTTCGTTATCTAATGTAGCAATATCATTTCTCGAATATCTGAATTCTTGGTAAATGTTTTAACAGACTAGGAATGCCCGTAAAGCTTGTCCAAATGGTGTTTCACTTCCTGAATGGGTTATGAAATCTAGGGAGATAGGTATTGTTTTTTCCTTCATGAGGATTTTCTGAAATAAGTGTTGGGACTCTTATTGCTGTTCTTTTATCTATCTTACATCTGGCAGGTGGTCTTCCATGCAAACTAGAGGGAATACTTGAATCACCTCTTGTGAGTGGATACCGTAACAAGTGTGAGTTTTCTGTTGGATATTCTCTCCAGGGCAAGCCAACTGTAGGATTTATGCCTGGAAATTTTAAGTAGTCTGCAGTACATCGTCTTGTTCTCTCTCTCTCTCTCAGTTGCTGTTTTTGGAAGCACTTCTTGGTATTGAGACATTTTACCAAACCATAAGAAACTTTTCAGGGAGGGTGTGACAGCAGTTGAAGAACCTTTGGACTGTTCAAATGTTTCAAGAATTGCTTGCAAATATGCTTCAATCTTTCAGGAATTTCTGCAGTATTCAGATTTACCAATTAGGAACAGATTTAAAAATACCAGATTCTGGCGCTAGTTAACAGTATGTGTTACTAACAATGACTATCAGACTGATTTCAACTTTATTTATTCACAGTTTTTCATTTTCTAGCCATTGCTGCACTTTAAATTCTTGATAATGTTTGTGTAGTCTGCTGTTGAAATGAACCAGATACTACTTTTACATTGAACATTCTATGTCCTAATTTGTCTTCGAAGGTTAGAGAAGGAAAAACTTCAGGGAAGCCAACTGATGTTGAGAATTTAGTGGCCAATATTTCAGAGGTCATGCAAGTTCAGGTTTGTTTCCAACGAACAAATAAACCATAGATTGAAGTCCTGAAGTATGTTGGGAAAAGAATGTTGTGAGAAAACCACAATTGGCGCAAGCTGATGTAATTGGTTGAGATAAATTATGGTTCTTTTCCTTGCATTTGCATTTGTATTTATTTTTCGTTGTTTTGATTACAAAGGTTTGTGCAATAAGTTTCGATGATGCACTAGTAAAGAGTGAATTTGAGAGATTGGCTAAAGCTTTTGCTGAAGGAGCTACTGTAAGTTCTCCACCTTTACCACTAACACCTTTGGTTGTTCAGGTACTAGCACATTTAGTCCTTTACATGATTTTATACTCTAATTGGAAGTTGTTTGTTTAGTTGGCTACCTTGCTTCTATTTTGGTGCATGTCACATTTTACGTGAAATTCTAATTTTGCTAGTTTGTAGGCCTGGCTTAAACTGTAAAAGAGCCTTACTTTGTGCCCCATTTTTTATGAGGCAGATTAAATTTGCTGTTATGCAATTTTCTTTTCATTTGTTTAGTTTGTGGCCTGTGTGGGAGATATGATTTTAGGTCTTTCTTATTGTTGCTGTCTTTATCTTATTATAGTAATAATAAACCATTCAATGAGCACCTTTGATGTTTGGCTTAAGCACACTAAAATGAAATAATTTGAAAACTTATCACATTATACCCTTGCTGTTAATCTTGGCCTATTGAGATTTATGGGGCACTTCTTGGTTGTTGCCTCATGGTTAGCTTGCATTTACTAAAATAACAACACTTTTTGTTATGGCAGGTTTGATCCTGAGTGTGACTTTTAACAAGTGTTTGAATTGTCTTGCATCTTATACCAGCAATCATATACTTTTGTCAGCTTTGTAAATGATTGTTCCCTACATTTATAGCAAAATTTTCATAAAGCTGCTCTAGACGGAGGCTTGTTCAGTTAAGTAATGAGTTAATTTAAATCTAGGGAGAAATCAACAAGAAGCAAGGCTTTGAGCCTCTGTTGTCCTTCCATTTGTTCTTTTTTTTATGTGTATATTTAGGTTATGTGGGTTTTTTGCATAGGATCTTATCATGTCATGTTCTTCAGGAACTTCAGGGCTATAGACGTGTTATGAATGTTTGGTAATGCATGATACTAGATCTTTATCCGGACACAAATTGGACAAAAGTAGTTTCTAAAACTCAGAACCTCAAAAGTTACATATCAAATAACAGATGCTTTTGTATCACTCGATTAAACATTCTGGAATGCAATACACACTTTAGAATTTATATAAGAATACACTGACAATATGGACAAGGAGAAAGAAGTTGGAAGACTAAATGTTTCAAAGGTTCAAGAATACTTGGTGCTTTTCTTTCCTGGTACTTTTTGGAATATGCAAGGCAATTTACTCTGGAGAATTATGTTGGATTATGGGTATGTTTGGTAGCATATACTAGACTGTATTATTTCAAATGAACTAGACTATAATAAATTATAATGGATTAAAATAGATAATATGGTATTACTTTTGGGGTTGACTTGTACTGTGTAGATAAAATATTATTCTATTATTTATTATTTTATATATTAGATCATATTTTATTTATTTAAAATAATATGATATTATATTTCATTATACAATATATATTATCTTATTATTTAATATAATGTATATTATTATATTAATATTTAATATTTTAATGTGAAAAAAATAGACCATTGACCAGTGCAAAAGTGACCCATGGAGAGGCAATAGTCACTTTCTGCACTCATTTGCCTGCCTTATTTTCTCCGGTCCCTCTTAAAATGCTACCAAACGTGGATGAATTTGGATTTTATGTGAATAGTGCAAGTAGGGACAGTCCAATGTAGCCAACCAAACATACCATATATGCCATCATAAATTCTCAACTATTGGCTACATTTGTCCTGTAATAATCTTTGGCTTAAGCTTAAGTAGCTTTGCCCATTTTTGTTATAAGTAATATGCATTATATATTTTAGTTTTCTTTTATATGGTTGTTGGTGTTTATGTAGGATCACCAAGAGATATTTAGTGTAGCTCCAGCTAATGCTCCTTTTCGCCTGCTATCCATTCCAAAAGCAGATGGTAGCTTTAAACTAGAGGGAACTAATGATGTTACAGAAGCAGAATTCATGATTGTATAAGAATTTTGGATTCTGTATATTTCCAACTGCTTTTTTCCAGGTGAGTCTTTTGGTCATTGTTTTACCACTTGCTGAGTTGCAAAGTTTTGCTGTAATGCTGAATATCTTGCAAGTGCAAAGGATTATTGTTCGCATATTAAATGAATTCATGGAAGTATAAATTTACTACAGGTTAATACCTTAGCTGCAGAGAAATTATATTGGCTGGCTGGAGATTGGGCTGATTTGGGTCCTCATACTTTGCTATTTGATATATGCTGTGGTACAGGAATAATTGGGCTTACTTTAGCGCATCGTGTTGGTATGTTGGGGTTCTGATTTTTTTTCCCAACTTTTTTACACCTTAGGGGTTAGCACGCCTACTGGAATCCTTCCTAACTCGCTGTCCCGTTTGATTTTTGAGTTTTTTTTTATTTTATATCCCCTAAACTGTCATTCGGATTAACTAATATATATAAAGATATGTTGGATAGGCAAGACAACTCTTAAACCTATCACAACTTGCCTTGGTTGAAGAAGACAACTCTTAACTTCAACCTTAGCTCTTAAGTAAGGAAGACAACTCTTAACCTTAACTTAAGCCCAAGTTATCTCAAGACAACTCTTAAAAGATAACTCGAAATATAAACAAGAATAGAAGCAAGAATGCTTACCTTTGATTCTTGATTAATGAATGAGAAAATAACAAACTTCGTAGCTTATGAGCTTCTCACAAATAATGAGCTGTATTTATAGTCATAAGACAGCCTTATCCTAATTTAACTAGTACTTAGGTTCGTTATCCACTTAGGATATGTTTTCCTAAATCAACAAGCTTTTCTAAGTCAAATAAAACATTATCAAGATAGACCTTATCCTTTGTGTCCTAATCATACTAGGATTCTTGGTCTTTTTTGAATTTCTACTTAGACTAGAAATTCCTACTTTATCTTGTTTTCTACAGCAGCTGGACTTCCTCTTGGTTTATCCTTTTAGTACTAGGACTTTCAATAAGTATCCTTCTGCCCTTAGAATTTTTCTTGTCGCGATTATCCTATTGCTACTGGAATTCATTATGCATGTCCTGCTGCTGATAGAACTTTTTTTATCTTTCATTTCTGCCATTGATTAGGATTGAGTTAGAGAACCTGGCCGTGCTTCACTATTTGTTGTGTGCATGCTGGTTGTGCGCACTTGTTGGTTGGTTGCTGCCTCTCTTGCTACCTGGCGCCTCTCGCGCATTCTCTTACAATCCTTTTGCCTCCTAAGGTCCTCAACAATCCCCCTTTCTTGGAGACTCATTTTGTCCTTAAGGTGAAAATTAAGGGAAACGTTGCTGGATATCGTCATAGTCTTCCCATGTTGCTTCATCCTTGGGCGAATGACTCCACCATATGAGTACTCTCCATACTAGCCTTTTATTGCGCCCATAACTTACTATGCGAAATCCCAATGCTTCCTTTGGGTGTTGCCTCAGGTGATCTTCTTTGAAAACGTCCGGTAATCCCTCATTCACTTGTCTCACATCTCCTATCTTTTTTCTCAATAATGAAATGTGAAACACTGGATGTAGTTTGGAGTTTAATGGTAGTCTTAGGTAATAAGCTACTGCTCCAATTCGCTCTACTACCTCATATGGTCCAAAGTACTTCCTAGCCAGCTTCGCTGTAGTTGGTTTTCCAGCCTTGACTTTCCTCCTAGGGTGGTGGATCTTAAGATAGATATAGTCACCTACATTAAATTCCACTTCCTTCCTCTTTTTATCCGCTTGTTTCTTCATTCGGTCCCTTGCCTTCTCAAGCTCATGCTTGAGTTTCTTCAAGACCTCTATCTCTTGATTGAAGTGTGATATCTACTTCATGTATGTGGTTGTTCCCTATGGTATAACTTGACATTCCCGGGGGTAGTCTTCGTATACTGCTTGATATGGTGACATCTTGATTGCTGCGTGATAGGTAGTATTATACCACAGTTCTGCCCATGGTATGTACTCCTCCTAATTGTTTTGATGATCATGGCAAAAACATCTTAAATATTGTTCTAGAGTTCGATTGGTTACCTCACTTTGTCCATCTGTCTGTGGATGAAAGGCGAATGAGGCAACCAAGTTGACCTAGAAATCTTCTAAGTTCTGTGACATTCTTTGGAGTTAGCCATGTTTGCATGGCTCCTATTTTTCGTTGGTCTACCTTCACTTCTTCTTTAGATATGATGTGACCTAGGTACTCAAGCTCCTCTTGCATGAATGTGCACTTGGATGGCTAGATGACGAAACGATTTCTTCTTAACACTTCTAGCACTTTTGCTAAGTGTTCTATGTGATCATTATGGTTCCTAGAATAGACCAAAATGTCATCGAAGAAAACTAAAACTAACCTGCGCAGGTAAGGTTTGAAGATGTTGTTCATGGCGATTTGAAAGGTGGAGTGTGCGTTACATAGTTCGAACGGCATGACTAGGTACTCGTAGTGTCCACTATGAGTCCGAAATGCTGTCTTCTGCACGTCCTCTTCTTTCATGCGTACTTGATGATATCCGGCCTTGAGATCCAGCTTGGTGAACAGCTTTGCTCCATGTAACTCGTCCAGCATATCATCAATTGTTGGGATCAGAAAACGATTCTTGATTGTTGATTGGTTGAGTGCCCGATAATCGGTGCAAAACCTTCAAGTTCTGTCTTTTTTTCTAACAAGTAGAACGGGAGAAGAAAAAGGTGAGGTGCTAGGTCGGATAATACCTTGCTGTAGCATCTCCTCCACTTGTCTTTCGATTTCGTTCTTTTGGAAGTGTGCATACCGGTAAGGTGCTACATTAATCGCCTTTGGTTTCATCAATTAATGGGATGGCATAGTTGTAGTGTCTTGAGGGTGGTAGTCCTTGTGGCTCTCTCTAAGACATCTCCGAATTGCTCCAAAAGATCCTTACTCCTCTTGGTATGTCTTTTGTGTGTAGGATGTTCAGCTGTGTTTTCCTCTTTTGTGGCCAATAAAATCGCAAAACATTGTGCCCATTTTTTTGTACAATCTTTCAAGAGTACTTACCTCACAATGATGTGCTGCATTGGTGGTGGATGCCTCCCATGTGTAGTCCCTTCCCTTCCATTGAAAGTGCATGGCCATGGATTCATAGTCGAACATTATCTTGCCTATGGTTTTAAGCCAAGCATTGCCTAAAACCACATCAAGACCTGCTAGGGCTAACACATGCAGTTCTGTCTCTATTTTGACTCCTTGAATCTGCATAGCTACTGGCTGGATTGATTGTGGCACTTGAGCTTCTGTCCGCTTGCCACTCTTACCTCAAAGGGTGCAATCTTTTTCGGACATAGCTGAAGTGTTTTGACCAATTTCGAGTTGATAAAGTTATGAGTAGCTCCACTATCTATCAACACTAAAACGTTTTTTCCATTAATGGTTGCGAATAACCTCATGGCAGTAGGCTTGGTGGTTGCCCCTACTGCATGCAAATTGATCTAGGGAGTGTTCTAACTCTGCTTTCTCCTCGTTGTCCATGTGGCTGTCTTGTTTTTCCTCACTGTTTTCCTCATGTTCTTCATCACTTACTACTTCAATGATGTTGAACAATCCTTTCTTGCACTTGTGGCCAACTTGCCATTTATCGTTGCACCTAAAACATAGGCCTCTTTCGTTTTTGGGGCCTCTGTCCTACTTGATGAGGGTGTTTTACTTAGTTTGTCCGAGGATTTGATGACCTTTGGTTATGCTACAGGTGATGCTTCTCCCATCGTTGATGAGTCTCGCTAATCAAATGCACTGAGTGAGAGAGTTTAGATCCCTCATCTTCACTTCTCGGCTTAGCCAAGGTACAAGGCTATCTAAAAAAGTACCAATTAATGCACTATCTGGCCAATGTCCTATCAATTCGGCTAACCTTTCGAATTCTTCAAGGTAACTTTTTAGAGATCCTTCTTGCCTTATCTTGGCAAGCTGTCCCTCATAGTTTGTTATGTTGGATGGGTCAAATCTGTTTACTAACTCTTGTGTAAACCTTGTCCAACCTATCCTTCTCCCTTCTCGGCTATAGGTGGCCTTAAGCCAACGCCACCATTGGTTGGCTCTCCCACATAGGTGATAGGATGCAAATTCAACCTTTTCACTTCTTTCAATACTTTGTTTTTCAAAGTAAAATTCAGCCTTGAAGATCCATACCGTGTGTAATAACTTGGGTTGTCGTAGTGCCAATCTTCCCTCCTTATGGTGTGCCATGATTTTGCCTCATGGTGATTTCGTACCCTTCTTAGTTGCCATGATGTAGGCCTTCTGTCCAGCACCTCCTCATTGTCGCTATAATCATTGTAGTAATCATGGAGCAGGTGTTCGTTTGGTGAAGTCTCCCTCCTACTTTCCCAATTTGTGCACCTTTTCCCCCTTTTCTTGAGAGGGAAGCTGCTCCTCGTCAGAATCTTCCTCATGCGCTTGGTGCCGTGTGATTTTAGATTGAAGCCTCCTAGACGTTTGTGGTAGGTGGTTGTTTCTGCCTGACTCAGTTTGGACTTGTTTTCTGGCCATTCGAGGTGTGTATCTTTTCAATTGTTTAAGAGAATGAATGATAGATGATAGTTGGTGTTTGATATCACCTACCTGGTCATTGATTGCATTCTGGTTTCTCTCCAAGGCAAGGATTGTTCCACGGTTGGTGGCTGAGAAATCTTCTCTTTAGTTTGTTCCTGTGGTGCGGGTGAATGCTGCCGAGATGACATGGTAACCTCGATGCCTTGCAATTGATTGGTGTCTATGCTGCTGTCTCAACTAGAGCATTAATTTGTAGATGTGTTTGTGCTGATCTCTCAACGAGAGCACCAATTTGTTGGGGTCCCGATTTTTTCCCCAACTTTTCTACACCTTAGGAGTCAGCACACTTACTGGAATCATTACTAACTTGTTGTCCCGTTTGATTATTGAGTTCTTTTCTTATTTTATATCCCCTAAGCTGTTCTTCGGATTAACTACTATATATAAAGATATGTTGGATAGGCAAGACAACTCTTAAATCTATCACAACTTGCCTTGGTTGAAGAAGACAACTCTTAAATCTATCACAACTTGCCTTGGTTGAAGAAGACAACTCTTAACTTTAACCTTAGCTTTTAAGTAAGGAAGACAACTCTTAACCTTAACTTAAGCCCAAGTTATCTCAAGACAATTCTTAAAAGATAACCAAAATATAAACAAGAATAAAAACAAAAATATTTACCATTGATTCTTGATTAATGAATGAGAAAATAACAAAATTCGTAGCTTATAAGCTCCTCACAAATAATGGGCTGTATTTATAGTCCTAAGAGTGCTTATCCTAATTTAACTAGTACTTAGGCTCCTTATCCACTTAGGATATGTTTTGCTAAGTTAACAAGCTTTTCTAAGTCAAATAAAATATTATCAAGACAGACTTTATCCTTTGTGTCCTAATCATACTAGGATTTTTAGTCTTTCTTGAATTCCTACTTAGACTAGAATTTCTACTTTATCTTGTTTTTTACAACAGTAGGACTTCCTCTTGGCTTATTCTTCTAGGACTAGGACTCTCAATAAGTATTCTTCTGCCCTTAGAATTCTTCTTGTCGCGACTATTCTAATACTGGAATTCATTATGCATGTCCTGTTGCTAATAGAACTCTTCTTAGCTTTCATTTTTGCCATTGATTAGGACTGAGTCAGAACTTGGCCGTGCTTCACTGCTTGCTGCGTGCATGCTGGTTGTGCGTACTTGCTGGTTGGTTGCTGCCTCTCTTGTTACCTGGCGCCTTGCGTGCATTCTTTCATGCTCCCTTTGCCTCCTAAGGTCCTCAACATGGTATGGTAATAGTCAGCCACCTAGTTATTACCTTTTTCATTTGTTTTTGATCTTATTATTTCTTGGTACATTTATATTATGAATTATGCAATACAGATGAAACGTCATCTTTCAATAATAATCATATAAAAGGATGTAGCGGAAACTTTTTGAAATGGTAAACAAGGAATAGTTGATTTAGATTTGCATATGAAGTAAAATGACTTTTATTTTCTTTATGATCTAACCTATCTTGACTTTCTAATTTCAAGTTTATCGGCATTGAAATGAATGCCGCTGCAGTTTCTGACGCTCATTGAAATGTTGAAATTAATAGTATAAAAAACTGTAGATTTGTTTGCGCAAAGGTCTGATTTTGCTTTTCGTATTCATAAGATAAAAATTATGATATAGTTGATTATAAGTTCGGTACAAGAATGAGATATGATAGTCTTTGAAAAACAAATTATAAGAAGAGTAACTTCTCATTCTCTGGAGTTGATTAATGAAGTCTAATTTTGATTAGTAATTTTATCTTTCATTTGTTTGTATGAATCAACAGGCAGAGGATGTGATGGGATCTTTATTGAAAGAGCATATAAATGTCCCTCAAAAAGTAGAAAGTTATTTTGTGGAAGACACATTTTCAGCAGCTGAGCCTACGGGTATCATGGAAAATACTATCCAATAATGAATGTCTGTATACTAAAACATACTAGTAATTTCAATATTTTCTTTTTTCTGTTTGTTGGCCGAGCCTTACAAATCACCTTCTTCACAGGTTTTCTATATTTCGAGTATCTTCTAATCTTGTCAAATTTCAACTCACTTCATTTTCTTCTATGCAAAATTGATAGTATTTCAAGTGCGTGCGCATTGAATTTGTTTGCAGCAAAAGATCCTTAGCGTACCTTAGAAAACAAAAAGGCGAAAGGTCAATTTGTAATTTCGTTTAGCAGTTTGCCTTCTCTTTCTTGAAAACAGCTCAATTTGTACGAGGGGATGATGGAGACAAGAAGAAATAAATCTGTTTCAAACACTAACGGTCTGTAAATTTCAAAGAAGTTACACTTTTTTAAAAGAGTTCCAACGGTCATCTCCTGCGTAGAAATACAGAAAGTTGCCGTTAGAGATTCAAAAAAACCTTGTAGTACAGTAACCAAAACATAATTTTTCTATCCTTAAAAGAATTCAGAAAAGAAGATCACAAAGGTACGCTTAAACAATCTTTCCACTCGCTCATCCTCATCGATCAATCGATCTAGGGTTTCCATTTTAAACAAGTGGATTCGTATTTTATTAAAGTTACTTCCTTAGAGAGGCCAAATGAAGAACTCAAGAAGCAAGTAGTTGAAACAGGAAAAAAAAACTTCCAATTACTCTTTGGAAATGAGTTCTCGGTTGAAACGAACAATCAGCTCAAGAACAAAGTTGTAGAACTTGATGAATTACTAAATTCGGCCATTTTTGATAAGGAAGTGACTGCTCAACAATTTTCTTCTCATATTGAATCTACCATGCTGTGGAAATATTGACAATTTGTTTATTATACAATATTTTAAACTTTATTTTTGTATTGCAGCAAATTTCTTCGGTTATGGAGGAATATAACCTATTAAAGACAACGCACCAAGATGTTAATAATGAATTTCAGTCAGTGTACCGTCTTGGAACGAGGAGCTGCAAAAACACGTACAACAGATGCCTTGTTAAATGAGCGTAGCAAGTTGAGTTCTTTTTCATTCTTTTTCGATTGAAATTTAATGCCGTATGAAATTTGCTAAATTCATCGCATTGGTTTTGAACCTGTTTTTGTTCTATCGCATTCGTCATTTATATGGACAATAATGAAAAAGATAGAACGAAAGCAAGTGCAAAACGAATGCGGTGAATTTAGCAAATTTCATACAACATTAAATCTTAGTTGAAAAAGAACTCAACTTGCTACGCTCATTTAACAAGGCATCTGTTGTACGTGTTTTTGCAGCTTCTCGTTCCAAGACAGTACATTGACTGAAATTCATTATTATCATCTTGGTGCATTGTCTTTAGCAGGTTATACTCTTCCATAATCGAAGAAATCTGCAGCAAGACAAAAATAAAGTTTAAAATATTGTACAATAAATAAATTGTCAATATTTCTATATCATGGTAGATTCAATATGAGAAGAAAGTTGTTGAGCAATCACTTCCTTATCAAAAATGGTCGAATTTAGTAATTCCTTAAGTTCTACAACTTTGTTCTTGAGTTGATTGTTCATTTCAACCGAGAACTCATTTTCCAAAGAGTAATTTGAAATTTTTTTTTCTACTTCAACTACTTGCTTCTTGAGTTCTTCATTTGACCTCTCTAAGGAAGTAACTTTAATAAAATACGAATCCCCTTGTTTAAAATGGAAACCCTAGATTGATCGATCGATGAGGATGAACGAGTGGAAAGATTGTTTAAGCGTACCTTTGGGATCTTCTTTTTCGAATTCTTTCTAGAATAGAAAAATTATGTTTTGGTTATTATACTACAAGGTTTTTTTGAATCTCTAACGGCAACTTTCTGTATTTCTACGCAAGAGATGACCGTTGAAACTCTTTTAAAAAAATGTAACTTCTTTGAAATTTACAGACCATTAATGTTTGAAACAGCTTTGTTTCTTCTTGTCTCCGTCATCCCCTCGTACAAATTGAGCTGTTTTCAGGAAAGAGAAGGCAAACTGCTAAACGAAATTGCAAGTTGACCTTTTGTCCTTTTGTTTTCTAAGGTACGCTAAAGATCCTTTGCTGCAAACAAATTCAATGCGCACGCACTTGAAATACTATCAATTTTGCATAGAAGAAAATGAGGTGAGTTGAAATTTGACAAGATTAGTAGATACCTGAAATGTAGAAAACCTGTGAAGAAGGTGATTCGTAAGGCTCGACCAACAAATGAACAGAAGAAAATATTGAAATTACTAGTATGTTTCAGTACACAGACACTCACTCTTGGATGGTATTTTCCATGATACCCGTAGGCTCAATAGCCGAAAATGTGTCTTCCACGAAATAACTTTCTATTTTTTGAGGGACATTTACATGCTTTTTCAATAAATATCCCATCACATCCTCTACCTGTTGATTCATACAAACAAATGAAAGATAGAATTACTAATCAAAATTAGACTTCATTAATCAACTCCAGAGAATGAGAAGTTACTCTTCTTATAATTTATTTTTCAAAGACTATCATATCTCATTCCTGTACCCAACTTATAATCAACTATATCATAATTTTTATCTTATGAATAGGAAAATCAAAATCAGACCTTTGCGCAGACAAATCTACAGTTTTTTATACCATTAATTTCAACATTTCGATGAGCATCAGAAACTGCAGAGGTATTCATTTCAATGCCGATAAACTTGAAATTAGAAAGTCAAGATAGGTCAAATCATAAAGAAAATGAAAGAGTCATTTTACTTCATATGCAAATCTAAATCAACTATTCCTTGTTTACCATTTCAAGAAGCTTCTGCTACATTATAGACACCTTTTATATGATTATTATTAAAAGATGACGTTTCATCCGTATTGCATAATTCATTATATAAATGTACCAAGAAATAACGAGATCAAAAACAAATGAAAAAGGTAACAACTAGGCGGCTGACTATTACCATACCAACATGATTTGCTAAAGTAAGCCCAATTGTTCATATACCACAGCATACATCAAATAGCAAGGTATAAGGACCCAAATCAGCCCAATCCCCAGCCAGCGAATATAGTTTCTCTGCAATTAAGGTATCAACCTGCAGTAAATTTATACTTCCATGAATTCATTTAATATGCGAACAATAATCCTTTGCACTTGCAAGATATTCAGCATTACAGCAAAACTTTGCAACCCAGCAAGTGGTAAAACAATGACCAAAAGATTCACCTGGAAAAAAGCAGTTGGAGATATGCAGAATCTAAGATTGCTTATACAATCACGAATTCTTACTTCTCTAACATCGTTAGTTCCCTCTAGTTCAGGACTACCATCTGCTTTTGGAATGGATAGCAGGCGAAAAGGAGCATCAGCTAGAGCTACACTAAATATCCCTTGGTGATCCTACATAAACACCAACAACCATATAAAAGAAAACTAAAATATATAATGCATATTACCTGCAACAAAAATGGGTGAAGCTACTTAAACCAAAAATTATTACAGGACAAATGTAGCCAATAGTTGAGAATTTATTATGGCATATATGGTATGTTTGGTCGGCCATATTGGACTGTCCTACTTGCATTATTCACATAAAATCCAAATTCATCCATGTTTGGTAGCATTTTAAGAGGGACTGGGAGAAAATAAGGCACACAAATGAGTGCAAAAGTGACTATTGCCTCTCCATGGGTCACTTCTGCACTGGTAAATAGTCTAGTTTTTTCATATTAAAATATTAATATAGTAATATACATTATATTAAATAATAAGATAATATATATTATATAATAAAATATAATATCATATTATTTTAAATAAATAAAATATAATATAATAATATAAAACAATAGAATAATATTTTATCTGCACACGGTACAAGTCAACCCCAAGAATAATACCATATTATCTATTTCAATCCATTATAATTTATTATAGTCTAATTCATTTGAAATAATACAGTTTAGTAGATGCTACCAAACATATCCATAATCCAACATAATTCTCTAGTGTAAATTGACTTGCATATTCCAAAAATTACCAGGAAAGAAAAGCACCAAGTATTCTTAAACTTTTGAAACTTTAGCATTCTAACTTCTTTTTCCTAGTCCATATTGTCAGTGTATTCTTATATAAATTCTAAAGTGTGTATTGCATTTCAGAATGTTTAATCGAGTGATACAAAAGCATCTATTATTTGATATGTAACTTTTGAACTTTTGAGTTTTAACAACTACTTTTGGCCAATTTGTGTTTGGATAAAGATCTAGTATCATGCATTACCAAACATTCAAACACTTCTATAGCCTTGAAGTTCCTGAAGGACATGACATGACAAGATCCTATGCAAAAAACCCATATAACCTAAATATACACATGAAAAAAAGAACAAATGGAAGGACAACAGAGGCTTAAAGCCTTGCTTCCTGTTGATTTCTCCCTAGATTTAAATTAACTCATTACTTAACAGAACAAGCCTTCGTCTAGAGCAGAAATTCCTGAAAGATTGAAGCATATTTGCAAGCAATTCTTGAAACATTTGAACAGTCCAAAGGTTCTTCAACTGCTGTCACACCCTCCCTGGAAAGTTTCTTATGGTTTGGCAAAATGTCTCAATACCAAGAAGTGCCTTCCAAAAACAGCAACTAGAGAGAGAGAACAAGACGATGTACTGCAGACTACTTAAAATTTCCAAGCATAAATCCTACAGTTGGCTTGCCCTGGAGAGAATATCCAACAGAAAACTCACACTTGTTACGGTATCCATTCACAAGAGGTGATTCAAGTATTCCCTCTAATTTGCATGGAAGACTACCTGCCAGATGTAAGATAGAAAAAGAACAGCAATAAGAGTCCCAACACTTATTTCAGAAAATCCTCGTGAAGGAAAAAACAATACCTATCTCCCTAGATTTCATAACCCATTCAGGAAGTGAAACCCATTTGGACAAGCTTTACGGGCATTCCTAGTCTGTTAAAACACTTACCAAGAATTCATATATTCGAGAAATGATATTGCTACATTAGATAACGAAGAGCAAAACATGAATTGGCATTTCTAACAAGTTTTTTGAGTATTTGCATGATTGAGTTCTCTTTGTGTTGCAATTGATCGCTGTAAGGCATATGAGCAAGGGGTGTCACAACATCTCGTGCACTTCTAGCCCTCGAGACTGAACCATCTATTGTAGAACTGTGATCATTGCCTTTACCATCCTCATTTGAAGATGAGGAGACCCCAGCAATCTCTCCAGCCAATGCAGATTCACTGGTTTGCAAGCTGTTGCTGGGGAGAGCCACAACTGATTTGATTTTCTTCTCAAAGGATTGAGGAATGACATCAGCAACCTTTAAAATTCTTGTTGGCAATAGATATCCCTTCCAGCTTCTGTCACATTGACATACTTATATAACAGTCAAAAAATTATAGCAAGCTATTAAGAAACAGTAGCACTAAACACTGTCTAACAATGAGTACCTCCACTGCACTTTTCAAGTGTTCTGCATTTTCAAAACTCACAAAACCAACACTCATGCCCTTCTTTTTCTTTCCAGATTGAAAGAGAATACCCTGCCAAAAGAAGCATTTCCAATGAACATGATAACATAGCAGTAAGCGCTATCTATCCAAACCCAAAAGACTTCGGACTGTTTGATTCACATTTCCAATGTAGTTATTGGTTCTTGAAAACAAGGGATAAAATAAATCTTGTAAAAGATATTTGATTGAGAGTCTACAAAAACAGTTTCAGACTCGCACCATGACCCTCCAGAATTGCAGCAACCACCACTGCACAAGCACCAGTCCTGCATGCCAATGTTGCTCCTACAGTTCAAAAGTTGTGAAGATTTTAGCATCACCAAATACAACTGATCCACTCTATGTTTAAGCCCTTGTTTATCTCCCCCGCTTCCCTTGCACGGCCCTGTAATTAAGTTATACATTTTATTAAATCTGATACCTATCCCAAACATGAAATGCAAGATGAAAAAGAATTCAAGAAATTAATGAAAGTGGAAAACACAAGAATGTTATATTCATGTTCGTAAAACTTTTTTCTATCTCAAACATCTACAAAATTCAAGAAATCTTGCACAATAACAGGCGGAGACATCACAGGGGCACTGATCCATAAAACACTGCTTCGGTCGGCCCATCACGTACACATGGTTGTCTTTCTCCCTGTACTCAATATCCAATGGCCCTCCAAGTAGATCAACACCGCAACTCTATTTTACAATAATACACATCAGTAGGAGGGAAACAAGACAATCCATGGCGTGCTAAAAGATGGACAAACTCAGGTTCCATAACACATTATTCTAGTGTATATTGCTTTGCTAAGTAAATTTATTAAAACATTATCACATCTTAAACTTACTCTCGCAGCATGACCCTCCAGAACTAAAACACTAGATAAAATTAGACGAAGCCTGCAGCTGTTCCTTGCATTTTTCATTTTCAAAATCTTCAGTCAAATTTTTATTTAAAATAAATTATATAATATATGAGATAATAATACCTTTTTAGAGGTGTACAAAATCGATTCTGAATCTGATTTTACGTAGAATATAAATCTGCCCTATTTAATAAGGTACCTTATTTGTCGATTTTGTTCAATTCCGTTCAATTCCGATTTGGTTCTGATTCCAAAACAGAATGCCTTGTTTATTAATAATCTCAATTCTATAATTTTTAACTTGAAAAATTATAATAGTCATGGGACCCAAATATAAGAAAACCGGCGGATTTGAAAATTTTTCCAAGTTCATGTCTTAATAAATCGCACCTGCTGCTTACCATCCATTCTGGATAGGTGTTTTCTCAATTTTCCTTCACATCCTTTACAGTGCAATGACACTCTCAAAACCACAACCGGTAAATCAAATTGTTAATGCTACATTTATAAGTGGCTAATATTCAACTGGAAAAATTAAGAGAGAAAGACAAATTAACCTGATTTGAAGGAGGCTTTTCCGGTGAGTGGGAGGATTCAACATCCTGGTTGATAACAGCTGTAGTACTTGTCTTCTTGGGTTCAGTCGGAACCAATGCCGAAACCGGGTCATATTCTGATAACCCATCGAAGTGAGCTGCGTCGTTCAAGAGATCCCTGGACGATCCTGGTGGAGTAATGAAATCACCCGGCTGAGCACAGCTCTTCCTTTTAATATCTGCAGGCATGACAGAATAACAATCCTTATAAATAGCAACATCATCTGAATTAGAATGTGTCTTCGACGAAATAAGTTTCTACCTTTTGTACATATCTCTTCCTTGGCATCAGTTGAGATCTGCTGCATTCCCAAATTTTTTAAAATAAAAACCCTAAATCGGTCTATCGACAAAGATAGCTAGTACAAAGATTGTTTAAGTTCACCTTTGCAATCTTTTTTCTGAATTACAGTATTACAGAGTTTTCTTTTGAATAGTAATTTTTGTATTTATACGCTAAGCAGAAGATGATTGTTAAACTCTTTTAAAAAATATTATTTTTTTAAAATTTATTGACCGTTGCTGAAATAATTTTATTTTTTTTTATTTTTGTTATTTCTTCGTATAAATTAAATTATTTTTAAGAGAAAGTAAATTATTAAACAAAATTGTAAGTTGATTTTTTAATTTTTTTTTATATTAAGGTACGTTAACAATTTTTTGTTGTAAATAAATTTAATGCACGCGTATTTGAAATTTTATTAATTTTGTATTAAAAAAAATAAAATAAATTAAAATTTAATAAAATTAAGAGATATTTAAAATATAAAATAATTATAAAAAAGATGATTTTTTAAGGCCTCGAGAAAATGTCAGGGGTGCAGAGATCAGACTTAATATTTCTCCCAGGAATAGAAATCACGTGAAGGGCCTCGAGAAGAGGCTTGCTGGACTTTAATATATATACTCTACAGCGCGTTGTCAGAGATGTCAATTGTACTGCGAAGTCCCACCACCCTTAACACGTTACGAGTTTAAGAAGGATTTCATCTTAAAATTTTAGCTTACCATCTCCTGTAATTTTCTTGTTGCTGAGAATACACCTTTATTTTGTCAAAAGCTTTCTGGCAGGCTTCACTTCATCCCATTTTCTTGCATAATTTTGCTTTAGAAGCTTGTGTATAGGCTCGCAAGTGGAGGTGGAATTTCTTGAATTTATTTATTTTTTTTTATGGGTCGACCTTTTTACCTCTTTAACTGAGGATAAAATTCTTACCTTAAAGTTTTCCTGATGTGACACAAAAGACGCATTTTTGTGGATTAAGTCTCAACTGTTACTGATGTATTTGGTTAAACAATCTCCTTAATGCCGCACAGTATTCATTTTTGCCCCTAACTTCACTATCATGTCATCAACGTATACTTTTACTTCCTTATGCATCATGTCATGCAACAAGGTTGTAGCTGCCGTTTGATATGTTACCCCGGCCTTTGTTTTTAAGGCCGAAAGGCATGACACGGTAGCAAAATGTTCCCAACTAGTTGAAAATTAGGGTTTCTGCATATCTTCTAGCGCCATGTTTATTTGATTGTACCTTGAGAAGCCATAATAATTCATGCCCCGCTGTATTGTCAATCAAGATGTCAATGTGTGGTAAAGGGAAATCATCCTTGGGACTGGCTTTGTTGAGGTCGCGAAAGTCAACGTACATGCGGACTCTGCCGTCCTTTTTCGGGACAAGAATTCTGTTGGCTAACCATTCGGGGTATTCCGTCACTACAAGAAATCCTGCCTTTAGCTGCTTCTCTACTTCCTCTTTGATTTGAAACCTTTTCTTTTTATTCCTCATTCTCCTCAGTTTCTGTTTGACTCGCTTAGCATTAGGATACAAAGGGATTTTATGCTAAACTATGTCTGTGCTGAGTCCAAGCATATCATCTTAGGACCGTGCAAAGACATCTTTGTATTCTTTCAAAAGGTCAATCAGGCTTGTTCGTCCTTCGAGAGTCAAAGTGGTTCCTATCCTAACCTCTTGGGGTTCATCTGCGTTCCTAAATTAATGGGTTGGGTTTCTTCCATGACGGGTTGAGCCTTCCTTTTCTCTGATCTCTCCACCATTTACAAGAGTTCAGGAGGAGTTTCCTTATAGGTTTCTTCCTCATCTACTTGCATGAGGCAGTGATCATTGGAAGGGGGGCTAAGGTCTGCTATTTGTTATGGTACATTCCTTCCTTCGGCGGATCCTTATCCGTGAAAGTGATAGTATTTCCCATCCGGATGTGGGAAATTATCTGGACTAGCTGAGATGGTGAAGTGTCCAATGACACGTGTTTGACCCTGCATTGAAGACCATCTTCTCTCTTTTCACATTCTCCTTTCTCGGGCTCGGGATTCCTAGCCGGTTCTAGAGCAAAATCCTTCTTCCGCTAGCTAATAGTCCCATCTTCTCTCTTTCATGACTTTCTTGTTGATTGAAACCTTTTGTTGAGGAAAATCCCTTGACAACTGGGAAATCAAAATCTCCAGTCGCATTCGATCGTCAGTCAAGCCGCCCTCATATTCCTTCCATGCTCATCTGGTAGGAGTAGCCTCTTCATGGAAGATTGGCCCTTTTGTTTAAGTATACCGAGGATGGGGACTATATAGTTGTTTTTCCTGTTCTTTAAGTCAGATACAGGTTTTTTTGAGTCGACTGATGCATCTACAGTGGTACAGCCAGTCTATGGTGGGTGTTTAAGCTGTTGGAACTTGGGGTTCCACTTTCGGTCCAGGGCTGAATCTATATTCAGAACGGAGATAAATTGGCAATTGGAAAAAAAAGATGGCTTCAAAACGACTTTCTTATGCATACTTCGGTCCATTATATACATATATATATATATATATATATATATATATATATATACGCACACACGAGATGTACTTCCTTTCCTTAGCCTCGGGGCTTGCAAATCGATAATAAAGAAAAAAACTGGGAAAAGTATATCCGCATCCTTAAATCTTTCGTTTGAACCAAGGAAGAAGAGGGCCGAGGCAAAGTGGGAGCAGAAGCCTTATCGGAGGCCAAAGCGCGAACTCGCCGATCGAGGGAAGGCTTTTCTTCTTTCCTCGGCTTTCCTCACTTTATCACACTCGATGAAACGGAGAGCAAAAGAACAGAACCTTTACTTTAGCAAACTAAGAGACAAGGACGGCAAGCTACTCGCCCTCGGTCAATAGAACCCTAGTGAGGGAAGAGCACTCGCTTCTCTTACTATATTAGTAGGGCACACTACTCTAGGAACAATAGCCAGCCGACTAGTCTTTTACACAATCCTTTGTGGACTCGCACACATAAGTCTGCCTCCTCTTTTTTTTCTAGTGTACCGCTTTTTCTTAATTAATGGGTGCAAAAAGATCGCGTGAGAGTGGAACTATGGCTCGGCTTGATGTCCAAACAAAAAGGCTACGTAGTGCAGCTTGGGGGAAGCAAAGGTTCAGTAAAGTTAGGGGCAGTCCTTCAATAGAGGAGAATAGTTGATCGATTAGCCTACGCTACAAGCAGCACGTTGTTCCTACCCCTTAACCTACCTTGACCTTATCTCAGGGGAAAATAAGGAGAATCTTTAGTAGTTAGCTTTTCAATTAAGATATTTACTGCTTTTGCCGCTCCTAGAGAAAGATACCGTTAAAACTAAAACAACAGCAGGAGGAAAGAGAAGTCTTCCTTCTTCTAGAGCTGCTTTAAAAGGGTGATCCCTTAACTAAGTAGCTTTCACGCTCCCCAAGTTCTTATTTTGCTTTTGCCTTCTGACTGCCCCATTTAATATTTGAATATTGAGAATAAGCAGACTAACTTAGACCTTAAGGGGTAAACAACAAAGAATCGATTGGACAAAACAACACAGGGGTTGACATCCACGATGATTGGTTACTCTCGAAAGACAATCTGGACAGACAATCCTACTCCCGCAAAGGGTACTACTGCGGGCTTCAAGCTCCAATTCAAGTCGCTCCCCCTGTTTACTTTCCAGTAATCTTCGATCACCCTACAGGAGCAAGAAAGAGAAACTACAAGAAACTAGTAGATGTTACGCTCTACCCTAGCAGCCAGATAGATTTAATGGGTTCTGTCCTATCTTGTTATAACCCTACAGGGTTAGCACATTCCTCAGGTATCTGTACTGACAGGTGAGATAAGGGCCCAGAAGCCCGGGTAGAGAACCAATGCCCCATCTCATTGAGTCAAGCCCTACCCTTCTTCCATCACGAGGGGGGCCTTGAAAGATTTGACATTACAGAGGTATCTCGACGCGCATTCTTCTGAAGAAAAGATGGGTGCTACTTGGGTTCTACGCGGTCCTTGCCCCCTTACCTTTTTCTTTCACTCACGTAGCCTCTGTCGATTAGCCTGTGGTACGCGTCTCCGTTCCAATCTAAACACTTCTGATTGAGACTTCAACTGAAGCTGATAAGCCCTTTTATGTATTATAATAATAATATTAGGCTTGGTAGCAATTTACGGCAAACACTTCCTTTCACTTCTTGATAGCTAGTTAGGTTTGGGTTTATTGAAAAAGTACTTTAATTTGTTAGAATTTTTTTAAATTTTATTTTTGATTTTAGCATATCATTATCTTTAATTTAGGCTTATTACTTATCTTTTGTTATATTTTAACTCTATATAAAGAATAATACAATGAATAAAAATTTAGAGAGATTTCCAAAAAATAATTGCTCTCTCCCACTCTTTCTTTTTTTCTTTGCCAGTTTATATTGTTTTGTTCTTGTACTAAACAACAACAGATTGGTATCAGAGCCTATTTGTTCTTGAGGAATTTGTGCGTTGAGTGAATTCAAACACAAACCAAAAACACAATAACCAAAAAAAGAAAAAAAACCCAAAAAGATGGAAACTGAAACAATGTTCTCTCATGTTACACCACCAATTTTTGATGGTGATAACTATTAAGTTTGGGCTATTAGAATGACAGTCCATTTTGAAGCATTAGACCTTTGGGAAGCTATAGAGGAAGATTATGATATTCGTCCATTGCCAGAGAATCCTACTATGACTCAACTCAAGGTCTACAAAGAGAGAAAAACTAAGAAGTCCAAAGTTAAAGCATGTTTATTCTTTGTTATTTCAAGCACTATATTTACAAGGATCATGAGCTAGGATTCAGCAAAAGATATATGGGACTACCTTAAGAAGGAATACCAAGGTAACGAAAGAACCAAAAATATGCAGGTACTCAATTTGATTAGAGAGTTTGAAATGTTAAAAATGAAAAAGACAGAAAACATCAAAGACTACTCTAACAAGTTGTTGGGTATAGTGAATAAGATAAGGTTACTTAGTAAGCATTTTTTTGATGAACGAATTGTGCAAAAAATTCTCGTAACTTTGTCTGAAAAGTATGAGTCATAAAATTTCTTCATTGGAAGAATTTAAAGATCTGTCAAGTATATCCTTGGCAGAATTGGTGAATGCGTTGCAAGCACAAGAGCAAAGAAGAATGACAACAAAAGAAGAATCCTGGAAGATGCACTTCAAGCAAAGACAAAAAATTCAGAAGGAGGCAAAGATAAAAAGAACTACAATAAAAAAAAGGGCAACAAGACTGGCAATAACAACAAAAACAAGGATAAGATATATCCACCTTGTCCACACTACAAAAAAACGAACCACCCACAAAGAAAGTGTTGGTGGAGGCCTGATGTCAAGTGCAGAAAATGTGGTAAGATTAGACACATGGAGCGAATCTGCAAGTCACAACAACATGAAGAGACAAAAGTTTCTATTGAGAAACAGTAACAAGACCAACTTTTTATTGCAACATGCTTTGCAACAAATATCAACTCTAGCGATTCTTGGCTAATTGATAGTGGTTGCACAAATCATATGATCAATAATCGAGAGCTCTTTAAAAAGCTCGACAAAACCATTATTTTCAAAGTAAAAATTGGAAATGGTGAATTTATTTCAGTCAAGGGCAAAGGAATTGTGGCTATAGAAAGTTTAACAGGTTTAAAGTATATTACTGATATTTTATATGTGTCTGATATTAACCAAAACCTGCTAAGTGTTGGACAGCTAATTGAAAAAGGCTTTAAAGTCGTATTTGAAGACAAATGGTGTTTCATCAAAGATGTGAAGGGCAGAGATGTATTCAAAGTAAAAATGAAAGCAAAAAGCTTTGCTCGAAATCTAATGGAGGAGGAGCAAATATCATTCTCAAGCATTGTAAGTAATCCAGAATTATGTCATAGAAGGCTTGGGCATTTTCATCATGGTGGACTTTTATATGTACAAAAGCATAATTTAGTGAAAGGTGTGCCACTGCTGGAAGACAAATTAGCTGATTGCGTGGCTTGTCAATTTGACAAGCAAAATAGAAGACCCTTCTCTCAAACAATATGTACATAACCAAGCTACAATTGCAATTTCAAACGACCCTGTTTTTCATAGCAAAACTAAGCATTTCAAGATCAAGCTGTATCACTTAAGAGAAGAACAAAAGAATGACAAAATTAAACTATTTTATTGCAAGATTGAGGATCAAATTGCGGATGTGTTAACTAAAGCTCTACCAAAACTTAGACTTGAAGACTTAAGAAACAAATTAGGCCTTTGCAATTACTAAGGAAAGGAGTAGTGTTGAAAAAGTGACTTAGTTTGTTAGGATTTGTTTAAATCTTATCTTTGATTTTGGCTTATCATTATCTTTAATTTAGACTTATCACTTATCCTTTGTTATGTTTTAACTTTATATAAAAAGTAATATAATATATAAAAATTTAGAGAGACTTTCAAAAAATAATTGCTTTCTCCCACTTTTTTTTTCTTTACAGGTTCTTATTACTTATTACTTTGTTCTTGTGCTAAACAACAACAGGGGCTTTTATAACAAGTCGCCAATGCCAAGTGCTCGTTAGTCGCGAATCAATTCTTCTGTTTCTGATTTTTCGGTCAATTGGCATGGTATCGATACGGAAGGACGGGCCTGCCCGGGTTACTAGTGGAGTTGGCCATGCCCGCCGTCGATTGGCGAGAAGTGAGAGTTCGATTTGAGACATAAGATCGACCCGGCATGACATTAGATGGCATTGAGAAATGGTTCTTTGGTCGTCTTTAGCAGATGCTCTTTCTGGGGTTGTCTTGGTATGGTAAATAATACCGCTTTAAGTCTCTTTCTCTCTGACGGCCATGATGGTCTCTTCTTCTTCCGGTATCGAATCCTGCGCCTTCTCTTTCTTTCTTTAAGTTAGTGATGGGGACCTGACCTGATAAGGGAGGGTATTCTCTTTCATCGGAGCATGAACCCATTTCCGAGTACGAGTCGAAGTCTCAGTGCTCATCTTGGTCCGTCCCTACCCGCTTCAATAGCTTACCTTCCAAGCAAGCCCCAGTAGTTTATAAGCTGCGTAGGCCCCGGTTTAGTATCATTGCGTACCCTTGCTCATTCTGTTCCGTCCACAGGGATGGGTTGGGGTTGTGGGGCTAGCTCGTGGACATGCACCATGGCGGTGGGCTTGAATCCCGAAATCCCGAAGATTTTAGTACGAGTTTTCAAGTTTAAGTTGACCTCATTTTGTGATCGAAATGTCGAATAGGGTTAGTCTAAGGTAGGCGACTTGCTTAGGGGGAAAGAGACAGCTCAGCGAAGCGAAGCGAGCAGCAGGAGAAGCAAGAGATGAGCGCCAGATAGCCCTTAATGCCGGATCATCGGGAGTCAAGGGTTAGCCCCTCCCTATATGAAGAGACAGAACGGAACGAAACTTAATAAGACTATAGAACTAAAGAACTAACTGAAAATATACCAGAAGGCTTCTTCGTAATTAGTCTAAATTCTTTGGGAAATTTATGAAAATAACCTTATTTTTACCCCTCTTTACATTTATAACCAACCCTAATTTATTCTTACCAAACTAACCACTTTGGACGATTTTACCCCTCAAACCCTAAAACACAAACCCTAAAAACACGGTCATTCATTTTGGGGAAAATTCATTTTCTTTACATTGCGTTGCTGGTCACTCACGAGTTTCATCTTCGACAGCAATTTTCCACTACAACAACAATCAGAAAAAAGGTTAGTGTGACTCACATTGGATTGTGTTGTTGCCATCTGTGTGTGCTTACAAATAATTTTTCAGATTTTGGCATGAATTTCCATAATTACAGGACAAAATTAAACTTGCTGTGGTAGTTTATTTGTTCGTTGTTGGTCAAATGTTGACAAAAAGGTAGAGAAGTAGGCGTGTAGATAGGGAAAATTGTAGCAAATAGGTCAATTTTGGGGTGGGTGAGATAACGCAGAAAACGCCGGAGGAAGACGACGGCATCATTGCGAAATCTGGGCGCATCGCGATCGGGGGCGTGAACTCACGCGCCCAGAGTGAGTATGCAGTTTGGGCGCGTGAGGTAGGAATGAAGTCTCTGGGCGCGTGGGACACACGCTCCCAGATGATTTGGGCCCGTTTTGACGCGGACCCAGGGCCCGATTGTCCCCGTCTGGGTGCGTGTGTCCACGCGCCCAGAGCTTTTTGGGCCCTGGGTCCCCGCGGACCCAGAGCCCGTTAGGGTCCATCTGGGAGCATGAACCCCACGTGCCCAGAGGTGTTTTTGGGCCCTGGGTCCCCGCGGACCCAGGGCTCTTTGGGCCCGTCTGGGCGCGTGAACCCCACGCGCCCAAAGGTTTTTTTGGGCCCTGGGTCCCCGCGGACCCAGGGCCCTCTTGGGCCCGTCTGGGCGCGTGAACCCCACGCGCCCAGAGGTGTTTTTGGGCCCTGGGTCCCCGCGGACAGGGCCCTTTTGGGCTCATGAACCCCACGCGCCCAGAGGTTTTTTGGGCCCTGGGTCCGCACGGATTTAGGGCCCATTTTGGGCGGTCCCAGGGCCCATTTGGCGCCTGTCTGGGCGCATTGGGACACGTGCCAAGAGGAATTTGAAAATAAATTTTTTTAAATATTTTTTTAATAATTATTTTATATTTCATTTATATTTTATTACTTATGTAGATATTTTATTATTTATTTTTAACTAATTACTAATTATTGAATCTGTGCAGATAGAAATGGCAACTCAGCCTCGTTTTAAGATTCCAGTAGATGAGCACTTTCACGCAGAGACGTGTTGTATGGCGAGATTTGCGTGCTAGACCAAATACGGGGTAAATTAAGTGAGACTCAATTAGGTATGTTTAGGCAAACTTGTTTAGGCCATTTGTTAGACATAGGTAGTTTACATCATTCACCTATTTTAATTCATTATATGATGTTGCATGAGATAGATGTAGGTGCTAACCCAAACGAGATGTGGTTTTTAGTTGGTAGCCAAATGGTTAGGTTTTCACGGGTTGAGTTTGGGTTGATAACCGGACTTAGGTGTGGGCATTTCCCTACTTTAAATTTGGAGGATAGTTCTCGTCTTAGGGATATGATATTTGGGGATAGAGACGTGATCACCTTAGACGATCTAGATTTAGTATTTGATGTTTTTGATTTTTCCTCTCTTTCGGACGTAGATGTAGTTAGATTATCTCTCTTTTATTTGGTTGAGAGGTTTTTATTTGGTAGGGATGGTAGATCACATGTCGACTTTTGGATTTTAGATATTTTAGAGGATTTAGAGGAATTTAATAGATACCCATGGGGATCTGCCGCCCATCTCTTCATCATGCAATCTTTACGCCGATCCGTTGCCAGCCAGCACAGTCAAATATAGGAACTCTGCAGCGCGGTTGGAAGCTACTGGGCGGCAGTTTAAGGGAAAGTATAACATCACGGGGATGGCCATTGCATTTCAGGTATTTCTAGCAAAATAAATGTAATTGTTTTGAGTACGTTTCGTGTTGTAATGCTATAATTTATGCCATGTAGGTGTGGATTTACGAGAGTATCCCTAGCCTGCACCATAGGTTCGCTACTATCGTACGCGACGGCGTCCCGCGTATCATCCGCTGGAAGAACATTAAGCGGAATTTGACGCAGGCGATGCTGTACCGACATCTGTTTGCAGCGGAGCCACTTCAGGTTGTTCCTGCTTTACAGCCTGACGGTGTAGAGATGGAACTACCTCACGTGGTTGAATTGATAGAGATTTTTCAACCACGAGGGTGCGTACGGGGGTAGCGTCCTAACGACCTCGAGTTATGTTGAGGTATGATTTATGAATATGTTCACATGTTGATACATTGTGTTATTGTATTCCTAACGTATATCTTTTTTCTCAGTTACCGCATCAGTCTCCCGCGAGGTCACATCATTCGCCAGCAGGCTCACACCATTCAGCACCTGCCTCACACCATTCGGCACCAGCCTCACATCATTCAGCACCTGCCTCATACCATTCAGCACACGCCTCACATCATTCCACCCCTGCATCTTATCATCGTTCCCCAGTCAGGTCACATCACTCGGCCAGTTTCCCACATCATCATTCACCTGCACCACCATACATTGACGAGGAGTTTAGGAGATTTGTTGAAGATCGATTCAACTCCCTAGATTTGAGAGGTGCGCTACATGCGGCAGGACATAATGTACATTCGAGATGATGTTGAGAGGATAGAACGGGGTATCCGCGATGATATGCAGCGAATGGAACACGAAGTAGTGGGGCGGGTAGACCAACTATCAGCAAACCTTCAGGCATGGATGGCATTTAGCGGCCGTCAACAATCACAGGTTAGTTAACTTACTCTATCACATGTGTTGTTCTTTATGTTCAATTACTATAACTCATTACGGCCCTGCGTTTTGTGTTTTAAAGGACATTCTACCTCAGCGTCCCACAGAGCATGAAGCGGGACCGTCATCCAGCATACCACCCGAAGCTGACATTGTTATTGCAGAATCAGAGCGGGAAGGTGAAGCTGGATGTAGCCGGTTTGGCAGGCAGTACAGGCGTGGTCCGCAGGAAAGAAGCCCATACACTAACCCAGATAAGAGGGCGCGCACAATCAAATCCAATAGGGAGCTACCACAGTATCCGGCCGAAACTATGATTAACCCTATGGCCCCTTTTGAGGACAGTGTTTATGCCGCGTACATTACCTGGTTGGAGGAACCTGACGCTGCCATTGAGACGCGGGCTGTCACTATCACGCCGAGGTGGCTTCGTGGTATCTCAGACCCAGATGCACAATTAGAGGATACGGTAAGTCATACACCCACCTACTCAGCCATTACTTGGTAGTCGTAGAATGTGAAATCTAACCTCTGTTATTTTATATTGGCAGCACATTGATGAGTATTGCTACTTGCTGGCCCATCGACAACTAGCATGTCCTCATATTATTCGCCAGAATATTACCGTCGCACATGCCCACCTATATGTATGTATAGATTTCAAGCCTGTTTATGATCAATATTTATGATGTCAATTAATATTAATGTTGCGATTTCTAATATTCTTATTTTAATTTTCAGAGCCAGTTGCTTTACAAATGGCGCAACAGGTCCGAACAACCACACGACTTCTCCGATATGGGCATGCACATTCGAGGTGATCGTAAGGGGATATACAAGCCGTGGAGGACTGTCGATTACGTCTTATGCCTGCCCTTATCTGTGGGGATCACTGGGTCGCATTGTTGGTGGACTTGGTAAGGCATCGCATCACGATCTATGATTCCTCCCCGAAAGGACATTCCAACCGTGAGATCAATGATGCGATGAAGCCCATTAGTCTGCTTCTCACGCAGGCACTGCGCAGTTTAGGATTTTGGGATGATCGACCTGACTGCACAAACACAAGACTGCCGTTCCAGTGCCATCGGCAAGAAGGTACTCCGACCCAAACTGTAAATAGTGGGGATTGTGGGGGTTTTTGTTTGTAAATATATAGAATATATTATGTTAGAGCGGCCTTGGGATTTTACAGCCAACCATGGCCAATTCTTTAGGATTAAAATTGCGTTAGATCTTTTTGTCGAGTCGAATACAATGATGTAGATGTACATTTAATGATTATGTCAATAAAAAAATTTTGTAAATATGTAGAATATATTATGTTGGTGCTGTTTTGAGTTTGCTTTTAATGATTAGATTAATTGTTTTGTGTTGAAATATTGTCGCGGTTGTGCCATGTTGGTGTTGTTGTGTTTGGCGCTGTGTTAGGGGTGTTGTGATGATTTTGGGCGTGATGTTGTGGCGGAGGAGGTGAGGTCAGTGTTTTGTTTTGTTGGCGATGCTGTATGTTGAAGCTGGTGTAGTGTTTGTGTTGTTGTGTTTGGTACGTTGATGTTGAGCAGATGGCTGTGATGTTGTTGATGGGATTGGTACGCTGTTGGTGCTGTTTTGTTGATGTTGGTAGCGTTGTTGGGCTAGTGTTGTTGGTCATGGTGTTGTAAATATATACCTAATGCGCGATTAGTGACGCCGAATATCATCGCGTGTTCACTGACATCTAAATAGGCGATCCATGAACAATAAGTTATTCAATGAAATATAATAAAACATGGTGTACATTTAAAATTTATTGCGTAAGTCATAATTACAAACTACATAAAATGAAATAGATAAAATAATTACGTGTCCGTCAGATTCAAGGGGTTTCTACATGTTGTGCGGTTGTGACCCTGTTGCTTACAGCGCGAACACCTACGAATGATCACCTTCTTCGCCGGAAGATGGGATGCGTGTATTCCTAGGTCGACCAGATGGAAGACGACCAACTGGTGGTTTGACATTGGTTGCTCGAATGTAGCTGGGGACTTGCCAAAAGGTCGGATCACCGACAGGGTGAATCTCGGCGGCATACGCAGCTAATAGAGTACCATTGTGATAATAATTGGAGCAAAATTCTCCATACCTGCCTCTGACGAATCTAATTGCAGCCATTGCGTGGGCACATGGTAGCTGTTGTAAGTTGAAACGCCTGCACTGACATGTTCTCGAATTGAGATCTACTATTGCAGTTTCTCCTCGACCTCTAACTTCAAACTCGTAATGCGAAACTGGATAAACAGACATAGTTAGAGACAGTGATTCTTCCATTCTTACTTTTGCAGAGGCCGCATCAGTTAATGTGTTGTCCTCGTGTTTAGCTGCTTCTTCTCTCCTCTCATAAAACCATCGCTGCAACACAGAACGTATCCAATCAGCTAAGGCCATTATGGGAAGGGTCCGTGCATCCTTCAACAATGCATTCAGGCTCTCGGCAATGTTTGTGGTCATTATGTCGTATCGCCTAGTGGGGAAAATGACACCTTGCCCAACGATGAAAACCGACATCATTTTCCAAATAATTGGCAGCATCGTTGTGAACTAACCTAAGCTTTTCCATGTGCTTCTCAAATTCGCCAAAAACAAATGCTTTCGCAGCTTGGTAGAAACCCGAAAGGAATGCATCTTTCTTCCGGTCTCGAAATTTGAACTTTGTTTTTAAATTCCCTTCAATATGATATGCACAAAACCCGTGGTATGATTCAGGGAAGATTGTTCTTATACCTTTTATAATGCTGTCATGGCGATCTGAGACAAACACAAGATCTTCAACAGGGCCAAGCGCATTCCGTAGTTTCGTTAAAAACCATTCCCAGGAAGCATCATTTTCTGAGTCCCCAACTCCAAATGCTACAGGATATATTTGATCATTTCCATCAAGAGCAGCTGCAACAAACATGGTGCCTCGATACGTACCCTTCAGGAATGTTCCATCAATAGCAATCACTGGCCGAATTGCTGTACGAAAACCACCCAAACAAACTCCAAGTGCCATGAAGAAATATAAGAAGTTTCCATCAGCGTCAGATTCTATGTGCGTTATCGTACCTGGATTCCTGTCTTCAAGCACGTAACAATATTGTGGCAACAAGTTGAATGATTCTGCTGGGTCTCCACACGCTAATTTAAGTGCTTCTTCTCTTGCTAGCCACGCTTTCCTATAAGATACCCGGACTCCAAACTCTCGATGTATGTCATCGCGAATGTTGTTTGGAGTATAAATCCTCCCAGGGTCCTGGAATTTGTCCATAACATATTCACCAATAAATCGACTGGTTGCTTGGCGGTGGCTCGGATTAAGTTGGTCGCTTCTACACGTATGCTCGGATTCACAGCGCTTAATACACCAATATCCTCCATCTCCATATGGATTAGTTGCTCGAATTCGCCATTTGCAACCGTCAACAACACATCTAACCTCGAATCGATCTGTTGTTGACTTTGCAACTCGGAACTGGAAATTATTCCTCAATGCCAATACACCCAATGTGTCTCGTAGCTCTTTCTTTGAATTGAAAAGTTGGCCAACATCTATCCTGTTAGATGTAGACACGGACATTGCATCCTCACCTGTAGAAAATGATGGTGGAATAAGTGGCATACGAGGACCACTGTGTGGTAGACTTGAAGGACCAGCCATGTCATCACCAATCCTCCTAGATGTGTCACTGTCACGAACTTGCTGACTCGAGTTTGCAGCTGCATACGTAGCATCATTTCCGAAGTCATTCGTCCACGTATGAGATGGAATGTCGTCAGCAATGGCAACACCTTGACCTTGCAAAAAACCCGGGGCGTCAAAGAAATCGTGCACATGCTCTTCATTTATTGAGCAAAACGCATATTCTCCACGGCTAATTGAAGCTCCATGTTGTATTGGTTCAGGCGCCATAGGATTTGTATAGTATTGGCCATAATCGAATTGGTTACTGTCCCCTGAAGATACAACTGGTTGTGTGGAAACCTCTGCATCGAAAGCTGCCACGTTACTTTCAGCTACCCTGGGCTCACTGGGAACAACTTGCTCTGCAGAGAGATAAAGTATAGAAAGATCTTTACACCATTCTCGGCCTAATACTATGCATAAAACCGGATACACTAGAATCATCATCAATGTCAACATATATACGATATCCTGTCTCTGCATCTTTGAATCCAGTTTTCAGTTGAATGTTAAATTCGGCTGGATTTATTCTAGTGTGCTCGCATATTACGGCCAATAATTCATGGTACTTAATATCTTTCGAAACAGATATAAGCCGGACCCTTCCACCGTGGTATTTTTCTGAACCATCAGATAACATGACCCATGATCCTCCATGCCGAATGCCAACAGGTACGATTTCAGCCATATACCTGAAAATTAGCAGACAAATTAATAATTAATGTTTATAACCTTAATAATTATAAATTGTACAAATATAACAAGCTAACTTTTCTAATAAAATGACTAAATTACATAACATAAATATACAAGAAAATCAACGCCCAAGGTCCCCGCGGACCCAGGGCAAAATTGCTCTGGGTCCGCGGGGAAATATATAAAATCGCTCTGGGTCCCCGGGACCCAGAGCAAAAAACGCTCTGGGTCCCCGCGGACCCAGAGCAAAAACGCCCTGGGCTGGGGCGGAAATTACATCACGGGCCAGACTCTCCTGTATTCGCCGCCCGCCAAATTCAACCACCGTCATTCCTCCACCCTCTTCTGCATTTTCTCACCCAAACACACCGAAAATGGCCCTATTTCCTACATTTTACTCTTTCTACACTCTTACTTCTCTACTATTGTTGTGTTAACATTTAATTTTAATGTTAAAACAACAAAAAAAAATGAACTACTACACAAATAAAGTAAAATTTTATGCAATAATATACTTGTATTACCCTTTTTTTGTTATTTATGCTGTCGATGGCTAAACACACAATTAATTGGCAAAGCAACCGTGACGAGAGGAGAAGAAGTTGAGTGACGAAATTGTAATCAAATGGGAAAGATATTTATTTTTACCTTTTAGTAGGTTTGAGGGTAGAAATGAAATTGTGTTTTAGGGTTTGGGGGCAAAATCGTCTAAAGTGGTTAGTTTGGTAAGAATAAATTAAGGTTGGTTATAAATGTAAAGAGGGGTACAAATAAGGTTATTTTCGAAAATTTTCCAAATTCTTTCTGCTATACTCTTAAGGCTCACATCTCATGCCCGAATGGCTGGCTATTAGTATCAAAGGTAACCTACATTTGATAGGCTCACATCAATATCCCTATTGAAATAGGAAAGGTGACCCTTTCTCCACGACGAATCTAAGGAAGGCTAGAAAGGGTCTAATGGCGAACCCATGCTACCTTTGGCTATAGAACGACGGAGCTTAATCCATGCTGTGTCAAGGAAGTCAGGGTTTTCGTCTACTTGGGTTTAAGGAAGCTTGAGTCCTTACTCTTTCTTTTACTTTTGGAAGTTAGATATATTTTATCTAATTAGCTGCTAAGCTCAGGAGCGGAGTCATTGAGGCGAAGCCTAAGGTTTTTCCTTAAGAGCAGTGCAGTGCTGAGAGGTTGTGCAAAAGTGCACTTCGCGCCAATGTAGTGAGTACGGTCTTCTACGCCTCTATTTTGAGACTGTAGAGACGGGGGCCCGTACCGTTAGGTGAGGTCGGAAGCCTGTCGAGACCGGCCTGTGTTGGGCGCTCGATCGTTACTAGAGCATAGAGACGAGACGACGTAACAAGCAACAGAGTCGAAAACTTGTGTTTCGAGATCTAAATAGGCGGGCCCTTACCTTACTTAGGCTTGAAAGTTCTAGGCGAGTGTAGGATACGAAATGAGACACGAGCTAGTAAGCTAGTACAGTATACGGGCCAGTATATGAGCCTGGCCTGGCCAACAACGGGCGCGATTGGTTGCTCGAAGCAAATCCGCACAAGAGAAAGGATCATAGGCAAAGGGTTACCGGCTCATTGAGCTCCTGGGCCTTGCTTTTTCGATCCATTCTCTTAGTCATTACCCGAAAGAAAGTGAATCAGAGATAATTCTTTGAAAAAGATTTTCGTATTGTACCGTTCTATGGGTACACTGAACACCAACCCAATCTCCATGAATCAAAAGATCAAACTTGGACTAATAATAAGCCTATTCCTTACGCGTTTCGGCGCCCTGCCTCGTATCAAGTCGTTATCTTAACGGCTGATTGCGCAAAGTGGTTCAAGGATGTGGTTCGCTTCGTTGGCCTTCTTTGGTCGGAGTAATCTCCTCAGTGGTTGGTATGTACATGCACTGGAAACCGACTTAGTGATGGTGCCTGCCCCTACTGCCTACTTGTAGCGACAGCTTTCAATCTCCCACTTCTGACACAGCGGCTTAAAGACGCATGGGGAGACGTGCTAAATCAACGGCTCGACGTCGAGAGTAAGCAAGCTACCTTTGTTTGGGTGGTTGGGCTCTTTATGGTAATATTCCCCTTTTCCTTTTACCGGTAATTCACTTCTCGTTGGCGGAACCGACTTGACTCGTTCGGGTTGGCTTCCTTAATGGGAAAAAAAGGGAAGTTTTCAAAGGCGAGGATCTTTTTTTCTGGTGTTCTTCTTGTTCCTGTAGTTGCGGTATAGCTTCGCTAATAGCTTAACTAACGGGAAGGAGGATTCGGTGATCCATATCAGTGTCGGCTGAGGCGAGCGAAGGTGAGCAAGTAGGCTAGAGAACATTGAACAAATGATTCTAGGGTTTGAGGTTGAACGCTGCCTCTATCGAGGGGGGAAATGCACTGCTTGTCACATGACTTCTACTTTTTTCTAGGAACAACAAGAAGCTGGTCACAAGCGGATTTCTTTGTTTTCATCACGTGACTTCGACTGAACTCGAAGTCCTTTCCTCTCAATCAATTGTTGGAAATGAACGAAGGCTATCCATTGATGTTTGTTCACAGTTCTACCCCAAGAGGGGGACTTGACAAAACCGCTTTTGATCTCATTCACCGTTTGGAAAAGTAATAGCCAAACCTGATGGATTGAAGAAACCAGCCCCTTTCCCCTGAGCCAGAATCGGACACCAAAGAATTCTACAACCTGAGGCCAGACCGAAAAAGTTTGAGTTCCCTTCCCCGATCCTGTTGAATGAAGTGGTTGGCCAGTGTCACAAAACGGGATCAAAAGGCTGATCGTTTTGGACGAGCTCCAAGGTTAGAAAATCAAGTGAAGCCGAAAATCCCTTTTTTCATAGAAGATTCCCCATTTGATCTCATTCACCTGTTGGAAAAGCGAAAGCCAAAACCACTGGATTGAAGAAGCCCCTCTTGAATCTGAACTTGAATCGGATTCCAAAGAATGCACGCATCCACGCTCGATCTACTTTTTATGTCAATCCCCGTTTCGAAATCAGCTTGAGAACAAAAATGCCTCCCTCCAGATCGTGATGAGAGGAAGCCAACCAAGTGCCCTTTCCCCTTTGCTTCAAACCCCTCTGCTTCTTACTCTACTGCTACTAGTAATGGAGGTGCTTCTACAGGTGCTGCTACTGCCCCCTTCGCCATCAGCTTTTGCTTCAACCAATCCGTCTGCTTGTGAAGAGGGAAACATAAATGATTTTATTTATGTTGGGGCCAATGCCTGCTCTATCTTTCGTAAGATTGTTTTTAGGACCCCTCGACGTCCCGCCGCCACTGTCCAGGTCTTTCCTCGCCATCTTCATAAGTCCATAAGGGATCATGAACCGTCATCAGTTCGAAGCCAGGACCATTGCCAGGCGAGCCCATATCCAATTTCCAAAAAATCCGTCGCAACAGGAGCATATGACATTGACTATGAACGAGTGAAATCGTCCCCCGTACGGGTGTCAAGGTCTCTTCAGTGAAAGATTCCTCCTTCAGAAAAGAAAAGGGACAGGCTGAGGCTGGCTAAAGCAAAGCCCCGAAGCGAGAGGAAGCGTACGGGCAGTTGGATGGATCAAGATTCAGGTCCAGGGAAGGCTCAACAGTTTCGTCGGGTGCTTAAATCCAATGCCGAGGTTGATTATTGTTGAAAAAGTGCCTTAATTTGTTAGAATTTACTTAAATCTTATCTTTGATTTAGATTTATTATTATCTTTAATCTAGGCTTATCACTTATCCTTTGTTATATTTTAACTCTATATAAATAGCAATATAATGAATAAAAAAGAGAGAGACTTCCAGAAAATAATTGCTCTCTCCCGCTCTTTCTTTTGCCAGTTTATATTACTTTGTTCTTGTGCTAAACAACAACAGATCGGTATCAGAGCCTATTTGTTCTTGAAGGATTTGTGCGTTGAGTGAATCCAAACACAAATCAAAAACACAATAACCAAAGAAGAAAAAAAACCCAGAAGAGATGGAAACTGAAACAATGTTCTCTCATGTTACACCACCAATTTTTGATGGTGATAACTATCAAGTTTGGGCTATTAGAATGACGGTCCATCTTGAAGCATTAGACCTTTGAGAAGCTATAGAGGAAGATTATGATATTCCTCCATTGCCGGAGAATCCTACTATGACTCAACTCAAGGTCTATAAAGAGAGAAAAACTAAGAAGTCCAAAGCTAAAGCATGTTTATTCTCTGTAGTTTCAAGCACTATATTTACAAGGATCATGAGCTTGGAGTCAGCAAAGGATATATGGGACTACCTCAAGAAGGAATACCAAGGCAACGAAAGAACTAAAAATATGCAGGTACTCAATTTGATTAGAGAGTTTGAAATGTTAAAAATGAAGGAGACAGAAAACATCAAAGACTACTTTAACAAATTGTTGGGTATAGTGAATAAGATAAGGTTGCTTGGTAAGCATTTTTCTGACGAACGAATTGTGCAAAAAATTCTCGTAACTTTACCTGAAAAGTACGAGTCTAAAATTTCTTCATTAGAAGAATCTAAAGATTTGTCAAGTATATCCTTGGCAGAATTGGTGAATGCATTGCAGGCACAAGAGCAAAGAAGAATGATGAGAAAAGAAGAATCCATAGAAGGTGCTCTTCAAGCAAAGGCAGAAAATTCAGAAGGAGGTAAAGATGAAAAGAACTACAATAATAAAAGGGCAACAAGACTGGCAATAACAACAAAAACAAGGATGAGATATATCCACCTTGTCCACACTGCAAAAAAACAAACCACCCACAAAGAAAGTGTTGGTGGAGGCCTGATGTCAAGTGCAGAAAATGTGGTAAGATTGGACACATGGAGCGGATATGCAAATCACAACAACATGAAAAGACAAAAGTTTCTATTGAGCAACAGCAAGAAGACCAACTTTTTGTTGCAACATGCTTCGCAACAAATATCAGCTCTAGCGATTCCTGGCTAATTGATAGCGGCTGCACAAATCACATGACTAATGATCAAGAGCTCTTTAAAGAGCTCGATAAAACCATTATTTCCAAAGTAAAAATTGGAAACGGTGAATTTATTTCAGTCAAGGGCAAAGGAACTGTGGCTATAGAAAGTTTAACAGGTTTAAAGTATATTACTGATGTTTTATATGTGCCTGATATTAACCAAAACCTGTTGAGTGTTGGACAGCTAATTGAAAAAGGGTTTTAAAGTCGTATTTGAAGACAAATGGTGTTTCATCAAAGATGTGAAGGGCGGAGATGTATTCAAAGTGAGAATGAAAGCAAAAAGTTTTGCTCTAAATCTAATGGAGGAGGAGCAAATATCATTCTCAAGCACTGTAAGTAATGCAGAATTATGGCATAGAAGGCTTGGGCATTTTCATCATGGTGGACTTTTGTATGTACAAAAACATAATTTAGTGAAAGGTATGCCATTGCTAGAAGACAAGTTAGTTAATTGCGTGGCTTGTCAATATGGCAAGCAAAATAGAAGACCCTTCTCTTAAACGACATGGAGAGCAACACGCAAGCTGCAATTGATACACACAAATGTTGGAGGACCTCAAAAAATATCATCATTAAATGGTAGTAAGTACTACATTGTATTTATTGATGATTATACCAGGTTTTGCTGGATTTATTTTCTCAAATTCAAATCTGAGGTTGTTGATATATTTTGGAAATATAAAGCATGGGTGGAAAATCAAAGTGGCTGCAGGATACAAAAGATAAGGTCAGATAACGGGAAAGAATACACCAATGATATTTTTGACAAGTTTTGCAGAGAAGCTGGTATTGAGTATCAACTCACAGCACCTTACACTCCACAACAAAATGGCATAAGTGAGAGAAAAAATCGAAGTATTATGGAGATGACAAGGTGTATGCTACATGAGAAGGAATTGCCAAAGAAACTATGGGCAGAAGCTGCAAACACTGCAGTTTTTTTGCTAAATAGGTTGCCAACTAGAACTTTGCAGAAAAAAACTTCGTATGAAGCCTGGTTTGGTTACAAACCCGATTTGCAAAATCTAAAAATTTTTGGTTGTCTTTGTTTCTTTTATGTACCACAAGTAAAAAGAGACAAACTTGATAAGAAGGTAGAACCAGGAGTTTTCATTGGATATAACAATTTTTCCAAAGCTTATAGAATTTTTCAACCACAAAATGGAAAAATTGTTATAAGCAGAGACGTCAAGTTCATAGAGGATAGACAATGGAACTGGGAGGAGTCAATAAAAACACAATTGTCAGAGATTCCGCAATACTTTGATGATGATATAGATGATGTCCCAGTTAGAGGAACAAGGTCTTTATCTGATATTTATGAAAAAAGCAATATTGTTGTATTTGAGCCTGCAGAATTTGAAGAAGCTGAGAAGGATAACAAGTGGGTTGAAGCAATGAAAGAAGAGCTCAGAATGATTGAAAAGAATAACACTTGGGAGTTGGTGAACAAACCTCAACATAGAAAGGTCATTGGAGTCAAATGGGTTTATAGAACCAAACTTAATGCAGATGGTTCTATAAACAAATATAAAGCCAGATTAGTTGTGAAAGGGTATAGTCAAGTGTTTGGAGTAGATTTCTTAGAAACTTTTGCTCCAGTAGCACGCTTGGATACAATCAGGATGTTGCTTGCTTTAGCAGCACAAATGAGATGGAAGACTTACCAACTAGATGTAAAATCTGCTTTTTTAAATGGTAATCTTCAAGAGGAAATCTATGTAGAGCAACCAAGGGATTCAAAGTCAAGGGACAGGAGGAGAAAACCTCTGCAATTACTAAGGCAAGGAGGAGTGTTGAAAAAGTGCCTTAGTTTGCTAGGATTTGCTTAAATCTTATCTTTGATTTAGGCTTATCATTATCTTTGATTTAGGCTTATCATTATCTTTAATCTAGGCTTATCACTTATCCTTTGTTATATTTTAACTCTATATAAAGAGCAATATAATGAATAAAAAAGAGAGAGAGACTTCCAGAAAATAATTGCTCTCTCCCGCTCTTTCTTTTGCCAGTTCATATTACTTTGTTCTTGTGCTAAGCAACAACAATTATGAAACAGGTGCTTGATTTTATGTCGAAGACTGACTGAGCTGGTGTCAAAGCAGAAGCGCAAAGGTATGAATCTTATTAAATATATATGAGAGTAGTAGACCCCGGGCCAGGTCAAGGAGCTATAAGAAGGAAAGAAAGCATCTACTGAGCGCTAACCATCTAAGGGTGAGCTCTACTACTATTTATATTATAAGACTGATAAAGTGGCATTGCGTGGGGCAGTTCAAAAGTGTACTAAGGGCTAGTGCCATCAGTTTCAGGGTCGTTCAGGCTCAGCTGACCTCTGAGATTATTAAAAAAATCACCCTTCTTCTGTCGGAGCAACAAAGAGTACACATGTGTGTTTCGGTTTGGTTTCAGAAGTTGTTTTGCTTGAAGCGCCGTAAGCCACTACTTCAAAGTAAGCCGCAACTACTTCTGAGCGTAATTCGTATTCGTAGTAAGCCATCCCCGTAAGAGTGCTTCTTTCTGTTTGCATCATAGGGCCAAGGAAGGGAAGGAAGCAAGCAATTAGGACAGAAGAAAGAGGGCTTGAAAGAATAAGATACGTAGAGCGTGAACCAAGGTTCATAGGCGGATCAAAGACGAATCTTGCAGATCCTAGTTCGCTTACTAATCGCTTTCGGGACCAGTCTTCAATGGCATGAAGCTTTAGTGGCATAGAATCGGATGCCTTAGTCGAATGATCGGACAGATGAAAGGAGAACTCTCTGGTGAGGCATCTGGATTTGATTCGGGTTGGTTAAAGCTTGAAAGGGAGTTTGTGGCCTACTAGGAGTTCTGTTTTCTGAGGACTCATAGAACACCTTATTAATCTTAATTCAACTGTCCTTTCAAGCAAGAGTTGTCTTAGATCAATGGATGGGAAGTAAGAGAGTGAATAGGGTAACAGGAAATGAAGTCATCCAGGTTCGGAGCGGGAAGCATGCATTCAGGCTGTGAGGGAAAGTGGTTCTCTTAGCTTTAATTCAGTCAGCTTGGCTTGAATAAAGCTTTGGTTTCAGGAAAGTAGGGAGTCAGAGCTTTCCGGCAGTCAGCTTTGTGGATATTACTATCTGGATTGGATTTGATTCCGTTTTTAGTCGGTTCACTGGAGAGGAAAAAAGACATGTAAAGAATAGTGAGAATAGCCGTAATTCAACTAGGCCTTGAATCAGTGGCTTACAGAGAAATTGAGTCATCTGTTTACGGCGAATCCGCTCTTAGAATAGGTTGGAACTCTTTAAACATGATACGCTTATTCAGAAAGTACGCATTTCTGGCTCTAAGTCCGCTGGGTTGGATCGAACTAGTTGGTTTGGCAGGAAGCTAATTGCATAAAAGAAGCATTCCACTTTGGGAAAGAGAATAGAAGGAGTCAGTCTTATTTTATTATAGGATCCCTCTGTCTTGCATTGGGTTCACTGGAGCTTATATAAAGCGATACGCAGAAGAGAGAGAATCCGTCTGTCTTTATAGTGCGGATGGACTTACTTTTCTCGCATCAAAGCTTTACGGTTCTATTCCTTTATGATATGAAGAAAGGCTTGTTATCGACGAATAAGCTCTTTCTACTGTGCCCTAAAAGCTGAAAGTAGTTTTCACTCGGGACTTCTCGAGCATAGCATGCTTCTACTTCTATTCTTTATGTTGAAAATTCCGGATCTGGAAGAGTTTGTATTCCTTTGTTCTAAGATGCCAGTCGGGAAAGAGATCGCTTAAGACTGATAAAGGGGAGGGCAGATGTTTACTACGACTGATTGAAGAAACTAACTACTGCATTTGTGATTCAATTAGCTCCTTCAGTCCTTGTCAACTTTCTCAAATGTATGAGTTCGATCCATTAGGTTCTTCGATTTGTTCAGAAAAGAAACGAGAGACAAGAAAACATCTTTGATTACGATTAAAAGGAACAATCTCAAATAGACCAAGATCCCATTTCGGGTCATTTCTTGGTGAACATAATCTGCCATAATCTCTTCGATCCCTTCATTGATGTGCCAGAATAAAGAGAGATTTAGTAGGAAAGTGGAAGAGACTTTTTTGTATGTGATAATCAAAGGGAGTAGGAAAGCAGCAGTAATTCTTTGGAAAAGCCCGATTCTCTTTGTCTTCGAGCTTTCATTCCTCAATCCACTCTTTCCTTCATGTACCTCCCCACCAATAGATAGAGACAAATAGGAATAACCAAACCACGTCTACAAAATGCCAGTACCATGCAGCTGCCTCAAAGCCAACGTGATGCTCCTCGGTCAGATGACCAAGATATTGGCGAATACCACATATGATCAAGAAAAGAGTACCTATAATCACATGAAAGCCAGTTGCTAAGTAAAAGGTAGAACCATAAATACTATCCGAAATAGTGAAGGGTGCTTGATAATATTCCATTCCTTGAAAGGCAGTGAATACTAGAGCCAGTAAAATGGTAGCTACTAAAGCATAAACTGCTCGTTTTTCCTTCCCCGCTAGTGTAGCATGATGAGCCCAAGTTACGGCAGCTCCGGATGAAAGGAGAAAAGGGATTTCCCAAGGATCTAAAACCCAAATCCCTTTTGGGGGCCAAATACCTCGGATCTCTACCGTCGGTGCCAAAGAAGAATGAAAAAAAGCAAAAAAGAACATAACCTCCGATACGATGAACAGAATAAAACCGTATCGAAGTCCTAATTGTATGACTTTGGTATGATGTCCTTCCAACGTGGATTCACGTAGAACATCGCGCCACCATACGAACATAGGATAAATATGAGGCCCAAACTGAGAAGTCTTGCACCCCCTTGAAATGAGTGCATGTACATCACACCTCTACGGTCGTTGCCAAAGCTCCGAGTGAACCCGAAATAGGCCATGGACTTGGATCTACCAAATGATAAGAATGCCTCTGAGATTCAATCATAAACCATTTTGCCTCGGTTGTATGTAAACCCCCCCTTCACCCCCACCCCCAGAAAAAGTGGTAAAGAAGGGCTCTTTGGGGTCTAATTTTCTTTCTATCTGACTGGACAAACAAATAGGAAGGGATGGTTCTTTCATTGCATTGATAGAAGTCTAACTAGAAAGAGATGGTTGGATTGAAGATTTAAATGCTTGATAGGCTCTTTAGGTTCACGATTACTCTACGTAATTTCCGACTTGGATGCCTTTGGAATTCGATTAGAGTAGATGATCAAGGAAAGACCAGGGACGGGGCCTATTAACCAATTGAAAGGCAAGAATGAAAGAGTCACACAGACAGACAGGAAAGCACATCCGGCAGACGGAATAGCAGACTAAGCTAAGAAAGAGGAAAGAGAGAGAAAGAAAGACATAGGAATTCCGGGGCTGCGAGGCTCTTAGACAATGATTGATTCCCCACGGAGCCAGTAGCTGAGGGCTGACTAGACTAGGAGAATTTCTCAAAGTACGACCCTACCACTCAAGGCTAGCTGAACTCGATCAACCGCGGGAGCAACTTCAATCACTGAGCCGAGTGAGGGAAGAAAGAAAAATCATTACTTGCTTGGGGTAAAGAGCTTCTCAAAAGCCATTGACCACTAAGAATGCTTCATGCTTCCAATAAAAAGAGAAGGAAAAAGGACTGAAGTCGGGAAAACTGGTACACTGGCTAAAGCAAAAAAGGCCAATGCTGATACAAATGAAAGCCAAGGCTTCCTCGAATAGGAGGACAGACCGAGAGACGGAATTCACATTCAATCGCTAAAAGCTCAAGGAGAAAGGATTCCCTTAGGGGCCAGTTAAACCAGGAAGTCTTCGAACGCTTAGAAAACTAGACGTGTACTAGACCACCAAGACTTATAGGCATTCAGACCTAAAGCTTTCTTAGATGATCCACCATCACCTCAAGAACAAATACCATACTGACCACAGTCTCAAGCTGAAGGAAGAAAGACAAAATCATTCCTTCCCTAGGCCTAGGTAGATATCCATGAAGCAGCTTTTTCAACTTAAGTGAATAGATCCGTTATTTCCTTTTGTAGTGGTTCCCTAGTTATCCATGTCATTTTCTTCGAAAGAATGTGTCCTGAAACCATGCAACTTACCAGACAAAGCCAAGACGAACCCCTTTCCACGGCAAAAGCAAGGAGCATCGCGATACGCACAAGAATTTCAATTAAATTAGCTCAGATGTATCCTTTCTTTCAAGTGCGGCTCTATGCAAAGGTTATTGTTATTAAGCTACCTATGTTATGGTTATGTAAGGGTTTAGTGATCGACTCTTCTAGCAATGGTTTTGATAGAGCAAGGCTTCGGAGGGACAAGATTGATGAAGTTAGGAAGACGGATGCCTTGTGGTGAATGGAACGAGGTAACTATTCAGAAATACCATATCTCCGCGACTCGGAGAGCAGCTGCTCCAACAGAAGGGCGAGCCTTTTTAGCTATGATTATACTCGTGATTTTAGCTACATTATGTACTTGTGATTCTAACCACGACTATCCTTGCAGAATGGGACTCCTTGCGTGGCGGTGAAGAAAGAACGGGCGGCAGTGAAGAAGGGAGCATACGCAGGGAAGAGGGAGCGGAGATTCTTTCTCGAATTTTATTATATACAATCATTCTTCGTCTGCCCCGCGGCATCGGTTAAGGATCAAGTATGAGTATTCAGTACAGATAGATACCCTGGTAACTGGTGGACAGAAATAGCGACAACTCTTCTTTTGCTTGCGAAGACATCTGGTTGGTTTAGTCGGATAATGGCCAGAGAGCTGATTAACCAATTATTGAAGACTAATCCACGTCTCCAGCAATAAAAAGATTGAGGATCACTTTTCTTTCTGGGTTTCTAGTGTGTCAGTTTCAAACTCTGAGATCTTTGACCACTAACATCCTCGGTACGGGACGGAAGCCCCTGCTAGATCCACAAAGGCTGGAGCGTAGGACTGAAACCTAGGGATTCTCGTTATTACCATAATGTATGGTATGCTATTAAATCTCGGTGTAGCACCTACCTTCGGCCTTTACTTCTTACCATCTGGTTTCTTTTTCTTGCGCCCCCTTAGTGGCGCCCCCTTAGTGCGAGGTTGAAGAAAGGTATAAAATGCCCCTATCAAGATCAAGATAAAGTGGTCAACGCATGCTAATTCAGCGGGTTCGAGACCATCATACAAGGGGATCAAGAAAATAAAACAAGAAGCGCCCCGGGCGACTGATAAGTGAAGAAGTCCCGTTTTGGCATGAATCGATTCCCAGCAGGGGCAATCATCTGAACAACTCCAGATTCTATTGATTCGGACCAGCTGATCTGTTTCATACGAAAATGAAAATCTTCATAAATGGGATAGGGATAGTTCATCAAGCCACCAATATCTCGGGAGTTTGCTCTCCGATGAAACCCCTTCCGCTTGCTAAGCTCAAGAAAGACGCTTCCCAACTCAACCCACTCTACTCTTAAAAAATAGCTCAAACTTTCTCTTTGAAAATAATGTTCGAGAACTTTTCTTAAGTCAACTATTGGATATTCTGCAGCTGCATCCTTAGAATGTAGTTCCGAATAACAAACTATGAAGTGCTTATAAACCGCAACCTAAGTGTTGAAAAAGTGTCTTAGTTTGTTAGGATTTGTTTAAATCTTATCTTTTATTTTATCTTATCATTATCTTTAATTTAGGCTTATCATTATCTTTAATTTAGACTTATCACTTATCCTTTGTTATGTTTTAACTCTATGTAAAGAGCAATACAATGAATAAAAAATTTAGAGAGAGAGAAACTTTCAGAAAATAATTGCTCTCTCCCACTCTTTCTTTTGCCAGTTCATATTACTTTGTTCTTGTGATAAACAACAACAGATTGATATCAGAGCCTATTTGTTCTTGAGGGATTTGTGTGTTGAGTGAATCCAAACACAAACCAAAAACACAATAACCAAAAAAAGAAAAAAAAACCTAGAAGAGATGGAAACTGAAACAATGTTCTCTCATGTTACACCACCAATTTTTGATGGTGATAACTATCAAGTTTGGGCTATTAGAATGACGGTCCATCTTGAACCATTAGACCTCTAGGAAGCTATAGAAGAAGATTATGATATTCCTCCATTGCCGGAGAATCCTACTATGATTCAACTCAAGGTCTATAAAAAGAGAAAAACTAAGAAGTCCAAAGCTAAAGCATATTTATTCTCTGCAGTTTCAAACACTATATTTACAAGGATCATGAGCTTGGAGTCAGCAAAGGATATATGGGACTACCTCAAGAAGGAATACCAAGGCAACGAAAGAACCAAAAATATGCAGGTACTCAATTTGATTAGAGAGTTTGAAATGTTAAAAATGAAGGAGACAGAAAACATCAAAGACTACTCTAACAAATTATGCAAAAAATTCTCGTAACTTTGCCTGGAAAGTACGAGTCTAAAATTTCTTCATTAGAAAAATCTAAAGATTTGTCAAGTATATCCTTGGCAGAATTGGTGAATGCGTTGCAGGCACAAGAGCAAAGAAGAATGATGAGAAAAGAAGAATCGATGGAGGGTGCTCTTCAAGCAAAGGCAGAAAATTCAGAAGGAGGCAAAGATAAAAAGAACTACAATAAGAAAAAGGGCAATAAGACTGGCAATAACAACAAAAACAAGGATGAGATATATCCACCTTGTCCACACTGCAAAAAAACAAACCACCCACAAAGAAAGTGTTGGTGGAGGCCTGATGTCAAGTGCAGAAAATGTGGTAAGATTGGACATATGGAGCGGATCTGCAAATCACAACAACATGAAGAGACAAAAGTTTCTATTGAGCAACAGCAAGAAGACCAACTTTTTGTTGCAACATGCTTCGCAACAAATATCAGCTCTAGCGATTCTTGGCTAATTGATAGCGGCTGAACAAATCACATGACCAATGATCAAGAGCTTTTTAAAGAGCTGATAAAACCATTATTTCCAAAGTAAAAATTGGAAACGGTGAATTTATTTCAGTCAAGGGCAAAGGAACTGTGGCTATAGAAAGTTTAACAGGTTTAAAGTATATTACTGATGTTTTATATGTGCCTAATATTAACCAAAACCTGTTGAGTGTTGGACAGCTAGTTGAAAAGGGTTTTAAAGTCGTATTTTGAAGACAAATGGTGTTTCATCAAAGATGTGAAGGGCAGAGATGTACTCAAAGTAAGAATGAAAGCAAAAAGCTTTGCTTTAAATCTAATGGAGGAGGAGCAAATATCATTCTCAAGCACTGTAAGTAATGCAGAATTATGGCATAGAAGGCTTAGGGCATTTTCATCATGGTGGACTTTTATATGTACAAAAACATAATTTAGTGAAAGGTGTGCCATTGCTAGAAGATAGGTTAGCTGATTGTGTGGCTTGTCAATATGGCAAGCAAAATAGAAGACCCTTCTCTCAAACGACATGGAGAGCAACACGCAAAGTTGCAATTGATACACACAGATGTTGGAGGACCTCAGAAAATATCATCATTAAATGGTAGTAAGTACTACATTGTATTTATTGATGATTATACCAGGTTTTGCTGGATTTATTTTCTCAAATTCAAATCTGAGGTTGTTGATATATTTTGGAAATATAAAGCATGGGTGGAAAATCAAAGTGGCTGCAGGATACAAAAGATAAGGTCAGATAACAGGAAAAAATACACCAATGATATTTTTGACAAGTTTTGTAGAGAAGCTGGTATTGAGCATCAACTCACAGCACCTTACACTCCACAACAGAATGGCGTAAGTGAGAGAAAAAATCGAAGTATTATGGAGATGACAAGGTGTATGCTACATGAGAAAGAGTTGCCAAAGAAACTATGGGCAGAAGCTGCAAACACTGCAGTTTTTTTGCTAAATAGGTTGCCAACTAGAGCTTTGCAGAAAAAAAACTCCGTATGAAGCCTGGTTTGGTTACAAACTCGATTTGTAAAATCTAAAAATTTTTTGTTGTCTTTGTTTCTTTTACGTACCACAAGTAAAAAGAGACAAAATTGATAAGAAGGCAGAACCAGGAGTTTTCATTGGATATAGCAATTTTTCCAAAGCTTATAGAATTTTTCAACCACAAAATGGAAAAATTGTTATAAGCAGAAACGTCAAGTTCATAGAGGATAGACACTGGAACTGGGAGGAGTCAATAAAAACACAATTGTCGGAGATTTCGCAATACTTTGATGATAATATAGATGAAGTCCCAGTTAGAGGAACAAGGTCTTTATCTGATATTTATGAAAAAAGCAATATTGCTGTATTTGAGCCTGCAGAATTTGAAGAAGCTGAGAAGGATAACAAGTGGGTTGAAGCAATGAAAGAAAAGCTCAGAATGATTGAAAAGAATAACACTTGGGAGTTGGTAAACAAACCTCAACACAGAAAGGTCATTGGAGTCAAATGGGTTTATAGAACCAAACTCAATGCAGATGGTTCTATAAATAAATATAAAGTCAGATTAGTTGTGAAAGAGTATAGACAAGTGTATGGAGTGGATTTCTCAGAAACGTTTTGCTCCAGTAGCACGCCTGAATACAATCAGGATGTTGCTTGCTTTAGCAGCACAAATGAGATGGAAGACTTACTAGCTAGATGTAAAATCTACTTTTTTAAATGGTAATCTTCAAGAGGAAATCTATGTAGAGCAGCCCAAAAGATTCAAAGTCAAGGGATAGGAGGAGAAAGCCTTTGCAATTACTAAGGCAAGGAGGAGTGTTGAAAAAGTGCCTTAGTTTGTTAGTATTTGTTTAAATCTTATCTTTGATTTTATCTTATCATTATCTTTAATTTAGGCTTATCACTTATCCTTTGTTATGTTTTAACTCTATATAAAGAGCAATACAATGAATAAAAAATTTAGAGAGAGAGAAACTTTCAGAAAATAATTACTCTCTCCCACTCTTTCTTTTGCCAGTTCATATTACTTTGTTCTTGTGCTAAACAACAACACTAAGGATGGAAAGAAACAACACCTTCTGATCAATGAAAGATCCTTTGAATATTGAGTGAGACTCTATTTCTTATTAATTAAGAAGATTTAAGAAAAAATATTATTTTATTATTTAATATAATAAACCCCGTCCGGAATAGAAGAGCGGAGCTATCCTCAAAGAAGAGAGTTGGAGGTTCTTTAAAATGGGTTGGTTTGGTTCCATTCAGAATGGGTTTTGCTAGTTATTTCTAGTTGGCCATGGAAATGCTGCGGGGGGTATGGCGACACGAGTGACAGGGAGTAGAAGAGCTGCGGAAATAGTACTAGAATAGACGTAGTGGCTGTACCAGCTTAATTGATAGTAATCTTTTATTGCGTGATCCCGTTCCCCTCGGGGAGTCTCAAAGAATTGTATATCGAATATTCACCTTTATAGGAGTGCTGCATGATGACGAGGAGGCAGCATAGCGCCAGTGGTAACGTGTGAGTTCGGCTTTTTCACAGATGTCGGTCCTAGAACATACTTCAATCTCGTTTTGATAGAAAGTCTTTTCTCTATCTTTCTAAAAACATCTCTCGAGTCTTGGGATGAATCAGAAGGTTGAGTCAAGGGAAGGGTCAAGATAAGAAACTCCGGCAATCCTTGGCATAAAGATTTATTAGAGCTCTATCTCTTCCCTACATGGGGCCGGTTGATTCAAGTGGAGTGACCACCCCTCTATCTAATTAATGAAGAGTAAGCATCAGATTCTGCAAGAAATGAAGAAACACTAGATATAGGATTCCACCTCTTTATAGGATATTCGAATTCTATTGTACCGGCGCTTATGGACTTTATTGGATTGGATCAAATTCATTAAGTTACACGGAATAAGGCAGGGCAGCCGTAGATAAGCAAGCTGGGTTGACCACATCTGTCAAAGTAAAGAAGACAGTCAATCCCAATCGATGAGAACGAAGTATTTGATTCTTCGACAAGACGGGGGATCTAGTAGCTGCTTAATCTATGTCAGTAGGTCTCGATACCTTATTTTCAGGTAAAGCCCATCGACTTAGGGGGACTCTCAATTGAAAGGGGGCCGCCGATGCACGTCCAAAGATCGAACCTGCGACAAACACAAATCTGACGTTATAAATAAAATAGGAAAGAAAGTAATTCTACTTCATAGTAAATAAGCAATCAAGCGGCTATATTAACCAAAAGGGACTTCCAGCTGTCGTCTACTCAAGTTATGTGAAGGCAATCATAGAGCTAGTTCGATACCATTGGAAATTTCATCCGTCCCTTGTCCTCCATTCGAATAACATAGTTAAGGTACTATCGAGCCTGTTCGTTTAGTAAACATAAGTGCCCGACTCTTTCAAAATAAAAATGGATTCTTGGGTAGTGAGTGCGCTCAATAGCCCTGTCCTCATCCCCCCAAGCTTACTTCCCTACCTTAAGAAGGGAAAAGGATGAAAACCTTCCTCCTTTGCTACTTCCGCCTTTGCTGCTCTCATTCCTGGCATTTGTCCATCAAAGAGCTTAGTCTGGGCATCAATGCACCTCTCTGCGCCTTAGCCTATCCTCGTCGCGGATTCTGATGCCTATTCTTATATATGAAACCTAAGCAGCTACTTCTGATTCAGTAGCGGTAGAAAATCCTTCTCTATTCTACGATCTGATCTCTGTTGAAGATGATCAGTTATTCCAAGCCAGAATTATCACCAAGAAGCAGCTTCTTTAAGACTAGAAAAATTATAAATTCGCAGCAAGCATATATGAATGAATTTCCAGAGCTTATTCACTCTGTTTCTGGTGCGTTTTTTCTTATTCAAGAACTGTCTTTCAATTACAAGTTTTTCAGCCTTTTATTCATCCTACAACAAGGGTTAAAACGCAGAGTTTTATCTGCAAGAAACAGAAAGTGGTTAGACAGCTAAGATGCCAGCTCATCATTCCTAACGACCCCTGCTTCTGCATTCGGTTTTCTTCCCTTCTGCTTCAACCATCAAGCTTGTCAAAAATGCCCAGAACACTGAGAGAATTTAAAGCACAGATCCACAAATCTCCACCTTGATTTAAATTCTCCATGATATTAACTCTGTTTAAGACTTCAGCTTCAATCCAATGTAACCAGAAACTACTTTATCAGTCTCTGTTATCTACATTCGTCAAATTTATCAGCTTCAAACAATGTTCAAACTTCTTGCTGGTAACTGCCTTGGTCAGCATGTCTGCAGGATTCTCAGAGGTGTGAACTTTATACACTTTGACACCACCACTTGCCAACACATCTCTGATATAATGAAGTCTTACATCAATATGCTTAGTTCTCTCATGATGAGATTGATGTTTTGCCAATGCTATAGCACTCATGCTGTCACAAAACAATTCTACAGAATCAAGCTTTACTCCAAGTTCAACAACCATACCTCTTAACCATATTGCTTCCTTAATTGCTTCAGTTAAGGCCATGTATTCTGCTTCAGTTGTTGACAAGGCCACTACATGTTGTAAGGAGGATTTCCAACTAACTACACAACCAAATAGTGTGAAGATGAATCCTGTCAAAGATCTTCTTTTATCTACATCTGCTGCATAGTCAGCATCTACAAATCCCTTGATTTTTCCTGTACTTTCTGGTGACTTCTCATAAACCAACATGCAGTTCAAACTCCCTTTTATATACCTTAGTATCCATTTTACTGCTTCCCAATGAGACTTACCAGGATTACACATGAATTTGCTAACTACACTCAATGCATGTGCCAGATCTGGTCTAGTGCTCACCATTGCATACATAATACTTCCCACAGCATTAGCATACGACACCTTAACCATAACCTTCCTTTCTTCATCATTTTTTGGAACTTGATCAACTGATAAGCTAAAATGTGCAGCAAATGGAACTGACACTGCTTTTGCATCCTCCATGTTGAATTTACTCAAGACTTTCTTTAGATAAGCCCTTTGAGATAATAACAACAAACCAGTCTGATCTGTTTCTTATTATATCCATTCCTAAGATTCTCTTTGCAGTCCCCATGTCTTTCATATCGAACTCTGAGCTTAACTGACTCTTAATCTTGTCAATCTCACTCTTCCTTCTTGCTGCAATCAGAATGTCATCTACATACACAAGCAAGTAAAGTCTTTCTTCCAGATTGTCTCCTTTGAAATATACACATCCATCATACTTGCTTCTATTAAAACCTTGGTCTAACAAAAAATTGTCAAACCTCAAATTCCATTGCCTGGGTGACTGCTTCAATCCATACAATGACTTCTTAAGAAGACAGACTTTCTCTTCATCGTCCTTTTTTTCAAAGCCCTCTGGTTGTGACATATATATTTCTTCATCTAAATTTCCATGGAGAAAGGCAGTTTTGACATCCATCTGCTCCAATTCAAAATCAAAAATAGCGACCAAAACCAAAAGCACTCTTATGGATACATGTCTAACCACTGGCGCAAAAACTTCATTGAAATCAACACCTTCTCTTTGAGAGAACCCTTTAGCTACAAGTCTTGCTTTGAACTTCAGTCTTTGACCAATATTTCCTGCTTCCTTTCTTTTGAATATCCATTTGCAGCCAATAATTTTCTTGCCAGTTGGCTTAGCTACAAGCTCCCAAGTTTGGTTTTTAAGTAGTGATTTCATTTCATCTGTCATAACTGAATACCATTCTGCTGCTTCAGAAGATTTCATGGCTTCTTCATAGGACTTTGGCTCTGAACTTATGAACTGACTCTCTATATTAAAGGCATATGCAATTAAATCAGCATAGCCATATCTCTCAGGAGGCTTTATGTTCCTTTTAGCTCTATCTCTAATCAGTTCATAATCATGAATATTATGTTCTTCAGTGATTGCATCTGAGACTTCATCTTCTTGGTGTAACTGCTTGAGTTTCCTTTCACCAACCTCCACCTCAAGATCTGTGGTATCAGTCAATGTTTTAAGGCTTGACATTTTCACAGTAGAAGCCTTCTATCTCATGAAACTTAACATCTCTACTTATGATACATCTGTTAGACTTGCCATCACTGCACCATAATTTGTATCCTTTGACCCCTTCTGGATAGCCTATGAACACACCTTTTATTGCCCTTGCATCCAATTTACCTTGATTCACATAGGCATATGCAGTAGATCCAAAAATTCTGAGATGACTAAGATCAGGTTTGTGACCAATCCACATTTCTTCAGGAGTTTTAAATCCTATTGCTGAGCATGGACATCTGTTCAATAGATACACAGCCGTTGAAACTGCTTCTGCCCAGAAATACTTCGATAATCCAGCACTTATTAGCATGCATCTTACCCTTTCCATGATTGTTCTATTCAGTCTCTCTGCAACACCATTTTGTTGAGGAGTATACCTCACTGTCCTGTGTCTCAAAATGCCTTCATTTTTACAGAACTCATCGAATGATTTACTACAAAACTCCATGCCATTATCTGTTCTTAGAACTTTAATCTTCTTGCCAGTTTGATTTTTAATGAGTCTCACCCATTCCATAAACCTTTCTAGCACTTGATCTTTGGTTTTCAACACGAAAATCCAAACCTTCCTAGTATAATCATCAATAATTGATAGAAAATACCTAGCACCTCCCAATGAAGCAACTTGTGAGGGTCCCCACAAATCAGAATGAAGATAGTCTAATTTTTCTGTAGTATTGTGATTACCAGTCTGAAATTTAATCCTATGATGCTTGCCTAAAACACAGCTCTCACAGAATTTAAGAGAACTTAAAGAATTACAACCAAGCAACCCTTGCTTCCTTAATTCCTCCAAGCCTCTTTCACCCAAATGTCCTAGTCTTAGGTGCCACACCATTGCAGAATCCATTTCACTACCATTTATACTTACTGCTTCACCAACTATTGCATTCCCTATTAAAACATACAGGCCATTCCTTTTAATTCCCTTTAACAAGACTAAAGAACCCTTAATCACTTTAAGAACCCCTCCTTCAGCCTTAAATGTACATCCAGCCTCATCAAACATTCCCAAAGACAACAAATTTCTCTTTAGATCCGGTACATATCTTACATTCTCTATGACCTTATGACTATTATCATGAAGTTTAAATCTCACTGATCCAATTCCTTGTATCTTACATGACATATTGTTTCCCATCAAAACTTTACCTCCGTTAAACATACTCAACGAAATGAACAAACTTTTATTAGGACACATATGAAATGTACAACCAGAATCCAAGATCCACTCACCTTCATGATCAACATCTGAGGCTGTTAGCAAGAAGGCATTTTTGAAATCATCTCCAGTTACCATTGCAGCATCTGCCTGATTTGTTGAAATGTCCTTCTTTTTTCTTCTTTTGTCTTTCAGGGCAATTCTTTCGAAAATGACCTTCTTTATGACAGAAGAAGCATTTAAGCTTCCTTCCCTTTGAACTTGATCTTGAATTAAACTTGCCTTTTAGTTCTTTCTTGTCTTGCCTGCCTCTTGCATTTAATACCTCTGAGACTCCAGAATCCTTATGATCTGCTTTCTTGCTCAGCTCTTTAGAACTCAATGCCGACTTCACATCATCCATGGTGACTGTATCTCTGCCATAAAGGAGAGTTTCCACAAAATGCTCATAACTTGAAGGCAAAGATGTTAACAACATCAAAGCCTGATCCTCATCTTCAAATTTTATGTCAATGGTCTCAAGATCCAAAATAATCTTGTTAAATGCATCAAGATGTTCTTTAAGTGACCCACCTTCCTCTAGACGAAAAGCATACAATTGTTTTTTCAAATACAATCTATAAGCCAAGGATTTTTTCATATACCTGGACTCAAGCTTGCTCCAAAGACCAATTGCCGTGGTTTCTTTTGAAACCTCTCTCAAAACCCCATCTCCCAGTGATAAGACCAGAGCACTGTGAGCTTTCTTTGAGATCTCTTTCTTCTCGTCTTCTGAAAGTTCAGGTGACATACTTAATTCTTCAAGTAATGCCTCTTCCAACCCTTCATGCACAAGATATGCCCTCATCTTCAGTTTCCACAGATTAAAATCGTTTTCACCTGTGAATTTCTCAATGGAGAACTTAGTTGATCCCATTTCTGATGATTCTTGAACCTTGCTCTGATACCAGTTGTTGAAGATGATTAGTTATTCCAAGCCAGAATTATCACCAAGAAGCAGCTTCTTTAAGATTAGAAAAATTATAAATTCGCAGCAAGCATATATGAATGAATTTCCAGAGCTTATTCACTCTATTTCTGGTGCGTTTTTTTCTTATTCAAGAGCTGTCTTTCAATCACAAGTTTTTCAGCCTTTTATTCATCCTACAACAAAGGGTTAAAACGCAGAGTTTTATCTGCAAGAAACAGAAAGTGGTTAGACAGCTAAGATGCCAGCTCATCATTCCTAACGACCCCTGCTTCTGCATTCGGTTTTCTTCCCTTCTGCTTCAACCATCAAGCTTGTCAAAAATGCCCAGAACACTGAGAGAATTTAAAGCACAGATCCACAATCTCGTCTGTTGAAAATCGTCTTAAATAGGAGTTCTCCCTCACAACTCCTTTTGGGCATCTACTAGTGTCCTCGGCACCTTAATAGCTTATTCAAACAAAAGGAATTGATAGAGTAGAGGAAGATGAAAGGTATCCCAATCGCATTGAGAAAGAAATGTATGAATAAAGAAAGAGGGGTTATTGCTTCCTGCTTTGCTACGTTCTTAGAGGCTTACAAAGGAAGTCTTTCTGCTACTGTCCTAAGGGGGGAAGTTACAAGTATTTCGTTCTATTGGGCAATATCAATAGTTCAGAAGTCGACATGTCTTGAATGGCTTTGCGATTTCCCACCACTTCATGCCCGTCCTGCTTTCTGCTGCTATCTTTCTTGCTTGAAACTAAGGGTCTGATGTCGAGACTGACCAAACTCGCCTGTAACTCCTCTCATACTGGTTTGAACTCGTTCAAGCCTTACTTCGATCTCTATGCATGTCACCTTTCCTTAAGATAAGAGATGGACACGTTAAAGCTTGAGTAAAGCAAGTTCCTCGAACCCTCATAAATTCTCTCCGATGGAGGAATCGCCTATTGTCTTTTTTTTGTTGGCTAGGAAAAGGCCTTCACTTCAAGACGAAGGAAAACTCAACCCGCGAACAAAGGCGTTAAGCGATCGTAGACTATCTCCCAGAGCCTTATGGTTGTCTTTCGTTGTGCTAGCCCTCATCAGGTAACCTTAGTGTAGACCGTTCCATCGAGAGCTCTGACATTGCGGAAGATTAATAAACTCTTTTTCCAGCTTAAAAAAAAATTCCAAACATCGAGGAGCAGACCCTGGGCCAATTACTGGCATTGACGAGAACGGCTTTCTAATGAAAGTGTCTGGTATCTAATCTTAGTCGACTAGAGAGAAGCCGACTTATCCGACAAGGCTAAAAAATAATGGTTTATTGACCAGTTTCTACGGACTTTTGATAACCGGCTTGTGGAGGTGCCCATTATGCCATTCATTATGCCTCTTGTGATTGAGGTGTCCGGTGGACGTTCCCTTAGTTTCGTTCGCCGTCAGGCTACTTTAGTAAGCCGCTAAACTCGTGCTTCTGATAGGAAGTTCTTCTTCTACTGGTCTTCCTCTTGTGGTTACGATTTCAAATACATACCAAACTTTCCTGAGGGTGAAGACTACCAGCCAATGATGGACCTGGGCCTACTACCGCCAAGTAGCCTATGAAGCCTCAAATTGAGTACTAAAGTCAAACTACTTGTCCTCCCCCCAAAAGAGCAGCAGAAATCAACCCATGGCAAGCAACATACCCGTTTAAGCATGGTCCCTCGTCTAAGGTTTCGGGACAAGAAGTGAGGCGGTTTCCAGTGCTCATGTGCCAATTTCGAGCGAGGTTATGCTAATTGATCCCCCGTAGTTGATGAACCTCTTTCAGAGCCTGTTACTCGTAAGTAAAAAAGAATTCTATGCCTATGGAAAAAAGGATTTCAAGCAAAGTTGATTTAGGGCCGACCAAACGAATGAGACTTATTCACCGACGGAAAGAGAGAGTGCTAACCCAAAGCACCGTCCCCCTACTATCCCAATGGAATTACCGACTCTCCCGCTGCTGCTACTGCTCGGAGGAGAAGAGAAGAACAAAGGATAGAGGAGTACACGAAAGGAAAGAGGGAGAAGAGAGCTATTCGAGGCTACTCGACATGGAGAAGGGCTTTGGTTGGCTTTACCTACCCATACTATGGGGCTATCCTATCTATTGAAGTAGTCTCAAGACTTTACTGAGAAAGTTGCCACTTCGGCTGGAACACTTCTTACTCAAACAGCTCGAAACCAAACCGAGACTACAGAGCCCAGTGGGTCGTTAATGCGCCGCAACTTCTTAATTGGGACATTCGCTCGAGCGCTTGAAGAACCTAGTCGGGAAGACCGAGATGGATATAGACAGACCTTTTTGCAAGCCTGAAAACTATTTGTTTCATTCATTCCTCACTCAGAACCAAAATAAGAACAAGGAGAATTGAAAAAGAAAAAAGTAAGGTGTTGTTGTTTAGCACAAGAACAAAGTAATATAAACTGGCAAAGAAAAAAAAAGTGGGAGTTTCTGAAAGTCTCTCTCAAATTTTTTTCATTATATTGCACTTTATATAGAGTTGAAACATAACAAAAGATAAGTGATAAACCTAAATTAAAGATAATGATAAGCCTAAATTAAAGATAATGATAAGCCTAAATCAAAGATAAAGTTTAAGCAAATCCTAGCAAACTAAGGCACTTTTTCAACACTCCTCCTTGCCTTAATAATTGCAGAGGCTTTTTCCTCCTGTCCTTTGACTTTGAATCCCTTGGTTGCTCTACATAGATTTCCTCTTGAAGATTACCATTTAAAAAAGCAGATTTTACATCTAGCTGGTAAGTCTTCCATCTCATTTGTGCTGCTAAAGCAAGCAACATCCTGATTGTATCCAAGCGTGCTACTGGAGCAAAAGTTTCTGAGAAATCCACTCCATACACTTGTCTATACCCTTTCACAACTAATCTGGCTTTATATTTGTTTATAGAATCATCTGCATTAAGTTTGGTTCTATAAACCCATTTGACTCCAATGACTTTTCTGTGTTGAGGTTTGTTCACCAACTTCCCAAGTGTTATTCTTTTCAATCATTCTGAGCTCCTCCTTCATTGCTTCAACCCACTTGTCATCTTTCTCAGCTTCTTCAAATTCTGTAGGCTCAAATACAGCAATATTGCTTTTTTCATAAATATCAGATAAAGACCTTGTTCCTCTAACTGGGACATTATCTATATCATCATCAAAGTATTGTGGAATCTCTGATCATTGTGTTTTTATTGACTCTTCCCAGTTCCATTGTCTATCTTCTATGAACTTGACGTCTCTGCTTATAACAATTTTTCCATTTTGTGGTTGAAAAATTCTATAAGCTTTGGAAAATTGCTATATACAATGAAAACTCCTGGTTCTGCCTTCTTATCAAGTTTGTCTCTTTTTACTTGTGGTATATAAAAGAAACAAAGACAACCAAAAATTTTTAGATTTTGCAAATCGGGTTTGTAACCAAACCAGACTTCATACGGAGTTTTTTTTCTACAAAGTTCTAGTTGGCAACCTATTTAGCAAAAAAACTGCAGTGTTTGCAGCTTCTGCCCATAGTTTCTTTGGCAATTCCTTCTTATGTAGCATACACCTTGTCATCTCCATAATACTTCGATTTTTTCTCTCACTTACGCCATTCTATTGTGGAGTGTAAGGTGCTGTGAGTTGATGCTCAATACCAGCTTCTCTGCAAAACTTGTCAAAAATATCATTGGTGTATTCTTTCCCGTTATCTGACCTTATCTTTTGTATCCTGCAGCCACTTTGATTTTCCACCCATGCTTTATATTTCCAAAATATATTAACAACCTCATATTTGAATTTGAGAAAATAAATCTAGCAAAACCTGGCATAATCATCAATAAATACAATGTAGTATTTACTACCATTTAATGATGATATTTTCTGAGGTCCTTCAACATCTGTGTGTATCAATTACAACTTGTGTGTTGCTCTCTATGTCATTTGAGAGAAGGGTCTTCTATTTTGCTTGCCATATTGACAAGCCACGCAATCAGCTAACTTGTCTTCCAACAATGGCATACCTTTCACTAAATTATGTTTTTGTACATATAAAAGTCCACCACGATGAAAATGCCCAAGTCTTCTATGCCATAATTCTGCATTACTTACAGTGCTTGAGAATGATATTTGCTCCTCCTCCATTAGATTTAAAGCAAAGCTTTTTGCTTTCATTCTTACTTTGAATACATCTCTGCCCTTCACATCTTTGATGAAACACCATTTGTCTTCAAATACGACTTTAAAACCCTTTTCAACTAGCTGTCCAACACTCAACAGGTTTTGGTTAATATCAGGCACATATAAAACATCAGTAATATACTTTAAACCTGTTAAACTTTCTATAGCCACAGTTTTTTTGCCTTTGACTGAAATAAATTCACCGTTTCCAATTTTTACTTTCGAAATAATGGTTTTATCAAGCTCTTTAAAGAGCTCTTGATCATTGGTCATGTGATTTGTGCAACCGCTATCAATTAGCCAAGAATCGCTAGAGCTGATATTTGTTGCGTAGCATATTGCAACAAAAAGTTGGTCTTCTTACTGTTGCTCAATAGAAACTTTTGTCTCTTCATGTTGTTATGATTTGCAGATCCGCTCTATGTGTCCAATCTTACCACATTTTCTGCACTTGACATCAGGCCTCCACCAACACTTTTTTTGTGGGAGGTTTGTTTTTTTGCAGTGTGGACAAGGTGGATATATCTCATCCTTGTTTTTGTTGTTATTGCCAGTCTTATTGCCCTTTTTCTTATTGTAGTTCTTTTTATCTTTGCCTCCTTCTGAATTTTCTGCCTATGGATCTGTGCTTTAAATTCTCTTAGTGTTCTGGGCATTTTTTGACAAGCTTGATGGTTGAAACAGAAGGGAAGAAAACCAAATGCAGAAGCAGGGGTCGTTAGGAATGATGAGCTGGCATCTTAGCTGTCTAACCACTTTCTGTTTTTGCAGATAAAACTCTGCGTTTTAACCCTTGTTGTAGCATGAATAAAAGGCTGAAAAACTTGTAATTGAAAGACAGTTCTTGAATAAGAAAAAACGCACCAGAAACAGAGTGAATAAGCTCTGGAAATTCATTCATATATGCTTGCTGCAAATTTACAATTTTTCTAGTCTTAAAGAAGCTACTTCTTGGTGATAATTCTGGCTTAGAATAACTAATCATCTTCAACACTGCCTTTGCTTGAAGAGCACCCTCCGTGGATTCTTCTTTTCTCATCATTCTTCTTTGCTCTTGTGCCTGCAATGCATTCACCAATTCTGCCAAGGATATACTTGACAAATCTTTAGATTCTTCTAATGAAGAAATTTTAGACTCGTACTTTTCAGGCAAAGTTATGAGAATTTTTTGCACAATTCGTTCATCAAAAAAATGCTTACCAAGCAACCTTACCTTGTTCACTATACCCAACAATTTGTTAGTAGTCTTTGATGTTTTCAGTCTCCTTCATTTTTAACATTTCAAACTCTCTAATCAAATTGAGTACCTGCATATTTTTGGTTCTTTCGTTGCCTTGGTATTCCTTCTTGAGGTAGTCCCATATATGCTTTGCTGACTCCAAGCTCATGATCCTTGTAAATATAGTGCTTGAAATTGCAGAGAATAAACATGCTTTAGCTTTGGACTTCTTAGTTTTTCTCTCTTTATAGACCTTGAGTTGAGTCATAATAGGATTCTCCGGCAATGAAAGAATATCATAATCTTCCTCTATAGCTTCCCAAAGGTCTAATGCTTCAAGATGGACCGTCATTCTAATAGCCCAAACTTGATAGTTATCACCATCAAAAATTGGTGATGTAACATGAGAGAACATTGTTTCAGTTTCCATCTCTTCTGGGTTTTTTTTTCTTTTTTTTTGGTTATTGTGTTTGGATTCACTCAACGCACAAATCCCTCAAGAACAAATAGGCTCCGATACCAATCTGTTGTTGTTTAGCACAAGAACAAAGTAATATGAACTGGCAAAGAAAAAAAAGAATGAGTGGAAGAGAGCAATTATTTTCTTAAAGTCTCTCTCTCAAATTTTTTTCATTGTATTGCACTTTATATAGAGTTGAAAGATAACAAAAGATAAGTGATAAACCTAAATTAAAGATAATAATAAGCCTAAATCAAAGATAAGATTTAAGCAAATCCTAGCAAACTAAGACACTTTTTCAACAGAAGGAAGGAAGGTAGGAAAGAGGGAAGTGGTACTGCAAGAACATCAGCCTGTTTGCCCTTCTCTGTCTCTACGTTCGATTAGCCGTCTCGTTGACCTCCTTTCCAATCTCTTCTCTTCTTCCTGGTTTTCTTGTTTATTCCATCCCTTTTACGTGTCTTTGTTTTGTTCATGTTCTGGATCCTAGTTTAGATAAATTGAGTCATATGTCTGTCAAATGTATCTTTGTCGGTTATTCCAGTTCTCAGAAGGGATAGTTGTGTTATAACCCTTTGAACAACAAGAGGTATCTTTTTATGGATGTCACATTTTTTGAGGATGTACCTGACTTTTCTGATCAAGGGAAAGCAGTCTGTGATTCATGCTCTCTTCAGGGAGAGAATGGAAAGACTGTGGAGGCCCCACCGAAGACCTAAACGTAAACACCCTTGTATTAGTGATGAAGTTGTTCATTCTTCAGGGAGAGAATGGAAGAATACAAAAGTGACCCCATCGGGGGGCAGCAAGGGCGCCCTACAAAACGTATGAGAGACAAAGGAAGAAAGTTCCATTTACGGAACCAATGACCTCACATTAATTGCCTTCTTCTGAAGATCTAGGTATTCCTCTTTCCCTTCCTATTGAATCTCCTTCTACCCCATCCTTCGTGAAAGACTTGCCATTCCCAACACCATTCGAAATCCGAGATGCGTTCGACCATTGAATCGATATGAGATCCTTCCCTTTGGATAAAGTAAAGGTAGTATCCAAAAGGGAATCCGAGAAGGGAAAGGAATGGACAGGATTTCATGAGACAGCCCCTCTACTACTTCTCTTTCACGTCTCTTTTTCCAAGCAAAGCAGTATCTCCTTCGTCCGGGAAAGCGAGTAAATTGCCGTTTTCCTCGGCACCTGCCAACACAGTCTCGATGTTGAGAGTCACATCCTTGGCTCAAGCGAAGAGCGACGGATCTCTTGTATTCTGGATAGGCGATTTTGACCGGGTAAGGAAGGTGCATATCTAATCACCCGACTCCAATCGGAGACCTTAAATAAGGGTAAAGACCCCTTTTTTATCCTCTCTTTTCAAACTCTTGAGATTATTCAATGCTTGGAACAAAGATTCCGCACTGCTATGAGAAAGAATCTCACAGTAACCTATCAGCTTCGAAAAGAAACAAGTCTTCAGCTCGTCTTTTTTGCCTGTGGGTTCTCTCGATGCCAATCCGGCACTTGACGTGCAATATGCACTTCTAATTGAGATCAAGGAGGACTTGACCCTCCATTTCCCATTCTATGGGCTAGATGCCTTCCGATGATCTCTCTCCCGAAACCCACTTCTCAGTCCATTTTCCTACACAATACAAATTCCTATCAAGTCGGGCAAATAGTCAGACTTCAGTTTAGAGTTAGGCTTTGACCCCCCACCCTTCTTGGGAAGATCATTCATTTCTTCTTCATCAGATTCCGCCTTGGTTACTGGTGAAAGTCATTCTTCTGTCCTCTTCTCTTACTCTACCTAAGCCCACCAACCTCCATTGCAAGCTTATAGCGTTGAAGCCTATAGCTCTCTTTCGATAACCCAGTTGAATAGACAACGAAGGCTTTCACCCTCAAGGTTTTGATCGCTCTGCCGAACGAACCACCGATTGAGATGTATCGTCAATCACTTCGGTAGCTCTTGTGGTTTCCCAAGGATAGCGGTAGCTGGGGCAAAGCCCGCTTTCTTCGCTCCTCGAATGAGAGAGAAAGTCAGAGGAAAAAACACGTTACCTCTTTGCGAGGTCCGAAAGTGGAGAATGCATAGCATTCTCTGGGCACATAGGATCAAACGTAAAGCAGCGCTTTCTTGGAAGAGTTTTAGGCGGCAAGATACTTTAGGGCTTGTTGGAGCTGCTGAGCATAACGAATCGAAGCTAAAGATGGATCAAGGTAGGTTGCCTGCCAAGTCGATAGGCGAAAGGCCGAAGGATGGAGTGTGCAAAGTTGACCGTGCACCTGTCACTTATATAATAGCCAGTCATCCATTAGAAGCAGGCAAAATGGTGATGAATTGCGATTGGTCCAAACCTTCGACCAGCGACTTATTGCGACCCGCCCAGAATGCCCATCCATACTATGACCTTATTCACACAGCGAAGAAAGGCCGAGCGGAAGGGGGCTTATCCACCGCAACATTACCGTCAAATATCCATTTCCGGGTCCGATTCTTTGGATTCCACCTCGATTCTCTCCCAAAGTCATTTTTTTGTGCGATCACCTTGTCCGTCCCCCGCATCTGTGTGCTTGACTCCTTATCTTGATGAGGGGGAACCGCTCCATGCTATTCATGCAAGGTTCGGGGAAAACCTGAATAACCTTCTTTCAAAGGTAGGCGTGCCAGCTCCAGATAACTGGACGCCTACCGAACTCGCCGCGCAAGTCATAGACGCGGAGGGGAACGCTTTCTATGCCTTCGAGGCCTTCGATAATTTATTAACCCATCAGGTTCACAGCCCCTACTTTATCTATGCGACTGAACTAATCAGTCTTATGATGCGCTATTAATGCAGGCAAGGTGGTAGAGCTATATCGCGCGGGCGAAGGAGATGCATTTCTGGTACTGGTAGTACTGGACAAGCTCTCAGGGAATAATCTCTTTCTTATTTCTGCCTTTCTTTCCCATGACGACTAGGAACGGGCAAATAAAAAATTTCACTTCGAATTTCGGACCTCAACATCCTGCTGCTCATGGTGTTTCACGATCAGTATTGGAAATGAACGAAGAAGTGGTGGAACGTGCGGAACCACATATTGGATCACTCCAGTGCGGCACGAAGCCGCTGACGCCGAGTCGGCTTCTATGCCGCTAGCTATGCCCTGCTTGGTACCTCGGCACGGCGGAGGTTTCGTATTGCTTCAGGAGCACCGGTGTTGGGGTCCCGATTTTTTCCCCAACTTTTCTACACCTTAGGGGTCAACACGCCTACTGAAATCCTTCCTAACTTGCTGTCCCGTTTGATTCTTGAGTTCCTTTTCTTATTTTATATCCCCTAAGCTGTCCTTCAGGTTAACTAATATATATAAAGATATGTTGGATAGGCAAGACAACTCTTAAATCTATCACAACTTGCCTTGGTTGAAGAAGACAACTCTTAACTTCAACCTTAGCTCTTAAGCAAGGAAGACAACTCTTAACCTTGACTTAAGCCCTAAGTTATCTCAAGACAACTCTTAAAGATAACCGAAATATAAACAAGAATAGAAGCAAGAATGCTTACCTTTGATTCTTGATTAATGAATGAGAAAATAACAAAATTCGTAGCTTATGAGCTCCTCACAAATAATGGGCTGTATTTATAGTCCTAAGACAGCCTTATCCTAATTTAACTAGTACTTAGGTTCCTTATCCACTTAGGATATGTTTTCCTAAGTCAACAAGCTTTTCTAAGTCAAATAAAACATTATCAAGATAGACCTTATCCATTTGTGTCCTAATCTACTAGGATTCTTGGTCTTTCTTGAATTCTACTAGACTAGAATTCCTACTTTATCTTGTTTTCTACAGCAGCTGCACTTCCTCTTGCCTAATCCTTGTAGGACTAGGACTCTGAATGCATATCCTTCTGCCCTTAGAATTCTTCTTGTCGCGACTATCCTATTGCTACTGGAACTCATCATGAGTGTCCTACTGTGATAAAACTCTTCTTGACATGGATGTTCTGGTGCTGTAGAATTCTCCTTGGCACAAATGTCTGCTGCTGCTGGAATTCTCCTTGGCATGGATATCCTGCTATTGCTGGAACTCTGCTTGGCGTAGATTTCCTTCATTAATTAGGATTAAGTCAAATACTAGTTGGGCTTCACTGCTGGGCTGCATACTTTCTGTTGCCATTCTTGTTATGCACATTTTCTGGCCCATGTTCTCCTTTGTCGCCCCATTTTCTGCCCATTGCCTTTCCTACATACTTCGGTTCTCAACAATCCCCCTTTCTTGAAGACTCACCTTGTCCTCAAGGTGAAAGTTGGAAAATTACTGTTGGATGTCATTATAGTCTTCCCAAACTTGTATGGGTAATTGCAAAGGTTGTAGCAATACTTTGGTCTTGCCATCTTCTGGTTTTATCCATGGGCAAATGTCACAACTGCTGTTTTTCTTCTTACCTTTTGCCTTGAATCCTTTCGACCAAAAGTATAGCTTGATCCACATGTAATGTCCTCCTTCCCGTGAGTTTGGAAGTGATGGAATATCTTTCCTCTCAGTCTTGGTATGTTTGGTACATACACTGCTGGTTGTGCCAAATATATCCATTCTTTAGGGTGAATTTACTAACCTTAGGGTCAAAATTCTTGATCTTCTTGGCATGCTCTTGTCTTTGAGGATCAATCTCCATTGCCTCTTTGATTTCTGTCCATAAATTCCACTTCGCTCTACTAATGGCAGTAAGGCATGTGTCATTAGGCTCACATGCTGTCCATAGCGCTTGACCTCCATTGCTTCTAGACAATGTGTCTGCCACTTTATTTTCCTTGCCTAGTTTGTAGATTATTTCATACTCGTAACCCAGCAATTTGACAAGGAACTTTTGCTGCTCCCAGGGGTGGTAATTTTCTGCTCCATGAGGCTTTTCAAAGGGTTGTTGATATATAATGATCAAGAATTTCCTCCCAAGAAGGTAAGGTTGCCATACCTTGACTGCATGGATGATGGCTAACATCTCCTTGGCATATAATGACCATTCCTTCTTCATAGGCCCTAAGACTCTGCTCATGTATGCAATAGGTCTTCCAGCTTGACTCAGGACAACACTTATTCCATCTTAACATGCGTCAGTGTGAAGCTCGAAAGTTTGGTTGAAGTCAGGCAGTGCTAACACTGGCATCTCACACATAGCTTGCTTCAATAACTTGAATGCGTCTTCACTCTTCTCTGTCCATAAGAATCCATCCTTCTTTAGCAAATCCATCAATGGTTTTGTTATGGTGCCGTATATGTCCGTAGTTGATTAACAGCTGCTGTGGCTGCTATAAACTCTGCTTCAGCTGTTGATTGCGTAACTATTTCCTGTTTTTTTGAACACCAAGTGAATACTCCTGATCCAATGCTGAAATAATAACTTGAGGTACTTTTCATATCATCTAAGGATCCTGCCCAATTACTGTCAGAGTAACCTTGCAGCTTGAAATTTTGTGATGCCCAATTACTGTCAGAGTAACCTTGCAGCTTGAAATTTTGTGATGAACAAAATTTAATGACATATCTTAGAACTCTTTTTGCTGCTTTAAAATGAAATTCATTTGCACAATTCATAAATCTTGAAAGTACACTTACAACATACAAAATATCTGGTCTTGTTGCTGTGAGATACATCAAGCAGCCAACTAAGCTTCTGTAAAATATTTCATCCACTTTTTCTACTCCATCATCCTTGTGCAGTTTCTCCTTTTGACACATAGAAGTGCTCATGCTTTTATAGTTCTCCATGTTGAATTTTTTTAGGATATCTTTTGCATACTTCTTTTGACAAATGAAGATCTCATTCCTTTTTTGCTTAATCTCCATTCCAAGGAAGTGTGACATTTCTCCCAAGTCTGTCATCTCAAAAACTTGCATCATATCTTCTTTGAATTGCTGAATAAGTTCAATATTGCTGCCTGTAACCAAGAGATCATCAACATACAAGGAGATCACAATAAAGTTAGCTTGATCACCTTTGATATACAAAGTGGATTCACTAAGACTTTTAACAAAGCCTAATTTCAATAAGTATTCATCAATTCTGCTGTACCAAGCTCTTGGAGCTTGTTTTAAACCATACAAAGCCTTCTTTAGTAAATAGACCTTGTCTTCATGCTCCTTCACAATAAAACCTTCAGGCTGCTCAACATAGATTTCTTCCTCCAAAAATCCATTTAAAAATGCTGACTTGACATCAAGTTGGTAGATTTTCCACCCTTTCTGTGCTGCAATAGCTAACAGCAATCTAATAGTGTCTAGCCTTGCAACAGGAGCAAATGTATCAAAGAAATCAACTCCAGAAATTTGAGCATACCCTTTTACCACTAACCTTGCTTTATGCCTGTTGATTGAGCCATCTGCATTTAGTTTTGTTCTAAACACCCATTTGACTCCAATCACCTTTTTGTGTTTAGGTCTTTCAACTAGTTCCCAAGTTTGATTTTTTTTAATCATGGAGAGCTCCTCCTGCATTGCATCTCTCCACTTGGGATCTTTTTCTGCTTCCCAATACCCTGCTGGTTCAAGAACAGCAACATTGCATTTTTGATAAATATCAGAAAGCAATCTAGTGCCTCTTACAGGAGGTTCATCAAATAACTCATTTTGATTTTGCAAAGGATCAGTAATCAGCTGCTTTTCTACAATATTCCAGCTCCATTGTTCATTCTCCATGAAGTGAACATCCCTGCTTATTAGAATTTTCCTTGTGTGAGGTTGAAAAACTCTGTATGCCTTAGATATTGAGCTACATCCCACAAAAATACCGGGTTCAGCTTTTTTGTCTAGCTTGTCTCTTTTAATCTGTGGCACATAAGTAAAACACAAGCATCCAAACACTTTAAAATTTTTTAAAGAGGGCTTATAACCATACCAGGCCTCAAAAGGAGTCTTCCCATCTACTGCTTTGGTGGGAAGTCTATTAAGCAAAAATACTGCAGTGTTTGCAGCCTCTGCCCAATATTCTTTAAACAACCCTTTCTCGTAAAGCATGCATCTGACCATTTCCATTATTGTTCTATTCTTTCTTTCACTGACTCCATTCTGTTGTGGAGTGTATGGAGTTGTAAGTTGATGCTCAATGCCTGCTTCCTCACAAAACAAATTGAATTTTTCTGAGGTGTACTCCTTGCCATTGTCAGACCTCAGAAACTTGGATCTTACAGCCACTTTGGTTCTCAATCCATTTCTTGAATCGCCAAAACACACTTGCGACCTCTGACTTGAACCTGAGGAAATAAATCCAGCATATTCTAGTGAAATCATCTATAAAGACAATGTAATATTTACTTCCTTTGAGTGAAGAAATTCTTTGAGGTCCTGCCACATCTGTGTGAATCAGTTGCAGCCTTTGAGTTGCTCTCCAAGCTGCTTGTTTGAAGGGTAATCTTGCCTGCTTGCCGTATTGACAAACTCTGCAGCTTGGTAATTCAGTCTCGAGGTGAGGTAAGCCTTGAACTAACTCCTTCCTTTGCATCTTCAGTACTGCAGCATGATGAAAATGGCCTAGCCTTTTATGCCAAATCTCTGTATTGCTTACTGTAATGGGATAAGCTGCCTGTTCCTCCTTTCATTAGATCAAGTGAGAAACTTTTGCCTCTCATTTTAATCTTGAAAACTTCTTTATCATTTGCATCTTTGATTAAACATTGTTTATTTTCAAAGATGACTTTAAATCCCTTTTCAATTAATTGTCCCACACTTAGCAAATTTTGGTTAATATTAGGTACATACAAAACATCAGTAATTAATTTTGTACCTGTGCAACTTTCAATGGCTACAGTTCCCTTTCCTTTGACAGGAATGAGCTCACCATTGCCAATTCTGACTTTTGATACCTCTGATCTGTCTAGCTCTTTGAAAAGCTCTTGATCATAGGTCATGTGATTGGTACAACCACTATCCATTAGCCAACATTCACTTGAGTTACTGCCTGTAAAACAAGTTGCTACAAATAGCTGCTCTTCCTCTTCATGTTGATCTGCAACTTGAGCCTCATTTTTCTGCTGAAAATTACTTTTACAGATTCTCTCATGATGTCCCTAGCTTGTTGCACTTATCACACTTGACATCAGGTCTTTTCCAACACTTGAAAGGAGGATGACCCTTTTTGCCACAATGCTTACAAGGAGGAAATTTTTTATTTTTTCCTCCATTATTGTTGATGGTGTCAGCAGTTGCTTCTGGTGTGCTGGAATTCTTTTGTTTGTTTTTATTTTTCTTGCCTTTTTCTCCTTGGTTGATTTGTAATTTAGCTTGCAATGCTCCTTCCACAGAACCTTCAGCCCTTATTATTCTTCTTTGTTCTTGAGCCTGCAAAGCATTTAGAAGTTCTGCCAAGGTAATTCTTGACAGATCTTTAGTATTCTCCAAGGAAGAAATAGTAGCTTCAAATCTTTCAGGAATAGTTACAAGTATTTTTTGTACTATTCTAGAATCAGAAAACTCAGAACCAAGTAATCTTACTTTGTTAACAATGCTAAGAAGTTTATTAGCATATTCGTTGATTGTGTTTGACTCTTTCATTTTCTGCATCTCAAATTCTCTTACCAAATTCAACACTTGCATTCCCTTGATCCTTTCATCTCCTTCGTATTCATTCTTGAGAAAATTCCAGATGTCAAATGCTGATTTCATGGTCATAATTCTGGTAAAAATTGCTGGTGAGACAGCAGCAAACAAAGTAGCTCTTGCCTTTGACTTTCTTGCTTTCTTCTCCTTATGATTTTTGAGTTGAGCCAATGTTGGATTGTCTGACAATGGAAGAACTTCGTAGTCTTCCTCAACAGCTTCCCAAAGATCATTTGCCTCTAGGTGTGCCTCCATTCTGACTGCCCAAACATGATAATTATCACCATTAAACACAGGTGGTGCTAGTGCTGTGAAAGGTGTTTCAGAATCCATATATTGAATGGATTAAAACAAAGTGTTTAGGTCTTTAATGGGATACACTTGGTTCACTCACAAGTCCCTTTAAGAAGAGAGCTCTGATACCAAACTGTTGTTGTTTAGCACTGTGAACTGGCAAAGAGAAAAAAAAGAGAGAGAGAGATATTGTTTTCTGAAAGTCTCTCTAAAATTTTATTCATTGTATTGCTCTTTATATAGAGTTGAAACATAATAAAGGATAAGTGATAAGCCTAAATTAAAAATAATGATAAGCCTAAATCAAAGATAAGATTTAAAGATAAGATAAGTTTTGAACTTCTAGCATTAATTCCATGTATGCAGCCAACTCTGCTATCCATATCAGCAACTCTGACCGCTACTGATGCACACATTCAACATACATTCAACATATACGAGTGTTATTTCATGAAATAACTCAAATTTCAAATCATTCACTTGCTTTAACGACTCATGCTATGGATGTGGGAGCATCAACTCCGTTACTGTAGGCTTCTGAGGAGCGGGAGAAATTGTTGTGATTCTATGAAAGAGTCTCGGGAGCCAGACTGCATGCCAGTTTCATACGACCAGGTGGAGTGGCACAAGATCTGCCTCTTGGCTTATGTCGAGATATTGATTCCTACACACAGCAATTTGCTTCTCGTATCGACGAATTAGAAGAGATGTCAACCGGCAACCGTATCTGGAAACAACGATTAGTGGATATTGGTACTGTCACTGCACAGCAAGCAAAGGATTGGGGATTCAGCGGTGTAATGTTAAGAGGTCGTAAGACATGAAGACATTGATGGCAATATTGGGGGAAGTTCCCATCAGGCAACAAAGGTTCCGCCTGACCCTACTTAAGCATGCATATTATGTCAGTGAAGACTTGGTGTGAAGCCTTGGAGCTTACGTTAGAAGAGCAAAAGGCCCGGGGCTAGGGTGAGCTGAGGGGGGACAGCGTAAGCGAGCGAATGTGTGTAAGCCCAGTCAAACATGACTGTTCTAGAAGGGGCGGCCACCCACCTTCGAATGGTGTTGGTCCTACGGACCGTGAACGGATTTTGCCTCTGGCTTCTGGGCACGTCGGAACCGCATGAGTTCACCGGGGTGGAGCACGGTCCGCCAAAATCGGCATAGGTTAGGTGCTATTGATGGAACATGGTAAGCCTATCTTTCTTCTCCATATGGAAGTGCTGCGGGCACATAGAGATGTGGGCAGAGGAAGCCTCAAAAAGCGAAGGCCGAGCTGTAGGTCACGTGACCCGCACCGAGTTGGTGGCTGAGTGGCTTAAGGCATTGGTTTGCTAAATCGACATACAAGAAGATTGTATCATGGGTTCGAATCCCATTTCCTCCGGCACGGAAGTTGAACGGGCGGGCGAAATTACGTGAGAGAAAGAAAAAAAAAGAACCTCTTGGTGGAGTCCCCCGGAGGACAGAATAGCACTACTTAGTGACTAGAAGAAAAAAACGTTGCGCGTTGTTTTTTTTTGTTTGACCGGCCTATCTTCTTTTCTTTCTATAACCAAGCTCCCTCCGGCCGTCCAGGGAAGGGACTGGACGGCTCTCGGTTCTTGAGCATGTTGGGAGATTAGGCGGCAGTTAAAAAAAGAATCTATTTAGAGGGCTTTTTTCCCTTACTAGTCAAGTAGGGCGCTATTCGATGAAGAAAACAGACTTTAGGAAAGTGGTTCAGGTAGCTCAGTTGGTTAGAGCAAAGGACTGAAAATCCTTGTGTCAGTGGTTCGAATCCACTTCTAAGCGGGCGAAGGGTCGCCGTAGGTGAGGTAGCCGTAGGGGAACTCTAGCAGGCATGGCTTTCTAAACAATCAATGACCAAGCCTCGCCTATGAAAGCGACACGCGAGACAAAGTTGATGGAAAGGACCAACGACGAGCTATATAGAGGATAAGAGAAGGAGGAGTAGGAGGAGTCAGTCTTCTTTGAAGATCGAGGAAGAAAGAGGACAATTATGCCATTCGGAAGAAATCTTCTACAGAGGGAAAGCCTGTATCGAGTAAGTGGAGAGGAAAGATCTCCAGAGATTCTTATCTCATTCCATTCCAGTGGCTCGACCAGTAACCAATGGCGAAAACTAAAAGATCCATGGTTTCCCGGTAGAACCCCATTTCGCCCAAGTTGTTGCGGAACCGGAAAAAAGAAGCTGTTTTTCGCACAGCTTGCTCATAGCGCAGGTCCCACACAGCTTGCTCATAGCGCAGGTCCCACTTGTATATCGTATTTGGCCGAAGAAGCATCGGACAGGTTGGAGTTCTTACCTTCTTGGGACTCCATGGACCAAGATCTGCTTTCATTATATGGGATCTACTTTAGTAGATCATATGGATGTAGAAAAAGCTTCTGATTTTTATGAATTGGAAACATCTCTTTTCCATTTCTATTTACCTAGTTCATATCTTTGTTTCGTGTGTTCCCGGGAGGAATTCGATCTCTTCAATCTCGGGATACCACCCAGAGAGTCAAATAGGTCGGGAAGAAAGAGTCTGAGGTTGGGTCGGACGACATACATCTTGGTTGGTTTCACCTCTTTGCAGGGTGATGACACCTGTAGCTGTGAAGCCCAGATGACCATCTCTTCGAGCAGGGATATGGAGTTGGGCCCCTAGATCCAAGTCTAAAACAAAAAAAAAGAGAAAGCAGGTTGAGGTGAGTATGGGAGGCAAGGCTGGATCTCATGAGTAAGTGACTCGCCGAGTTACCATGGTCCACCCGGGTCTCGATTCCGGGCACCGAGCGAGCTTTAATTGAAGTAGGGGCTGACGTCAGCGACACGGGGGAAAGCTAATGCGATTTTGATAATCATGTTGCAAGGAACGGAATGCGACTATCAGTTTCCTTTGCCCAAAAGCCTTCTGACCGTCACGTGAGAAGATCTGCAGGGACCAAGGATACGCCAGGACAAAGTAGCGGTAGGGATAAAATAAAGATTGAAAAACGGATTCTATTGACAGAAGATATGGGAAAAAGCGGATGAGGTGGGACAGAAAGGCCGCCGAGTGGCAAGGGGCGACGGGCTCCTCCAACGTAAACCCCACCTTTTTTTTTCGAGCTTATTCTTAAGCTTCAGCAGGGTCTATCTCAGCTAGTTAGGATCGGAGTGAAAGTGCAATAATTGCAAGCCACGCTTCACTATGTTATTACCATTTTATCGCCGACATTGGGCCAAGAACTTGAGGAAGGTGCCCTAGCTAAGGGTGGAACGGCAATAGTGTCATTTGCTGTTAGCTGTTAGCCTTGATAGCAACTTTCCTAAGTTTGCAAAGCTCTCCTTCCTGGCTTTTCTCGCCTTCGGACTCGGACTAGCAACTGCAGACTTGTCTTCCGCTTTGAATGAAGGAAGCCTTGGCACTCAGAAAGTGGTTTAAGGTGAGCTAGCTGTCGTAAAGTGCTTTTTAGCGAGTAGAGCGAAGGGATTCTCCAAAAAGAAGAGGGGCCTTTAAGAAATAGGGGTGGAACGGTAGTCATTAGCTTTAGGGAAGACTAGCCACTAGCAGCTTTCGGACTCGTAGCTAAATGTTCATCTTTCTGCCTTCCTGCAGCTAATTACGCTCGGCTTGTAGCAGCTCTTCCTTGACTCTTCCTTTAGCTGACAACAATTGTGAAAGCTTATGAATATTAAGACGATCATAAGCTTCCCTGAGATAAGCCGAGAACTAGGCATGGAGTTACACGAAGGGCTTCCTTTTAAGAAGAAGTCTTTTTCTTTTTATAGTAAGGGTTCAAAGGCTGAATTAGCTGACTGATTCCTTGCCTCGCCAGTAAGCTAGTGAAAGACAGGACGTATTAAGTGACAGGAGAATCTTCCTTCCGCCGCTGCCCCCATATTCAATAAGGCAAGTAGCTAGGTCGGTCAATCTGCCTCTTCCCCTTTCGAAAAGTGACTTAAAGGAAAGGTTTTAGGCAACGACGCTACGAGTCTTGTCTTCAAGCCGAACTGCTAGAGCTGCCAGGTCCGACCTCTGCCTTGGAGTTGGATGTGAGCAGTTGCTGCCTGGCCAGGAGAGGAAGAAAGAAGAGATGTTGGTACCGGTCGCTGATGGAGCGCTGCTATGGGTTCACTGGCTAGAGAAGGGGGGGGCCAGAAGAAAGAGAGTTTGGGTTATCAGGAGAGAGAATGAAAGGTATTGGATCTGCTTGCTCATGGTCATTGCCGCATCGGAACTGTTGAAAAAGTGCCTTAGTTTGCTAGGATTTGCTTAAATCTTATCTTTGATTTAGGCTTATCATTATCTTTGATTTAGGTTTATCATTATCTTTAATCTAGGCTTATCACTTATCCTTTGTTATGTTTTAACTCTATATAAAGAGCAATATAATGAATAAAAAATGAGAGAGACTTTCAGAAAATAATTGCTCTCTCCCGCTCTTTCTCTTTGCCAGTTCATATTACTTTGTTCTTGTGCTAAACAACAACAGATTGGTATCAGAGCCTATTTGTTCTTGAGGGATTTGTGCGTTGAGTGAATCCAAACACAAACCAAAAACACAATAACCAAAAAAAAGAAAAAAAACCAGAAGAGATGGAAACTGAAACAATGTTCTCTCATGTTACACCACCAATTTTTGATGGTGATAACTATCAAGTTTGGGCTATTAGAATGACGGTCCATCTTGAAGCATTAGACCTTTGGGAAGCTATAGAGGAAGATTATGATATTCCTCCATTGCCGGAGAATCCTACTATGACTCAACTCAAGGTCTACAAAGAGAGGAAGACTAAGAAGTCCAAAGCTAAAGCATGTTTATTCTCTGCTAGTTTCAAGCACTATATTTACAAGGATCATGAGCTTGGAGTCAGCAAAGGATATATGGGACTACCTCAAGAAGGAATACCAAGGCAACGAAAGAACCAAAAATATGCAGGTACTCAATTTGATTAGAGAGTTTGAAATGTTAAAAATGAAGGAGACAGAAAACATCAAAGACTACTCTAACAAATTGTTGGGTATAGTGAATAAGGTAAGGTTGCTTGGTAAGCATTTTTCTGACGAACGAATTGTGCAAAAAATTCTCGTAACTTTGCCTGAAAAGTATGAGTCTAAAATTTCTTCATTAGAAGAATCTAAAGATTTGTCAAGTATATCCTTGGCAGAATTGGTGAATGCATTGCAGGCACAAGAGCAAAGAAGAATGATGAGAAAAGAAGAATCCATGGAGGGTGCTCTTCAAGCAAAGGCAGAAAATTCAGAAGGAGGCAAAGATAAAAAGAACTACAATAAGAAAAAGGGCAACAAGACTGGCAATAACAACAAAAACAAGGATGAGATATATCCACCTTGTCCACACTGCAAAAAAACAAACCACCCACAAAGAAAGTGTTGGTGGAGGCCTGATGTCAAGTGCAGAAAATGTGGTAAGATTGGACACATGGAGCGGATCTGCAAATCACAACAACATGAAGAGACAAAAGTTTCTATTGAGCAACAGCAAGAAGACCAACTTTTTGTTGCAACATGCTTCGCAACAAATATCAGCTCTAGCGATTCCTGGCTAATTGATAGTGGCTGCACAAATCACATGACCAATGATCAAGAGCTCTTTAAAGAGCTCGATAAAACCATTATTTCCAAAGTAAAAATTGGAAATGGTGAATTTATTTCAGTCAAGGGCAAAGGAACTGTGGCTATAGAAAGTTTAACAGGTTTAAAGTATATTACTGATGTTTTATATGTGCCTGATATTAACCAAAACCTGTTGAGTGTTGGACAGCTAATTGAAAAAGGGTTTTAAAGTCGTATTTGAAGACAAATGGTGTTTCATCAAAGATGTGAAGGGCAGAGATGTATTCAAAGTGAGAATGAAAGCAAAAAGCTTTGCTCTAAATCTAATGGAGGAGGAGCAAATATCATTCTCAAGCACTGTAAGTAATGCAGAATTATGGCATAGAAGGCTTGGGCATTTTCATCATGGTGGACTTTTATATGTACAAAAACATAATTTAGTGAAAGGTGTGCCATTGCTAGAAGACAAGTTAGCTGATTGCGTGGCTTGTCAATATGGCAAGCAAAATAGAAGACCCTTCTCTCAAACGACATGGAGAGCAACACGCAAGCTGCAATTGATACACACAGATGTTGGAGGACCTCAAAAAATATCATCATTAAATGCATGGGTGGAAAATCAAAGTGGCTGCAGGATACAAAAGATAAGGTCAGATAACGGGAAAGAATACACCAATGATATTTTTGACAAGTTTTGCAGAGAAGCTGGTATTGAGCATCAACTCACAGCACCTTACACTCCACAACAGAATGGCGTAAGTGAGAGAAAAAATCGAAGTATTATGGAGATGACAAGGTGTATGCTACATGAGAAGGAGTTGCCAAAGAAACTATGGGCAGAAGCTGCAAACACTGCAGTTTTTTTGCTAAATAGGTTGCCAACTAGAACTTTGCAGAAAAAAACTCCGTATGAAGCCTGGTTTGGTTACAAACCCGATTTGCAAAATCTAAAAATTTTTGTTGTCTTTGTTTCTTTTATGTACCACAAGTAAAAAGAGACAAACTTGATAAGAAGTAGAACTAGGAGTTTTCATTGGATATAGCAATTTTTCCAAAGCTTATAGAATTTTTCAACCACAAAATGGAAAAATTGTTATAAGCAGAGACGTCAATTCATAGAGGATAGACAATGGAACTGGGAGGAGTCAATAAAAACACAATTGTCAGAGATTCCGCAATACTTTGATGATGATATAGATGAAGTCCCTAGTTAGAGGAACAAGGTCTTTATCTGATATTTATGAAAAAAACAACATTGTTGTATTTGAGCCTGCAGAATTTGAAGAAGCTGAGAAGGATAACAAGTGGGTTGAAGCAATGAAAGAAGAGCTCAGAATGATTGAAAAGAATAACACTTGGGAGTTGGTGAACAAACCTCAACACAGAAAGGTCATTGGAGTCAAATGGGTTTATAGAACCAAACTTAATGCAGATGGTTCTATAAACAAATATAAAGCCAGATTAGTTGTGAAAGGGTATAGTCAAGTGTTTGGAGTAGATTTCTCAGAAACTTTTGCTCCAGTAGCACGCTTGGATACAATCAGGATGTTGCTTGCTTTAGTAGCACAAATAAGATGGAAGACTTACCA
>BNST01003199.1:40000-60000 GCA_019650275.1 Xylocarpus granatum | reverse complement strand
ACCAAAAATCATGATCATTGGTATAAAGCTGGATTTCATTAATCCGGAAGTGCTGTTCGAGTCCAGCTCGTGAGTTGGCCTAAGGATAAAATCAGAAGATTTTGAGTTTCATTCCCACCATCTTCGTTTGGTATCACAAACCCAACGGGCGAAAAGGTAAGTGGCACTACAACGTTCTTTAGTTAAGCAACCGAAGAGGCATAACAATATTTTGATAGTCATAGTCATATTAGGTTCGCAAGCCAAGCAAATATGCCTTAATCCGAAGCCAGCCAAGGCAATCTGATATTTGCATCTTCAATCAGGAATCAGGCCGAGAGAAGCGTTTGTTTTTGGCGAAGAAAGCAAGCAACCAACGAAGCGAAGGATCGAGAGAGGGATTGAACGAGGATGGCAAGCCCGACTGCAGCCTTATTAGAGTGAGGCTTCTAGCTTTCCTCTAAATGACGGGGGATTTCCTTGCACCCAGGGACCCTGTTCAAGATCCCTCCCAAGGTCGATCAGAATTTTGTTAACCCTTGGTCCGCGAGCTAGTACATTGGACTGCCGGCGATAGACTCGTTCCTTCCGGAATGGAAAGCCGTCTCCCAATGGTTTAATTCAAGTTGTTCTTTCTTTGCAGGAACCGGTCTGTTGCTTTCCATCTCTTGAGACCGCCTTTCTATGATAAAACAGACAGCATGTGTATTGCATGTAGACTGGGTAGTAAGAAAGGAACTTCTCCCCCGCCGACTCGCCGCGATGGGGGCGCTTCTTCTATCACGAACGGGTAGACGAACCCCGTCCCTGTCCCTTTGTCTTGACTGAGCTATTCGTGTCATTGTCATTTTTGCATAGCATCATCCAACATTGGGCCAGCTCTTCTCTTTCAACCAAGAAGAAAGCAAGAAGTTTTCAGGGCGAAGAGAGGTTTCGCCTGAAGAGAGTCGTCATTTTGACTTCTCTTCTTCATCTATTACATTTTCAAAATCTTGATCTAAGGGCGAGATATCTCTATGGGGAGAAGGGATTGATATTGAACAATCAATGTTGGAGCTTATTGTATGACTGAAGCAGTGCAGACTTGTAAATTAGTGACTTCTGGTATAGTCTTGTCCTCGTGCAGTACCCGAACCTGTTGATCGATGAATCTATCCCGCGGATTGCTTGAGTTGTTAGCCCTTGAAGCACTTAGCCTCCCTTTCCTGATAGAACTGCTACTTGTGTTGTGCTTGCTTACTGGACTGGCTTTCGCTTGAGACTTAACGCATATTGAAAGGGAAGACATGGACTGAGATGAGAGACTGTGGACTGGAGATCTTGGTTTTTTTGAACAAACTTACCTAGAAGAGAAGACAGAAAGAGAGAAGAGAGAGGAGCTCTGTTACTGCTTAGAAGAAAAAAGTACAATAGCCGGTTGAGGGAATCAGAAATGCATTCAAAGATCAACTGCTTCAGGGCAAACCAGTCTCGACATTAACAATCAAGGGGGCGTCCTTCCTAAACTTTGCGATTGCCTCCTGTTGAATGTATGCATCATTAGCTGCAGAGTTGCTGATATGGATGCTGATATGGAGAGCAGAGTTGGCTGCATACATGGAATTAATGCTGGAAGTTCAAAACTTATCTTATCTTTAAATCTTATCTTTAATTTAGGCTTATCATTATCTTTAATTTAGGTTTATCACTTATCCTTTATTATGTTTCAACTCTATATAAAGAGCAATACAATAAATAAAAATTTTAGAGAAACTTTCAAAAAACAATTGCTCTCTCTCTTTTTTTCTCTTTGCTAGTTCACATTGCTAAACAACAACAGTTTGGTATCAGAGCTCTCTTCTTAAAGGGACTTGTGAGTGAACCAAGTGTATCCTATTAAAGACCTAAACACTTTGTTTTAATCCATTCAATATATGGATTCTGAAACACCTTTCACAGCACTAGCACCACCTGTGTTTAATGGTGATAATTATCATATTTGGACGGTCAAAATGAAGGCACACCTAGAGGCAAATGATCTTTGGGAAAGCTGTTGAGGAAGACTACGAAGTTCTTCCATTGTCAGACAATCCAACATTGGCTCAACTCAAAAATCATAAGGAGAAGAAAGCAAGAAAGTCAAAGGCAAGAGCTACTTTGTTTACTGCTGTCTCACCTGCAATTTTTACCAGAATTATGACCATGAAATCAGCATTTGACATCTGGAATTTTCTCAAGAATGAATACGAAGGAGATGAAAGGATCAAGGGAATGCAAGTGTTCAATTTGGTAAGAGAATTTGAGATGCAGAAAATGAAAGAGTCAGACACAATTAGGGAATATGCTAATAAACTTCTTAGCATTGTTAACAAAGTAAGATTACTTGGTTTTGAGTTTTCTGATTCTAGAATAGTACAAAAAATACTTGTAACTATTCTTAAAAGATTTGAAGCTACTATTTCTTCCTAGGAGAATACTAAAGATCTGTCAAGAATTACCTTGACAGAACTTCTAAATGCTTTGCAGGCTCAAGAACAAAGAAGAATAATAAGGGCTGAAGGTTCTGTGGAAGGAGCATTGCAAGCTAAATTACAAATCAACCAAGGAGAAAAAGGCAAGAAAAATAAAAACAAACAAAAGAATTCCAGAACACCATAAGCAACTGTTGACACCATCAACAATAATGGAGGAAAAAATAAAAAATTTCCTCCTTGTAAGCATTGTGGCAAAAAGGGTCATCCTCTTTTCAAGTGTTGTAAAAGACCTAATGTCAAGTGTGATAAGTGCAATAAGTTGGGACATCATGAGAGAATCTGTAAAAATAATTTTCAACAGAAAAATGAAGCTCAAGTTGCAGATCAACATGACAAGGAAGAGCAGTCATTTGTAGCAACTTGTTTTACAGGTAGTAACTCAAGTAAATGTTGGCTAATGGATAGTGGTTGTACCAATCACATGACCTATGATCAAGAGCTTTTCAAATAGCTAGACAGATCAGAGGTATCAAAAGTCAGAATTGGCAATGGTGAGCTCATTCCTGTCAAAGGAAAGGGAACTGTAGCCATTGAAAATTGCACAGGTACAAAATTAATTACTGATGTTTTGTATGTGCCTATTATTAACCAAAATTTGCTAAGTGTGGGACAATTAATTGAAAAGGGATTTAAAGTCATCTTTGAAAATAAACAATGTTTAATCAAAGATGCAAATGATAAAGAAGTTTTCAAGATTAAAATGAGAGGCAAAAGTTTCTCACTTGATCTAATGAAGGAGGAACATGCAACTTATCCCATTACAGTAAGCAACACAGAGATTTGGCATAAAAGGCTAGGCCATTTTCATCATGCTGCAATACTGAAGATGCAAAGGAAGGAGTTAGTTCAAGGCTTACCTCACATTGAGACTGAATTACCAAGCTACAGAGTTTGTCAATACGGCAAGCAGGCAAGATTACCCTTCAAACAAGCAGCTTGAAAAGCAACACAAAGGCTGCAACTGATTCACACAGATGTGGCAGGACCTCAAAGAATTTCTTCACTCAAAGGAAGTAAATATTACATTGTCTTTATAGATGATTTCACTAGAATATGCTAGATTTATTTCCTCAGGTTCAAGTCAAAGGTCGCAAGTGTGTTTTGGCGATTCAAGAAATGGATTAAGAACCAAAGTGGCTGTAAGACCCAAGTTCTGAGGTCTGACAATGGCAAGGAGTACACCTCAAAAAAATTCAATTTGTTTTATGAGGAAGCAGGCATTGAGCATCAACTTACAACTCCATACACTCCATAACAGAATGGAGTCAGTGAAAGAAAGAATAGAACAATAATGGAAATGGTCAGATGCATGCTTTACGAGAAAGGGTTGTCTAAAGAATATTGGGTCGAGGCTGCAAACACTACAGTATTTTTGCTTAATAAACTTCCTACCAAAGCAGTAGATGGGAAGACTCCTTTTGAGGCCTGGTATGGTTATAAGCCCTCTTTGAAAAATTTTAAAGTGTTTGCATGCTTGTGTTTTACTTATGTGCCACAAATTAAAAGAGACAAGCTAGATAAAAAAGCTGAAACCAGTATTTTTGTGGGATATAGCTCAATATCTAAGGCATATAGAGTTTTTCAACGTCACAAAAGAAAAATTCTAATAAGCAGGGATGTTCATTTCATGGAGAATGAACAATGGAGCTGGAATATTGTAGAAAAGCAGCTGATTACTGATCTTTTGCAAAATCAAAATGAGTTATTTGATGAACCTCCTGTAAGAGGCACTAGATTGCTTTCTGATATTTATCAAAAATGCAATGTTGTTGTTCTTGAACTAGCAGGGTATTGAGAAGCAGAAAAAGATCCCAAGTGGAAAGATGCAATGTAGGAGGAGCTCTCCATGATTAAAAAAAATCAAACTTGGGAACTAGTTGAAAGACCTAAACACAAAAAGGTGATTGGAGTCAAATGCGTGTTTAGAACAAAACTAAATGCAGATGGCTCAATCAACAGGCATAAAGCAAGGTTAGTGGTAAAAGGGTATACTCAAATTTCTGGAGTTGATTTCTTTGATACATTTGCTCCTGTTGCAAGGCTAAACACTATTAGATTGTCATTAGCTATTGCAGCACAGAAAAGGTGGAAAATCTACCAACTTGATGTCAAATCAGCATTTTTAAATGGATTTTTGGAGGAAGAAATCTATGTTGAGCAGCCTAAAGGTTTTATTGTGAAGGAGCATGAAGACAAGGTCTATTTACTAAAGAAGGCTTTGTATGGTTTAAAACAAGCTCTAAGAGCTTGGTACAGCAGAATTGATGAATACTTATTGAAATTAGGTTTTGTTAAAAGTCTTAGTGAATCCACTTTGTATATCAAAGGTGATCAAGCTAACTTTATTGTGATCTTACAAGTAGCAATATTGAACTTATTCAGCAGTTCAAAGAAGATATGATGCAAGTTTTTGAGATGACAGACTTGGGAGAAATGTCACACTTCCTTGGAATGGAGATTAAGCAAAAAAAGAATGAGATCTTCATTTGTCAAAAGAAGTATGCAAAAGAGATCCTAAAAAAATTCAACATGGAGAACTGTAAAAGCATGAGCACTCCTATGTGTCAAAAGGAGAAACTGCGCAAGGATGATGGAGTAGAAAAAATGGATGAAACATTCTATAGAAGCTTAGTTGGCTGATTGATGTATTTCACAGCAACAAGACCAGATATTTTGTATGCTGTAAGTGTACTTTCAAGATTTATGAATTGTGCAAATGAATTTCATTTTAAAGCAGCAAAAAGAGTTCTAAGATATGTCAAGGGGACCTTAAGTTATGGTATCAAATTTTGTTTATCACAAAATTTCAAGCTGCAAGGTTACTCTGACAGTGATTGGGCAGGATCCTTAGATGATATGAAAAGTACCTTAAGTTATTGTTTTAGCATTAGATCAGGAGTATTCACTTGGTGTTCAAAAAAATAGGAAATAGTTGCGCAATCAACAGCTGAAGCAGAGTTTATAGCAGGCACAACAGCTGTTAATCAAGCTTTATGGCTAAGAAAAGTTCTAACTGATTTGAACTTGGAACAAAAGATGAGTACAAAGATGATGGTAGACAATCATGCAGCCATAGCCATTTCCAATAATCCAGTTTTTCATGGAAAAACTAAGCATTTTAGTATAAAATTGTTCTTTCTCAGAGATGTTCAAAAGAATGGTGCAGTATGTTTAAAGTATTGCAAGACTGAAAATCAATTAGTAGATATCTTCACTAAAACTCTTCCTATAAGCATATTTGAGTTTTTAAGAGAGAAACTCAGAATCTTCACCTACTGATGCAAGGAAGAGTGTTGAATGTGTGTATCAGTAACTGCAGAGTTGCTGATATAGATGTTGATATAGATAGCAAAGTTGGCTACATACATAGAATTAATGCTGAAAGTTTAAAACTTATATTTAAATTTTATCTTTAATTTAGGCTTATTATTATCTTTAATTTAAGTTTATCACTTATTCTTTATTATGTTTTAATTTTATATAAAGTTATTATTATCTTTAATTTAAGTTTATCACTTATTCTTTATTATGTTTTAATTTTATATAAAGAACAATATAATAAATAAAAATTTTAGAGAGACTTTAAAAAAATAATGACTCTCTCTTTCTTTTTTTCTTTGCCTGTCTACGTTGCTAAACAACACCTCTGCTTTCATAAGTGAAACGAGCCTAGAGTAGCAGCCTATTAGTAGCGCGCGTACTCTTCTGCTGAAACCGAAAGAAAGACAAAAATAGAGAAACACAATCTATTCCGTTTACAGATAAGCTATTCCCGTTTTCACCCATTACTGACAGAGGGAACGCTCCTTTAGTGAGGGATGGGTAGCGCTCAATCTCCACGGAGCGTTGAGGCCCTTTGCTAAGAAAGAGCCCGCCGGAAGGCACGAGTAGATATGGAATTGAGTTTTCCGCCCAGCAAGCTCAATGCTTATCTCCGGTGATTGAGCAAGTCACACCAGATTTTTTTTCAACTGAAGCATTTAAGCGCCATTCAGGCGTGTGCATTTTAGCACCCCCCGCAGGCTTGCCACTCAGCGGGGCCATTTCTTTCCGGGTCAACTTAGGGTTTGTTTGACAAATCTCCTGATTCCGGTTTCAACCCGATTCACCGCCTACGTGCCCTTTACGCCAGCCATTTCAAAACTTGAAAGAAGAAAAAGTCTGTCACGGCGAAAGTGGGTTCCGCCGAAGGTGTTCTTAGAGAGACGCATTCTCGTTCATTGATTCCTCCGTTGACTCTTCTCTCTCGCTCTTAAATTGAAATCCACCTTTCTTAAGTTAAGCAATTTCTGTTGTCTCGTTTCGTCAGCTGAATTTCACCATTCTCTATAGCTTCTCTTGTGAAGTGATACTTGATTGTAATTTGTATTATTGTGTGTGGCAAACCTTTTTCTTTTCTTGGATCGAGGCAATCAATTGATTGAATCGGAGGGTTAGATTTAGGACTGGGATAAAGCCCGCTAACGACTGACTTCCCTCGAATCGACGTTCTCCCTTCTTACATATGGCAACATCTCATGCCATGCGAAATAGTTCTATGACATCTTCTCCAAGATCTGCTTCCAATCTTTATTGGCTGCTTCAACCGCTCCATTGGTCTGGGCGACGGTAAGGAGAGGACCGATGGTGCTGAATCTTGTACTTTTCGCATAAAGCCCTTTTTCTTGAAATGAGTCCCGTGATCTTTGCTTATCTCATGGGGGAGGCCGTACCGACGGATGATGTCCTTCTTAAAGAATCTGAGCAGCGTGTTCTTTGCGGTAACATGGGCAACGGATGCTGCCTCCACCCACTTGGAGAAATAATCGATTGCCACTATAACGAAATTTGTTTCCTTGGAGGTCTTCTGTGGCAGGGGAAAAATAAGATCCATCCATGCCAAGACTGCAAAGGGCCACGGAGTGGTCAACTTGTGCAGCTCGTTTGGTGGTGCGTTGATCTTGTTGGCGTCAATCTGACAGAGTTCTGTACAATCTGACTCCATGGTGGACCAGTAGTAACCCATCCCGAGAAGCTTCTTAGCCAGCATATGTCCATTCATGTGGGGGCCGCAAATCCCACCATGAACAATGGTCTGCAGCGCCTCCATTGCATCGAGAAACCGTAGCCAGACTTGATTAGGAGACCCTTTGAAAGGGATGCCCCCGTAGAGAGAACGAACTAATGAGCCAAGCGTTGAATCATCTGTAGGTCTTTTTTGGTAGCATCCGCAGGGAATGTTTTGTCCCCCAGATACTGCTTTCTATCTGCATACCATGGTTTATGATCTTCTTCTTCGATCTCAAGCTCAAGACAGTACATCTCATCTCTTTGCCCAAGATCTATCGGTCTTTTGTAACTACCCCCAGGTATCTCAATCATGGAGGCGAGTGTGGCTTTAACATCCGTGAAGTGCTTTTTGGTCCTGGACATGTAGGCGAAGGTCATGTCATCCTCTTTAACTTATTGGCGAGTGCTTCAAAATATCCATGGTAGGGGATGAACTTGACATTTTTCATCTCCCACTTACCGATGGTCTTGCTTATGACCAGTGAAGAATCTCCAAACACATCCAGCTCTTCAATACCTATAGAAACTGCCGCTTTCAGTCTGGTAACACAGCAACGTTATTCGAACAGTCGAACTTCAGCTTCACTGCAATGGGGATGTGAGCACCGGGGGGTGAGACCAGAACTGCCCCTATTCCGCAACCCTTCCTTCTGATTTGATGCACCGTCGAAAAACATATTCCAGCCTGCTGATTCTTCTTCGTCAGGGAAATCCGTCCTCATGGGTTCGTAGGCAGGCAACGGATGTTCTGCCAAGTGATCCGCAATCGCACTGCCTTTGATTAGCTTAGAACTTCTCCTTAGAAAAGAAGTTTGATCTATTGGATTCTAAGTTTATCCCGAACCTGCCTTGGACACTTTACTGGCCTATCTAAAGAGAAAGCATTGGGACGGAGACTTCCTTGCAACAGCTTCTTGGACAGAGAAAGCTAACAAGGTTCACTTAGCACAACCGAAAAGGTATCTATGAACTACAAACTGAAAGGATAGATGAACTAACCAACTAAGGAATAACCGTTAACTCCGTTTGTGCCCTACGACTCTTCCTACTTGACTTGACTGTACCAATCACTCTATTAGAAAGGAGACGGCACTGAGGAACTCCACTACGCAAACCTTCATTCACTCCTCCCCGGAGTGAGGAACTGACCAATAACTGAAAAGGTTCTGCTCGGGCGTCTAGAAAGCGAGTCCCTTCGCTACATATACAGGACTTGAGAGCCACAGAAACAAGGGAATTCTTTGTGCAGGGTTGGAACCGGGCCGGCGAAAATCAACCTTAACGTATGAGGGTCGTACGCCTGGAACAAGTCGTACAATTTCGGCGATTACAAAAATAAAAAAAAGAGTATATCCCTCCCCCTTAGTGTCTTTCCACTTCTGTCATTCAGGAACAAGCACTTCGCCTAATTTTTGAGAATCTCGGCCCGGGTTTCCCCACTAACCAATTATGTTACGACCACTGAACAAACTTGGTTGACGAACATGGTTTATGCGCCGCTAATGTAGCGGCTTGTCGAGCATTTGACAAACTCACACCATCCATTTCAAATAGGATTTGTCCCGTGGACACACGAGCAATCCAACCCGTAGGATTTCCTTTTCCTCTTCCCATTCTTACTTCTGTAGGTTTCCCGGTAATAGGGAGATCCGCGAGAACTCTTACCCATATCTTACCATTTCTTCGGAATTGTCCGCTCATAGCACGATGGAATTGTCCGATTGTAGCCCGCCGCGCTGCTTCAATGGCTCGATATGAAAGACGACCAGCTTTATAACTTTTAGTGCCATATCTTCCAAAACCAAGTTGTGTACCGTCCGGCTTGCAACCCCTACTACATCTGCCTTTACGATATTTACTAAATTTCGTACGTTTCGGATATAGCACGTACCCCCTTTTTTTTACTATATGAAATCCACACTTTGACACCTGAGATTCCGTAACGAGTAGATACTTCCGCGGGAGCATAATCGATTTTCTGGTTAAATACATTACAAGATGTTTTTCCATACTTTCCGCATTCAGTTCTAGCTATTTCTGCGCCTTCTAATCGACCTGAACAACATATACGGATCCCCTCAACCCCTTTATTCATTACTAATGGAATATCCTTCACTATTTTACTAAAAATGGAACGAAATGATCTTGTTTTGTTCCTCAGTTGAAAAGAGATGTCTTGAGCAATCGGAGAAGCACTTTGATAAACAGATTTGATCTTTACCGACTCAATTAAGGTATTAGTGTTTGTTCTATTAGACAACAAAGATCGCATTTTTTTTACTTCGTTTAAATAAGAGTTGTACCCGTACGGAATTTTTCTGTTTCTCAGTATGATCTCTATCATCATCTCTATTCCCTTTATCAATTCTCCTATCCCACCTAGGTTTATGAATTTATCTATCAATTCCATTACCTTATCCTTACCCATGAGGTTCCAACATTTGATCCTTAATTGACCTAGGAGTTGTTCCCGGGCATCCTCAAAAAAAAGGTTATTATACACCCCAACCCCATCTCTTAGAAAGAAAAAGGTAGCACCGAAGAAAGGAAAGAGCGAGATGGTGGTTTTTGTTGTTCCCGCGAAGCGAAGATCATTCGCTTGGCGAATGAAGTGGGTCAATCTCTTTTTGGATTCGGCCAAACACTTTTTCTCGCTGGTCAAGCTTTCTACAAAAAAAGCGATGCGAGAACGTATTCTCTTATCTAAGCTTCTTCCCTGTGCATTCGCTCCCCCCATCGTAGATGGTTCAGCCACGCCCGGTTCCACGAAATGATTGAGAACTACGACGGGGTCGAAATTCATTTTGTTCTTTGTATTCAATAAGTATTGCATGACCGAATAATTCAAGGAGGAGCGCACTGCAGGGAGGGTCCTTTTAAGTAGATGACTCGTCTGGCCGTCGGAGCGGGACTTCTTTGGAAAAAAGAACTTGAATAACTTCGTTTTTCTGAAGAAGTTGTCATTTTCTATCAGGAACGCTATGTCATTTACAACCCCGGCGTATTTCGGATGCTTGAAGGCCCCGCTGACCCGAAGTAATTTAGAAAGATTCTTCTTTATCGATGGTGGTCGGTCATGGTATCCATAGCGTTGCTTTTTTTTCGGCCAAATCCTGATTTCGTTTTGCTTCTCCCGGTCGTCGAGCCTGATCGACTCGACTCTTTTCCTTGCCCCCCAGCCTTTCACCTCGTTTCGTTCTTCTTCTGTATCGTCGCTTGAATGAAGACACCCGATCGGCCCGACTTTCCCGAATGTCCACCACCGGCCCTTCTCCTTTCCGGGTCTGGTTTTTTCGCGTCGTTTCAGTCGTCGTGGTCGACGGGGGAGAAAGAAATGAATGAATGTTCTTTTGGGAAAATGTAGAATAATACACCTACCAAGACGAAAGCCAAAGGTGAGTCTCGTAGGTGGACGTATCGAACCAAAATAAGATCTCAGATTGACATCTTGATACACTAATTTACCATAATAATAATCACTAAACCAACTTGAATCTTTTCTACGATTCAGATCCATTCTTACCGAAATCGGATTTCCTATTCGTGCCATATGCGCTTAGACTTGACTTTTTCCCCCTTTTTTCTTCCCGGTCCAATATTTCTTCTCGAGAGTCTTCGTTTCCGTGTAAAAGCAAACTCTCCAAATTGTTGACCACGATTTCTAGCGCTTTTCAAAAACCATTTGCTTGCAACGCCTTGAGTGGACAGGTCAGACAGTACGCTCACTAGATCCTTCATACTATTACTAAAGTACACTGAACACTCACCCAATCTTGAAAAGTGGAGTAGAATCAATCAACTGGCATACCTTTGGGCATACCTTGAATCTAGCCTGCAATCCTTTCTATCTTCTCTTAGGAAATTGATAGAAGTAGAAGAAGGGATTCCTGATTTAATTAAAAGTGGTACTTTTGATTGCAAACCAGGAACTTCTTCTCTGACATCAACTTTTCTTCGGTGCGTGCTTTCTCAATCCAATCTGTCACTTGAAGAGCGGCAAAGAGATTATACTACGCTATTTATTAGAAGTGGCTACTTTAGTTAATGTGAAAACTACGTGGATAGGATAGACCAGCAGACCTTTCATACGCAATTCCTCGATTCATTTACGTGCAAGAGAAAGCGATCCACAAGAGAGTTCGTTCATCTAACACTTACCCACTATCGGCTTCAAGCAACTATAGATGTAGACTGAGAACCGGTTGAGTCACATCCAGGGTTACCGGGGGTGGAATCGCTTTGATTGACCGCAGGGACATCTCATATCATAGAAGTCAACCTAGAAGTTTTCCCTTTCAAACTTGACTAGAATCCAGGGGGGTCGGCCCGGCCTGTGATCGTAGCCCTCTTTCCATTCCTGCCCCAACATCAGATGTCGATCCTTCTAAAGCCGAGTTAGAGCTATCACTTGGGATCTCCAGAGATGCAATTGGGAGCTTACTTCTCAGTGAATGAATCAGCCGGAAGCCCATGCAAAGGCTATTTGCCGGTAGTTGAAAGAAACCTTTTCTTGGTCTTGCCATTCCCTAAAGATCTACTAAAGAGTAGACTGAACTTTACCTATTATCTAACCAAGTTATCTAACCGAGATCTAACCGAGTGTAGAGCGTGGAACGCCCCTTTCCTGTCTGGTAAAGAGGGCGGTGGGTAGGCTTGGAAGGAAAGTCAAAGTAAGAGTGGGGGGCTTATATAACCCACCACGGTTAGGGCTGGAGTTGTCACCCCCAGGCAAGAATAGGAGGTCCTACACTCGCTCACAACCGCTTCTTTAGTTGATATTGTTGGTTAGGCCCCGTAGACCTCGATCCAAAGAGAAAGAGGAAAGACAATGCCCATCATTCGGGGATGTCAGTCAGGCCATTCCAGGAGACAGCAAGCGGACTGGGACCGAAGCTCGCTATGCCGCTTTTTTGTTTAGAATGCACGGGAAAGTAGAAAGGGAAAGCCGTTTAACCGCCTGGGTTATGTTTCGGGTAGAGCTTGACTCTCCTCCGATGGCTTGGCTCGGACAATGTAAGATGGTTCAGTCTCATTCGTGAAGATGGCAACGCAGGAGGCGTAATAGCATCTCTTTTAGAAATTCAAAAGTAATTGACTGACCTTTGGCACTAGTTCTATTTAGAAGTACTTGGGATATATGTCAAAGGGAAAAAGGAAGGCAATTTATTTCTGGTCGCCCTTTGCTAAGCTAATGTTAAAGTATAACCTGTTGAAGCTCAAAGCTTACAATTCCCCACTCACTAACGCTCACAAGGAACGAATCAAACCTGCAACTTAAACGAAGGCTTCCCCAATGACACCAGCTCTCTTTCCCGTTGTTGGGAGCATTCTGGTTGTATACTGACAATAAAAATTCCAGAGAGAATAGGTGTATACGCGCCTTAAAATAAAATAAAAGACTTTCGGGATTTTATAATTAATTAAGCTTTGAGCTCGATCGAGCCTTTGAATTCTAACTAGAAGGTAAGGCCAAAGCCTTCTCAAGGTCCTTCCTACACTAGAAATAAAAGCTGTCGCTAGAATTACTAGTGCACTCTATTCAGCTCGTACCTTCCCACTCTGACATATGTTGAATTAGAGATCTATTACCGACAACAAACCAAGTGAAGCAGATTATCGTCCTCCAACTAAAGCTTCAAGATCGGGCAGCTCTCACTTTAAGCCTTGCCCGCTGCTTTTATATGTATGGAATATAGGTAGGCACTAAATAAGATCTTTGATTGTTTCTACGGGTAGTCACCTCAAGATCCCAACTCCTCAGCGCGGTCAGTATCATCTTCTTAGATCGGATCAGCTACGTCTTGGTGAACAAGAATGAAAGCAGCGCCGAGAGAACCCTCATGGACTAAATAGAAGGACCTGCGGGGCGTGCCAGTAGCAAACTTCTCAAATCGATCAATTCCGTCTTACGCTCAAGGGAAGGCAAGGACCCGCTTCCTAGCCTAGAAGAAAGCGACTGGTTCAGTTTATTAAGAGATGAATACTCCTAACAAAGAAAAGTCTGAAGTGAAGAACTACTCATGTCCACTCAAACAGCTCAACTCCGGGACTCTCAAAGCTTGTAATAACACTTTTCGTTCTCTTCCCACCGCAGGAGGCGGGGCTTTTTCTTTCTATCAGTTTCAAATCAAAATAGATATTGATCTGGGCCTATGCCCATTACCCAAGATTACTATTCAACGCAAGAAAGAAGCGCAATAGCATCTTTCTAATAGAAATTCATTCACATTCACCTTTTCCGCTAGCTAGGAGCAACTGCTTGGACTGGATGTACGCCTAAAGAAAGTAGATAAAAAGCTACCACTTCAGAGTGTACGGCTATCTCTCAGCTTCTGATCCATGCCTAGATGAAGAAACGAGTGTCCATAAAGAATCATCAAGTAGGGAGAGGTGCACTTAATATAAGCTAAAACGAGAAGGCAATTCCAATTTGAAGTCAAGAACAAGAAAAGCTCATGCGAAGGTTAGACTAAAAGAAACTTTCCCGTCCTGCATATATTAGCAATGCTCTATTCCCAATGCTGACAAGAACACGCGTTGCAACTAGTAGAGTAGATTCCCGAGACCGCTGTCATTCCTGCTGATCTAGCTTCGTATTCTCGCCACTCCGGGGCATAAGATAAGAGCAATCCAGAGGACTCCCAATTCCAAAAAGTAGCTATCAATTAAACCAACCCTTCTTCATTAAAAGAGGCAAGCGGATTGTATTTATTTATTTATTGCACTAGTTCCCGAAACAAACCGTTCCTGATGTGATGACCGCAAATGTATCCCGACTCGCTGAGAGTGAAACAGCCGACCTTTCTATAGATTTTCTATAGAAGAACCTTGAGCTTTGAAGCAAGTGGTCTATGCTAGCTCGTTTTCGAGAGGAAGAGTTTGCTTTTCGGTTCATGCTATGGTATCGGAATGCCTCCCATTAGGAGAAGTTGGATCAGAAACTTATTACATGCCAGCGCTACTGCTGTAGTGGGAGGCGAGGTCAACGGTAAGTGGACGAGAACCAGTAGATAATTCCACAACATCCAAATTAGTAATGGAAAGACCTGGGCTGCTAGTGAGTGCAATGGGGAAAGTTTTCTCTATTCATAGTAGGTACGACGACCCTAGCAGACCCTCCCTTAATTCGAATACGTAACATGATCTCCTTCAACCCGCTTTTCTGCCTATGGCCGAGTCATAAACTATATCTATCACGGTGGAACTCTCAAAAAGCACTTTTCTAAGAACTGAGACCTGGAGCCTTCTTTCCCATCATTAAAAAGAAACTTTGTGTATTATAAATTGAACCATGAGTAGTTCACTACCCCTCTTCTTATGGTGTATCATCAGCTGAAATATGAATGGTAAAAGGAAGAGCTACCTCTCCCATATGCGTCTCAATTTCTTTCATCTTTCCCTCACCCACCGGTCGAATCTAAGGGGACTATTCCCATGGTGAACTACCTACTTCTCTCTCGATTTGGTTGATCGCAAGCAAGCTACCTTAGCGCAGCGCTCACACCTGAATATCTCGTACCGAACTGGCTGAACTGGCTATTACGACCTGAGCTAGCTTGGATTGACAGTTCATTCCTGGCTGGAATCAATGTCTCATTTTCTTTTTCTTCGTAAGGAGGATCCCCCTTCTATACTATCTTTTGGTGGTCTGTATAAATGGTAATGCTATCGAACCCCGAGCATCTTCTTTTTGATCTGCAAATGGAAAAAGGGGTGGTCCCCTCCTATTACAGAAGAAAGTCTTTCTCTAAAGTTGCAACCTAGGATCCAGCTATGAAAGAAGCCGGCTTTACAAGCTAAAAGTGAATAAACATCTCTTCTAATTGGGATACCCAGGAGTGCCTCCACATTCTAAGAAGGTGGAACAAACTCAACCATAAAGAATACGAAGTGGGCGATGACTGAATGAATATGAAGCAAAGAACCCGCTTCTAACCTCGTTTAACACCATGCTTCCTCCGAAGCTTTCATCTGAGTAGTCACTACGCCCTACCCTATCGCTGAGTCTTTGGAAGCGGTTTCAGTATCATTTCCATCCGAACCACTGACTTATTAAGAGAAATATGCGAAGATTCCATCTGGAACCGAATCACTGAACAAGTGTTTCGGAGATCTTTGACCAATCCTTTCCTCTGGATTCATTGTCTGCTTTGGATTTTCTCAATTGCATCGACCTTTCTTTTTCTAGGTGAATCAGATCTCAATCTTTTTTCTTTCATATTAATGGTTCCCAGCGGCTTCTTTGTTAGTAGTGCTATTAAATCTATAAAGGGCCCCGCCCGTCTGCTTATCCGTTGCTCTGATCCGTCTGTCGTTCCTCTGTAGCATGCGGTCGAACCTACTTTAAAGATCCTGCAGCCCCAAACGCTGCTATGGCCTTCTTGCCGTGAAAGTGAGGAGAGCTTAGAAGCAGCATAGCCTCGAACCGAACCAGGATTGAGAGTTTTTCTTCATCATCAGCAGCTTCTATACCCACCTAAGATGGAAAAGACAATGTTCGAACCCAAAATGGGGATCTTTGATAATCTTGACTATAACATAACTTTGGTAGTGACAGACTAGCCCATATAAGGTACAACCTAAGACGGAACTATTTTCATCGAGATGTATTTTATGTCTTTTTAAAGTTCGCCAAGGCGAATTCACCCTTAAAGCTTGCTTTCTCGCTGTTGCAGAAAAGCTCTAACTGAGAATTCAAGGAAGACTTGTTCCAACGCCCATTTCTTGCTAATGATGTGATGATAGAAGCACTCTCTCTCCTTTTTCTGTTTAGCCATGACAGACACCTTTATGTATGCCATTTTGAGACACCAAAAAGGAACAGAGGCTCAATCTAGATTTGTCCCAACTACCAACTACCTCGAATTAAACCCAAGCCCCTCTTCTAGAGCTGTCGGAACTAAAAGAAAGAGAAGGGCGGCTCTTCAATTACCGGGGTACATCTTCATTCGCGATTCATGATAGATCAAGGGACTGACATAAACATACACAAGCGGACTAGCTTAGTCTTCTTTCTTTACTTTATTATTCCTTATACGGTCAACACAATCTGAATCGTTCAGAGCCACTTTATAACGATTGCATTTTTCATGCTTGACTAGTACCACAGTCTATGCATTGCCTTTTATCGAGAGAAAGACCAACCATCAATCACGAGATTTCTTGTTCTGATGTCTAAAACGTGCCAATTAAACTACTAGCAAGCGCTCGGATTCTTCTGATGTGCAACATCTACATAGGAAAGTTTCTCCCTTAAGAGAGGTGTCGTAAGTCGCCTCTTTCTACCCATCCGCCCAAGTAAGATAGTTCAATCACTTTATTTGATAAGCAATAAGCCTTTTGCTACAGCTCCGGAGCTGCCAGCTATAACATATTACACCTACCTATACCTATTAGTTAACGGACGCTTTCACACCGTTGGTTGCTACTATTCATTTCATACTCGACGAGACGATCCTATTGCCGGTGTAGTAAACGAAGACGAAGCACGATCTTATTTATTTCTTTTAGACTTCCTTCAGCCTTCGACCGGCGGGTAGGGGAGTTCCCGCTGCAGTGCTGTTCCCGGCCTGGGCCCTGTCCTTCCTATCTCGCTCGTACCTTCAATCAAAATAATCGAGGAATAGATATGGCTGGCAGGTGCGGTAGACCGAACACCTTCTGAATCAGCGTGGAGGTGACATGAAGCTCCTTGCCCATTGAGTGAAAGCATCCATCCCAGTAAGAGAGATTCTCCGACCCCCCCCCCACCTGCGGTAACTTCCGCCAGCCCCAGGCGGCTACTGATCTTTCGGAGCCTAAGAGTGGGCTCCATTACCCTTTCGCAATCTTCGGCTTGCCTTTATGGTTTGCTTGAAGCAAGAACAATTGATGAGTGAGCAGTGGAACCAATCTCCAATCCCGAGGCGAAACAACCAACCGGTCTTTTGAACAATACAGTAATAAAAAAGTACGATGCTTGCAGGTAGGGATCGCAGAGCAGCTTGCTCGGTCTTTTGTTTGAGGTTTTTATTCGTGCAACAGGAATACTTAGTATAGGAACGGACCCGAACAGGAAGATAGTCGATCACACAGAGTCGTAGAATCACTGAACGAGCCTTCGTGTGACGAAGTCGGATCGGAAGTGACAACATAATATACCTCCTCCGAACCCTCAACAATAGAACGTGTGTGTTCCCAGTAGGGATTATAACGGAGGAGTGCAGAAGGGCTTTTGGAAGAGCGCTCCGCGTGTTTTTTTCCTATCTAGAACCCCCTAGTCGTGAGAAAGAGCCGCTCTACCCCCCTCATTCATGATTCATGTGAGGAAAGAAGGAGGAAAGAAATAGGCGATCTCGTTAGCATGAACCGTCCAAATTTCACCTCCCCTGGACGAACAATCGACAAGCCAGACATTATTTCCAATGCAAAATAAAAGAATTTTACGATCTGATTCTGGAGGAGAATACATGCCCACGGAATTCTCTCAATATCTTATCCAGAGGCACTGTTCATCAGAGATCTTGTGCGTATACTCCTGGAATAGCTGAGAGGCAAAATAGATACTTATTGGAAACGGTTAGAGCTATGATGTTTGGGATGAATGTACCCCGTTTGGGTAGAAGCTGTGTTGACCGCAACATACTTGATCAATCGCATACCGTCTAAGTTCTTGCTGGAAGCATCCCTGATTACTCTTATAAAAAAGTATTTGGCTGCTGTTCATATTCTCTTTTTTTTTCTTTAAAGAAAGGAAGCTAACGAAAGAAAGCGAGCTCAACGAAACAAGCGAAGCGAGCAGCAAGAGAAGATCGGTAGTAGAAGGTAACGAAATAGAGACTCAGAGAGAGATCAGAAGCGAAATTCGGCATAAGGCTGAACCCAGGTGACGCCTATTGTAGTGTAGCACCTGGGGCCGCACGACTCAGGCAGGGCAGACTCTCTACCCGTGCGCGTGTCTATTTCGCTTTAGGAGGTATCAGAACGGAGTTATGGGTAAATCCCTTTCGGATTTCTGCTAATTCTCTTCTTGTTGCACCATGTCCAAGCTTGACGATAGCAGTGGAGCGCTGTCTGCGGCGGCTGTTGCTAAGGAAACACTCAAGGATCGAGTGACCCAACTTGATGGCAAGGTCGACCATTTGGGCGGACAAGTGTAGACTATGGCAGAAAGGCAGGAGAATCAGGAATCGTTGGTCACCAGACGCTCGCTAATGAGTACCGCGTCTTCCCAGTGAAGGAGAGCCGTCTTCATGGGGCCTCAACGATCCCGGTGGCGATGTCCAAAGCGTGACGGACTAGGTCAAATTGAGGTGAGGAGCTTGCTGTGGAGATAGGTCTCCGGTTCGTGAACCGAATTCTCACCTGGCGACTCCAGACGCATTTGAGTCCCGGAACCGCAGCCATTCAACGGGGGATTCGAAATGCCAAGGCTCGAAAACCTCTGGGACATGGAACAGTACTTTAGGCTGTTCGTGCCCCTTTTGACGACCAAGTCACAATGGCAACTATGTATCTTTCTGGGGATACGAAGCTGTGGTGGCGGACGCGATATGAGGACGTGCTGGAAGGGCGTTGCGAGATCAACGCCTGGGAGGAACTAAATAGGAAGCTCAAGGAAAGGAGCAGTTCCTCTGCCTGGGAACGTTGCACGGCTTGCACGAGAGTCCCTGATGCGGACCGGCACTGTTCTAGAAAATAAAAGCAGACCATGGGGGACTGACCCGAGCTATCGACAAAGAAGGACTTTGATAGATAGAATAAGGCACTCAGACAGCAAAAAGAGGGCTACTTCACTATGAATGGTAACATATGAATTGAAACTAATGCGACGGGTGTCAATTACCAAAAAAAAACGACTCGACCACTAACTTAGTCTCGCGGGACAAAATTGTCCTCGAAGGGATGCGAAGAATATTTGAAACCACTCTCGAACCATCACACGGATTCCGACCAAACTACCCATGATATGGTAAGAACGGAATGGAAAGGCAAAAAAACGATTCTATGCGCAGACGTGAAAGCTCTATCGATAGAAGCATTCTAGCCTATTTTGATTTAGAGAGGAACGATTCCCTCGTCTGAGAACCGCCATTCACGCACTCCCCACTAACACTAAAAAGAGCGATTGATAATCTCGATAACCTAAAATGCAGAAGTGAGCCTATCCCAAAGCTCTCCTCTCTCCCCCTTTTTTAGCCAACCCCATTTTTCACCTTGAATTGGTCAAAGCAAAAAATCTGATGAATAGAAGGAAAGGAGATCGGAAAGATACGCGGACGACTTGACTATAGTATAGGTTGGATGTTTCCGTGAGCAGTAAGCAGCAGATCTCCCCTTATTTTGGGAAAGCTGGTGGCCGCGTGTGAATTCTTTCAAGGCAAGGGGCGGCCTGATTCGACATTGTTGTTGACTCTGATCTGGTCGAGGTGGTTTTCGTTTACCAGCGCGTAGGTGGTCTAAGTTCCTATGACCGAGTCT
>BNST01003199.1:0-37500 GCA_019650275.1 Xylocarpus granatum | reverse complement strand
GGCAGGCTGCACTCTAGGCGGCGGCTAGGAAGGATCGCTAGACCAGCAGCCAAACCAACAATGAATGTGTAATGATGGTGATTCCACACCAGGCTCAATAAAAAAGAATTGAATGTAGAAAGGGGATCCTAATCCTAAACTAAAAAGGAGTCCATGACCCCTCCCCTTTTTAGAGCGTAAGCGTATAAGGAGAGGTCGAATTCCAAACTTTTCTCTCGAGTATACCCATTACCAAAAAATGGACGTCACTTTGGGACACATGCGGATAGCCGCCCCGCCCCGCGTGGCTAAAAGTAAACCAAAAGAGCTCAAACTCTTTTTTTTAGTTTCACTGAGAAAAAAGAGTATTCTAAAAGACGCCACTCTACGAGGGAAGGAGTCGGGTCGACTCCTTGCGAGTTCATCCCAAACAAAGCGAACCCCTTCTGGGTCTTGTTCGGGAAGCGCAATAATAATAATAAACATTTCCTAATAAAATCCAATTTTTTTTGAATCTCAAAGGTATAGGTGAAATTTTGAACAATCATTTCAATCTTTTTCTTCCAATTCTAAGAAAGAGAAATCCCGAAAAATCCGTCAATAAATGACGAACCCCATTATACAGATGATAGGACAGGGCTAAGGCAGTAATCTCGACGGAGATTAGGATAAGCTTTGATGAATAAAAAGCAAAGAAGAATTGGTAGAAATTCTCATAGGTGAAGCAAATCAAACCCATTTTCAGACAAAGAAGATAAAAAAAGAAAACAATCGTGGCTAGGAAAGCCCCGGAGATTCTATGGGAAATTGGAAACGTCGAAGTGAGCTGTGGCTTATAAATAGGAAGATGAGGAGATAACGGGCGAAGGATATCTAAAGTTTCAGGGTATGTCCGACCTGACGGTTGAGGCATGATTGATTGAGAAAAAATGATTCCCTCCAGTTCACTCCGTCAAGCCTGTACGAGTAGTGAAGAACTGAACTATAGAGAGCTGTGGGGGGTTGTTGACCAACCGAAAGCATGGGAGAAAGAAAGATGCATAAAGGGCGACTTCAACAAAGATTATTTAGTCAGCCCGGAGTACACTTTATCTGTTTTGAACGGAAACGGAATATTCCCATCATTACTTACTTCCCCTTGTAGGGATTCAACCCGGTCCAGGAGTGCTTTACAAAAGCCAACCGAAGCCGTATCCAGCAATAATGGGCCTATGTCTTTTCTTTCTCAAAAGTCTTTTCGGTGAGAGCGCGCTGTTTTCCTATATTGAAAAGGATTCGCAATTGGACTCTTCTATAGAATGTATATTGAGAAGGATTCGAACCCTTAACCTGTAGTTTTGAAACTGATCTATCTCAAGCCACCGGAGTCAAAGCAGCCGTTCTCTTCTGATCGTGGACCACCCTTCAGATTCATCCCACTACTGAAGTGAGATCACCACCGGAGAGAGGGAGAATTCAAGTGAGACTGCTAAATTTCCTTTACTAAAGCATTTCATTGACCGATCAAAGCCTCAAACTCGTGATCAAATCTCTTTCTTTGCTCACGAGAAATCGTTCCATTCGAAATGGAGTGGTGATGACTGTACCGTTGACTTGGATGATCACTTGTTACTGAACCGCCTCTTCTAAAGGTCGAGAAGTAAACTACCTGACCTTCACTGGTAGTTCAGCAAGCAACCAAACCAACGCAACGAAGCCGTATGAGTTCCAGCCAATCCATCCGCTTGAAAGCAGTCGTATCAGTCTTTCAAGTGGGGAAGATCAATTCCTTTTCATCCCCAGCGAGCTCCGTTCTGAGAGCAGGTTTCAACTCTCAGCATGACTCTTTGTCCCAGGCTTGAAGAGCTAGGAAGTCGAATCAAGGAGTGAACAAAGCGAAATTCAATGGGAGATCTGGTTAGGTCAGTCCTGAACCGGAATGAGATCTTTTGGTGGGCAAGGTAAGAAAGCGAAGTCGAAGTCGGTTTGTTAGCAACTTCCGTTGTCAGTTCAAATCCCAGCCGTCAATCTGAAGAAAGATTCTCGATAAGGCTAGGTTGGAAGCGCGGAAAGGCCTTTGAGAACGATTGATTGGAATAGGTAAAATAGATAGAAGAATTGCAATACGGAGATCCTTCTATTAAAGAAATGAGGAGAAATTGTACTACAAGGAAATTCTCTGCTCAAATAAGCTTTCCTGAAATGATGAAAGGCAAGAAGCTCCGTCTCCGTCCCTTCTCTTCTGTCCAAGACTCTTGAATCAGTCTCGTCTTACATTCCCTCCTCTCCGCCTAGGCGAAAGAGAGTCCCGCCTATGGTCTACTCAAAGGTTGAAAAGAAAGATTGTGGGTCAGATCAATCCATTCCGTTGTTCAGGGAAGATCCATGGAATAGGAAAGCCAAAACGGATCTATCAAAACAGATCTATTCTAAGTAAATACTTGGTCGATACGAGACTCTTTCTTAGTTCAGTGGGGCTTGAAAGCAGTCTACAACGAATCCAGCAGGTTCAGTAACAACGGATAACGGTCCTCACCACTCAATGGAGAATAGAAGGATAGGCTACGACACTTATTTTCTCACTTTCAATGGGTTCAGGTCCGATAGCCACGAAACGGAGAAGAGAAGGATAAGTTGCGCACTTTAGGGACTGACCTGTTCCAGGTCAGTCGCTCAAAGAAAGGAAAGTACGTCGTGAGCTGTAGGCAGGAAAGAGAAAATAGAGCGATTGGTAAGCTGACCCTACAAGGAATTCTTTAGTTTCAGTTTAGTGGGAAGAAGAAGAAGAAAGAAAGGGGAAACCACTTCTGATCTTTGCGAGCACGAGGAGAAGCCTTCTACCATCCTTCCCATCCCGGTAAGAGAGAATTGCGCAAGCAAGGGATAGAAAGAGAAACTTTCTATCTTGTTTGGGTTGATCCTGGGCTCAACCTTCTTCATCTCATCGGATCAACCTTCTCTTCTATTCCATTTCTACAGAACGGATCAAGGGGAGAGCTCTGAAAAGAAAGAAAAGAAGTTCCAATTCCGGCGCAGACGGGACTCGTTGAAAACAGAAGACGAATCAAACAAGGTCATGGGTACGGAAAGTAGGAAGAAAGAATCTTACTTAATAGGAGTAGGAGGAAGTGCGCAGGTATCCATAAATAGGAAGATGTAGCTTAGCTGTCGAAACAAAACTTATTTTAGAACTGTATTTCTTCACCGCGGATTCTCGCTTCTCTTAAGAAAATCCTAGGTGGAGAGGGACAGGCGGAGATAAAGCCCATTAACATGACTAAATTCAATAGATAACTATGGAGCCCGTTCCAATCCTTTGACGGAGACGGGGTCTGCTAACAAATAGGGACGAGCTGACGCTTGACTCTCGACACATCTCTATCCGTGGTGCCGTCCTCTGAATCCTTTCTCTCTTCGTCAGGTTGAGCGAACAATGAGGCAGTAGGAGGGCGGTTCCTTCCTCCGCGTCCCCTCTTACCCCGTTCCTCTTTTCTCCCATTCCGAGGTCATTACATATCCGGGCAGGCCCAGGCTCTCGTAGGGGATTCAAGATCTCTCCTTTTGGGAGTCAGCAGAAGCCCCTCCTAATAGATAGGGGCAACATCAGAGGTGCGAGGAGGATTTTCGAGCAGGTCACTGAACTTCTATCGCTATTGATTTGGCAGGTCATTCGTGGATTCCTCCCTGGTTGAAAAGAAAAATGAGTGAGTCTAGCTACTTCGACTGGCGAGGGGCATTCGATTCGAATATCTCCTACTGATTACTGATTCGGCCGGTCGGGTACACATCAGGGACAGGTGGAAGCGGAGGCAGCTTCAGGATCAGAGGTGTGGGATCCATCCGAGTGAGATATCTCTCTACGGGCGGCGTTGATCCTAAGCCGAGGGGCGAGGCAGGAGGTTTTTTTGGTTTATCCTTATCTGGCGAATCATCCACTTTGATAGGGCCGGCGAGGTCTCGGCTGTCTCCGGTTGATCGACAACAGGTACTCTCCCACTTCCTGAACCTCGCGTGTGATATTGACTTTCTCTTCTCCTGTCCAGAGTATACGTATTTCACGTTTGTCCGAATCCTGATTCCCAATCTCTCTAGCTGCTCCCGCCGGTCGCACTAGTTTGATCCCGTGCGGCCATTGTACCTCATCTCGTCGCTACTCTCCGTGACAACCGTCTTGCATCATACCATGACCAATCTATCCTGTAACACCTGTGCTCGTGAGAAGCGGAGGGTGTTTACACAAACAGAAAGAGGATGCTTGATCACGTATCACTGTGCACTTGGCAATACGATCTTCTCTTATCTCCTTATCCTGGGTATCGACAACCTTACTGCTACATGCCCATTGTCGTGCGTTCTGTCATCAGTCGTGGCATAGTGGTCGTCGAGGTATTGTTACAGTGCTTCGATCGAAAGCTGTAGGGGGTGGAACGTCACACATTACTATTTTAGTGAGTTGTCGACATGACGTGCGAACAGTACTCACGGTGAATGTGGTTGAAGGGGGATCGGAGCGAACAAGACTTGAATCTCTAGGCTAGGGTCATGAGAGGCAGGAGGAACTCTCTCTTAGTTCCGATTCGATCGAATGAAAAGAAGCCTAAAAAAAAAAGCAGGGAGTCAAGACGTGGAGAGAGGGTGTGTAAGTCGGATTATGAGAGTGGCGTCGGGGGTATCTTCTCTAGTTGTAGGGCGGTGCATAGGCAGTATTTTGTGTTTATTATGTACTGTCTTTTTCTAGTTACTTCTTCTCTCCAGCTTAACTGATTGCCCTTATAGTCCCGTCTCGATGTTTGGGATGCTAGTGTTATATTTCAGTGGGTAAGAGCGAAGGAGAGGGGGGGAGCACAGCTTTCATTGCAATTTACAAGGCTTACGTGGAGCGACCATAACATTCCCGCTGGCATGGTAGAGTCATCAGCTGTATTGTTTAGTGCATGGGACAAACTTCCAGTCGCGACCGGAACTTCCCTGCGGACGCGGCAATGCACTGGGCAAACTTCCAAGAATGACCAAAACATCCATGCGGGTGTGGCATAGGCGTCGGAGATGTTCTGTAGTGCTTAGGATGAACTTCTGGGAGTGACCGGAACATGCCCCGGGCATGGCATGAACTTCTAGGCGAGACTGGAACATCCCTACAGGCGTGGGTGTAGCATCCAATGCATTCGGTAGTGCACGAGATGAACTTCCAGAAGCAACTACAACATCCCCATGGGCGTGGCATAGGCATGGGGTGTGTTCAGCAGTGCATGCAATGAACTTCGTGGAGTGACCAAAACATCCATGTGGGCATGGCAGCTGCATTGGGTGCATCCAGCAGTGCATGGCATAAACTTCCCAGACCGACGGGATCAACCCTGTAGGCACTGCAGAGGCATCAAGCACGTTTGGCAGTGTGCGGAACAAACTTTTAGGACCTACTGGAACATCCCCCCTGACGTGGAAGAGGCTTCTGGTGCATTGGGCAGTGCATCGGATGAACTTTCGAGAGCCACCGGAACATCCCCGTGGGCATGGCAGCTACATTTGGTGCATTAGGCAGCGCATGGGACAAAGTTCCAGGAGCGACCAGAAAATCACCATGGGTTCGGCAGAGGTGTTGGGCGCGTTCGGCAGTGCTCAAGATGAACTCTCGTTAGTGACCAGAATATCCCCGCTGGCATGCGAGAGGCTTCGGGCGTGTTCGGCAGCGTGCATGCAGTAGGGGCAACCACTAAGCCTACTGCCATGAGGTTGTTTGCAACCATTAACAGGAAGAACATTTTGGTGTTGATAGATAGTGGAGCTACCCATAACTTCATCAACACAAAATTGGTCAAAACACTTCAGCTATGTCCGAAAAGGATTAACCCTTTGAGGTAAGAGTGGCACGCAGACAAAAGCTCAAGTGCGCACAAGTTATCCAGGAAGTAGCAATGCAGATTCAAGGAGTCAAGATAGAGGCAGAACTATATGTGTTAGCCTTGGCAGGCCTTGATGTGGTTTTAGGCAATGCTTGGCTTAAAACCATAGGCAAGATAATGTTCGACTACGAATCCATGGCCATGCACTTCCAATGGAAGGGAAGGGACTGCACGTGGGAAGCATCCACCACCAATGCAGCGCATCATTGTGAGGGAAGTACCCTTGAATGACTATACAGAAAAAGGGCACAATGTTTTGCTGTTCTCTTGGCCACAAAAGAGGAAAACACATGCTAACATCATGAAGCCAGTCTCTAATGCTTCTTTCTAGAAAGAAAGATTTGTTGCAGGATTGCATAAATTCTTTAGTAACTGAGTTCTCAAAAAGTCAGTTGAATTCATGGGAGGTGTTTCAATCCCATGGAATTCAATAACTTATAGTCAACTCTTTGCATTTGTCGAAAAAGAAGGTTTAGCCCTCTGTCAAGAACAAAAGGAAAAACAGAAAACTAATAGTTTTCTTTCAATCAAGTTGTGGGAAATTTTTGTGCCCAATGTGGATTAATCAACAGTCTTCTTGAAAGGATTGAAATTTGAATATTGAAAATTGAATATTGATTTTAAAAATTAATGATTGATTATGAAAATTGAATATAAGTATTGAAATTGAAAATAGAAATTAAATTGATAAATTTTGCAACACAAAACTTATGCTTAGTTTTCAAAGAGTTGTTCCAAATTTTGCCTCCCCGAGTAACTAAGCTTGAACTTTAATTTATAAAAGTCCTAAAGCTAGATTGAACACTATTATAATAATTGAGCATCTACTTTTACAAAAGTTAGACAGCTGGAGCTTCTTCGGGGACAGCTTTACTTTTCCTTCGAAAAGTAATTTGTCTTCTTTTGATCATAATTCTTCACCGAAAGAAGAATTGTCATCACTTGATCACTGAGCTTCTTTTCCTTTGCATCGAAAGGAGCTTTGTCTTCATGTGGTAGTGGAGCATCTTATGTGGGGCCTAGTGCCTCCCACTTTTGACCTTGAGCAATAATACAGATTCTTTGGATTAAAATTCAAAAGGATCGTGGTTTGCAAAAGGGTTATCTTCAAGGTTGGAACCTGTGAATGTCATCAAGTTTTTTTTTAATAATCTCATAATAATTTCTTAAAACATTATGAGACAAGTTTTTTTAATTGCAAATCCATATTATCAGCCCAGATGTGAGAACGTTTGGCTTGCCAATGGTCGCATTGCCTCCCTCGGGTTTTACTATCGGGAACACCTTAAGACTTACCAATGCATACATAATTTTTAACCTATTACCTTTCTGATCTTAAAAGCTTGTAATCATAGAAAATTGTCTATACTTTGTTTTGTGGCCTTGATGCTAAGATTATTGTTTAAAACTATAATACTAATAATAAAGCTTACTATACATCATACTTAAATATTTTGATCATAACTGTTGATATAGTAGTTGATCTCATGCTGATCCGTCGATGAATAATGTATTGCACCCTTAAGAGTACAAAAATTCCCGATGGATTCTTGATTGTATACTATCTTATAGATAGCCTTCTCATGAATAACCTCTGGTTCTGGAATGGACCAGAAGTAGTCAAGCACAATTTTGATGTAGTTGATAGGATAAGCAAAGTTGAAAGTGATTTGATGGTCTTCGAATTGGGCATGAAGGTTAAAACCAAAGGATCCAAGTGTATGATGTTTTCAAAGGTTTTATGGATCATGTTAGGTATTTGAAAGAGAAGGTTTTGAAAGAGGTTGATAGAAGAAGAGGTAAGACTAATTTCTAGCCACTCAGTGTTTTGAAGTGTTTGATCACTCTTGCTTCCCTTGTAAGAATTCTCTTGTAAGATAGTCTGGTAAGGAATTCTCTTCTCCCTTTATATAGGCATTGAGAAATCAAAATTTGATAAAATTGCTTGCCATCTGACAAAAATTTGTTTTGACACAAGATTCTTGACATCTTTTTCCAAAACTTCTTTTGCAAACTTGCAATCAATCCATAAAAGAAAAGTTTTGTTGAACAAATCATCTTGAAATTTCATGATGCATAAAATAATTGATAAAATTTCTTTTTTTCATAGTTGAATAGTTTTTTGGAGCACCGAGCCAAATACCTGAATGATATTTGACTATTGATTCTTTGGTTGAGCCATCTAATCTTTGTTTGAGTATCCCATCATATCCTATCTCTAAGGCATCTGTCTCTACAATCAGACTAGCACTAAGGTTAGGCAGGGCCAAGCAAGGGATAATTTTGACTTTATCTTTGATCATCTTGACTACATGAGTATGTTGATCAAACCATGCAGGTGGATTTTTTCCAAGTCTATTGAACAGTGGTTGACAGACAGTCCTAAGATTTGGAAAGAAATCAGCTACATAATTAAGAGACCCTAAAAATCTTTGTAACTAGGTTCTATCCTTGATCTCATCTGGAAATTTTGAAGCAAATTCTATTGATCTATTTATGGGTTGAACCATACCTTTGTAGATTTCATGACCTAGAAACCTAACCTTGGTTTGAAATAATTTCATCTTAGTAGCAGACACTACTAAACCATTTTGTTTGATTACTCTAAAGAAAATTCTTAAATGTTTGAAATGTTGATCAATGAATTTTGAAAAGATGAGGACATCATCTATGTAAACTATTGAAAATTGAGAATATCGGTTAAGAATATCATTCATAATATTTTGAGATTCAGATGAAGCATTTTTTAGTCCAAAGGGCAATACATTCCATTCGTAATTCCAAAGGGCACAGCAAAAGCTATTTTATACCAGTCTTGGACATTAATCTGGATTTGCCAAAATCTTGATTTCATGTCAAATTTAGAAAATATGATGAAATCATATAATCTATTGAGCAAGTTTCTTTTGTTTGGAATAGGATACCTAATCCATTAAAGCACTTTGTTGAGGGGTTTGTAATTGATGACTAGGCGCGGGACACCACTCTCTATTTCTAAGTTTTTGTTGACATAAAAGGCTGAGCAACTCCAAGGTGACTTGGATGGATGGATGAGATATTTTGATAATAAATCATTGATCTCCTTTTTGCAATGTTCAAGGAATTCATGATTCATTTGAATGGGTCTTGCTTTGGTTGGAATGTCTCTCTCATGAAAATCCTTTTCATAAGGGAGTTGGACTATATGTTTTTTTCTTTCCCAAAAAGCATTGGGTAGGTTCGAGCATATTTCTTTTTGAAAAAGTGATTGAAGCTCGTGAATCCTTGTTTGAATGAGTGGATTCCCTAGCTGGCTTTTTACTTTGGTATGATTGAGCTCTTTTTGTAAAGCCTGTACATGTGATTTCTTATGTCAGATAAGGTTGATCTCGTTGGGTTATTGAGTTTTGTTAGAGCATGTGAACTTCTTTTTGACTGATGGCAGACAAAAAGTTGAAAGACACTTTGGTACCCAGTACCTCAGTGTGGATTCCTTTGTCATCTACTTGGAATGGATAGATTTGAGTTAGGAATGGGGTCCTTAAAATGATATTTTGAGAAAGATTTTTGACCAAAATAAAACTATTACAGAAGCAATAGTTTTGATTACAGACTTGAGTATTGGAGAGTTTGTACCTAACATTTAGGTTTGAACCATTGGCATTGTTGAGACGTTCATAGGTTTTCTCATAGTATTGGGTAGGAATTATTCCTTCCCAATACAGTTTTGATCTACACCAGAATCAACTAATTCAGTGGTGTTAATAGAGAAACTATTTCCTATGTGTAAGGAAATATTGACATACCATTTTTGGAAACCATCAATTAATCCTTTTGATCAAGTGGATAAAACCATCATCATCTAATGGTTGATCCGATAAGGGTAAAGGTTGGAATGGTTCACTATTACTACTTTCAGCTTGCTGATTTGCAGTTTGAACAATATTTCTAGAGTTTTCCAATAACTCTATCCTAACATTAGTTTGAAGCTTGAAGTTTTGATCATTGACTTGTTTTTTCAAGTCTTTGATTTAGGCTTTTAGGAGTTTAATTTCTCCTGAAGTTCTACGTGGTCACCTATTTGAATAGATTTTGAGTAGGGTATTTCTCAAAGATGTTGTTGAGATTAAAAAGCTCAGAAGTACTGGCTGTTGTTCACGGGTAATGATTTCCCTAAGGTCGAGCAAATATTTTCTTTTGAGCTCTGGGTCATCTATTTTGTCAATGATATCAAGTAGAAATAGTTTATCAACTTTGTTTCTACTGATCATGTTAAGATGTGGACAGTTACAAATGTTCTCCGAACGATCGCAACTTTGAGCTGACCCACTATCACTAGTAGTTTGATCTATTTGTTGAATGAGTTCATCTGAAGACTCAGATGATTGGTCACTAGATTCTTCACTAAGAAGAAGTTGAGTGAATTTGGATCTAAGGTCCTCTTGGTCCTTAAAGATTTCATTGATCTTGGATTTGGTCCTACAATTGGTTGAGGTGTGGCCTGGCTTCTTACAAGTCTAACAAACAATATCCTTGTTTTTGGGCTTATAAGCTTTCCTATGCTTCTTGGGCCTTGAATAGTATTGATCCTGATTTTGGGCCTTTTGTTTCCTTGGCTTGGTGTAGTAAGAAATTTGTTTGGGCCTAAATTTTTTTCTACGGGATGGAACCTAGATGTTATCATATCCATATTGGGCACAAAATTTCCCACAACTTGATTGAAAGAAAACCGATCAGTTTTTCATTTTTTGTTTTGTTCTTGATAGAGGGCTAAACCTTTTCTTTTTTGACAAATGCAAAGAGTTAACCATAATTTATTGAATTCCATGGGATTGAAGCACCTCCCATGAATTCAACTAACTTTTTGAGAATTTTGTCACTAAAGAATTTGGGCAATCTTGCAACAAATCTTTCTTTCCAGAAAAGAAGCATTACATTCTTGTCATTGGAAAATATCTGTAACAAACACATCTTTGTACCAATGGAAGTCTCCTAGGGTTGGACACCTAAGATTGGTCAAAACTATTTTTGAGTTTTGAAGTTCTTCTTGAGGGTAACCGATGAAGTGCATTCCTATGGTATAGACTAACATTCTACTGCATTTTGCTTCTCATGTTATTCCATGAAACCTTGATCATCTTCCACTTGATATTTTTCTACGTGGTTGAGAATATTCTTCTAATCCAGATTACTTAAACTATTGTCCCACCAATACTGTAAGGAACCTATAAAACCTACAACAATATATCTTGCTATAGTATGATCAGAATGTTTGAGTGCTTTGTATGCTAAAGAGGCCATTCCTATTTCTTGAAGCAAATTCATAACCTCATACTTAGATCTACCATCTATGTTCCATTAATAAATGGCTTCTCCTGTGTATTGAGTACTTAGAATTTTGAGCATTCTTCATATTGAATGTCTAGTGGAGTTGGTTTAGGATAGTAATTCCTAGTTGAACCAGTCTTGAATTTGGGCCTAGATTGACATTGGACCTTATTAAGCTGGATGGGTTCATCGTCACTAGAATGGGCTTGGGCTTAGATGAACTTGGAAGTTGGGCTAACTGTTGATTGCTTTGATCCAAAAGTTCCACTTTCCTAAAAGTAAGAGGTTCTTTGGATGTTAAAGGTAGATTGTAAGGTTTGAACAAAGGTGGAGATATATTTGAGGGAAATTGGGCTTGCTGCTTGGGCTGGAGGTTGTTCAATTTATCTTCTATAAGGCTAACTTGATTGGCTACGTATGGAGGATTTGACTCTGGAAATTTTTCTGCTCATAAACCTTTTTGACATCACCTAAGGTTAATGACTCAGAATTTGATCTATTATCAGCAATTTTGAAAGGAGAAGCTGGAATGGTTGTTTCTCCTAATTTGAGATTGATTGATTCCAATGGTGGATGAACCAATTGGACAAGACCATGGGATTTTGTCTCCCATTTCCTAGTTTGACTAGATTGAACTTGAATTGCTACAAAAGGGTAATGAATCTTGTTATTGGCAAGATACATTTTGAACCATGTAAAGAAAGGGATATTGACTTTGAGTCTATTCATTTCCTCATACCAAATTTCCCTAATTTGATCACATTTTAGGACAGAGAAATTTTCAAAGAACCATTTAACCTTGACTTGGTTAATGGGAGCTTTGAAATCTTGACGTAGAAAGTCTTTGTCAATCTGAAAATCCTCTCAGATAATCATATTGATAGATTGAAAGTCAGAAAGGGGTTGGAGAACCTGGGGCTGACACTTGTGTAACTGGTTCAGCTACAGGATTTGAGTAATTGACAGAACTTTGAGCACTATGAGCACTTTGAGTTTCTACTTCATCTATCTTGTATGGTTTTGATGAAGAAGGGTTTAAAAAAGATTGTCTAGCAGTTTGGAAATCTGTTATTGAAGCAAAAGGTCTTGGTTGTTTAAAAGAATAGAACCCAAGTAGAATATGGCCATCACTGGTCTCTTCTACTTCTTTGAGATCATGTTTTTTGATGTTTCTAGGAACCTGTGGGTTCCTAAATTTCCAAGTTTCTGGGATAGTGATTTGATCCCATTGGAGCAGTTTTGGCATAAAGGTTGATGCAAGGGTATCCTGTCTTTGAGTGTGAACAGTGATCATGGTGGTTTCTCCTTTGTCATCACTAAGGAGACAGTTATGATCAAATTGAGATGTGAGTTGGCAGAACATCCCCACAAACATGGCAGAGGCTTCTGACTCGTTGAGAAGTGCACAGGACAAACTTTTGGGAGGGGCCAAAACATTAATGCAGGCGCGGCAGCGGCATTTGTCGCGTTCGGCAGTGCGTGAGACAAAGTTCTGGGAGCATCCGGAACATCCCACTGGGCATGGAAGCGACATCGGATACAGTTGCCACTGTGCAGGGATAAACTTCCGGTAGTGTCCGAAACATCGCCGTTGGCATGGCAAAGGCTTCGGGTGCTTTGGGCTGTGTGCAAGAAGAACTTATAGGAGTGACAGGAATGTCCCTGCAGGCTTGGCAGTAGCATTGGACACATTTGGCAGTGCACGGGATGAACTTCCGGGAGCGACTGGAACATCCCCACGGGCATGGCAGAGGCGTCGGGCACATTCAACAGTGCACAGGATCAACTTCCCTGATTTGCCGAAACATCCCCTCATGCACGGTAGAGGCATCCAAGGCATTCGGCAGTGCACGGGACAAACTTCTAGGAGCAATCGGAACAACCCTGGGGCGTGGCAGCAGGGTCACCCGTGTTCGGCAGTGTTCAGGATGAACTTTTAGGAGTGACTGGAACATCCCCGCGGCACGGTAGCAGCATCGGACGCATTCAGAAGTAGGCGGGATGAAGTTGTGGGAGTAATTGGAACATCCCCATGGGCATGGTGACAGAGTCGGGCGTGTACGACCGTCTAATGGATGAACTTCCTGGAGTGATGGGGTCATCCCCACTAGCTCAGTAGAGGTGTCGGGCGTGTTTAGCAGTGCACAATACAAACTTCCAAGAGCGACAAAGGCGTGTGCCTTCGGCCTGAGTGTCCCTGCAAGCATGGTAGAGGTGTCGGGTGCATTTGACAATGCACAGGAGTAACTTCGCAGAGCAACCAGAATATCACCATGGCTGCAGTAGCAATGTCGGGTGTGTTCTACAGTGTTCAGGACGAACTTCTGGGACCAACCGTAACATGCTCGCAGGTGTAGCAAAGGCATTGGGCACGTTCAGCAGTACATCCCCCTAGGCATGGTAGTGTGCAGGATGAACTAATGAGAGCGTCCAGAACATCCCCGCGGGCGTGGCAAAGGCATCGGGCACGTTTGGCCATGCACGGGATGAACTTATGTGAGCAACCTGAACATCCCTGCGGGCGTAGGAGCGGTGTTGGACGCATTTGGCAATGCGCGGTATGAACTTCTAGGTGCGATCGAAAAATCCCTAAGGCTTGGTAGAGGCATCGGACGCATTCAGCAATGCTCGAGACAAATTTCCTAGAGGGACCAAAACATCCCTGCAGGCATGGCAAAGGTGTCAGCTGCGTTCAACAGTGCATCGAACGAACTTCTAGGAGTGACAAAAATGCTCCTGTAGGCACGGCAGCAGCATTGAACTCATTCAGCAGTACACTTGACAAACTTCTAGGAGCAACTAGAACATCCCCGCTGATGAGGTAGAGGCATCGCACACATTTGGCAGTGCACAGGATGAACTTCTGTGAGCAACTGAAATGTGCCCGCGGGTGCAGTAGCGTGTTGGGGTCCCAATTTTTTCCCCAACTTTTCTACACCTTAGGGGTCAGCACGCCTACTGAAATCCTTCCTAACTTACTGTCCCGTTTGATTCTTGAGTTCCTTTCTTATTTTATATCCCCTAAGCTGTCCTTCGGGTTAACTAATATATATATAAAGATATGTTGGATAGGCAAGACAACTCTTAAACCTATCACAACTTGCCTTGGTTGAAGAAGACAACTCTTAACTTCAACCTTAGCTCTTAAGCAAGGAAGACAACTCTTAACCTTAACTTAAGCCCAAGTTATCTCAAGACAACTCTTAAAAGATAACCGAAATATAAACAAGAATAGAAGCAAGAATGCTTACCTTTGATTCTTGATTAATGAATGAGAAAATAACAAAATTCGTAGCTTATGAGCTCCTCACAAATAATGGGCTGTATTTATAGTCCTAAGACAGCCTTATCCTAATTTAACTAGTACTTAGGTTCCTTATCCACTTAGGATATGTTTTCCTAAGTCAACAAGCTTTTCTAAGTCAAATAAAACATTATCAAGATAGACCTTATCCTTTGTGTCCTAATCCTACTAGGATTCTTGGTCTTTCTTGAATTCCTACTTAGACTAGAATTCCTACTTTATCTTGTTTTCTACAGCAGCTGGACTTCCTCTTGACTTATCCTTCTAGGACTAGGACTCTCAATAATTATCCTTCTGCCCTTAGAATTCTTCTTGTCGCAACTATCCTATTGTTACTGGAATTCATCATGCGTTTCCTGCTGCTGCTGGAATTCTCCTTGGCTTTCCTTTCCGCCATTGATTAGGACTGAGTCAGAACCTGGCCGTGCTTCATTGCTTGCTGCGTGCATGCTGCTTGTGCGCACTTGCTGGTTGGTTGCTGCCTCTCTTGCTGCCTGGCGCCTTGCGCGCATTCTCTCATGCTCCCTTTGCCTCCTAAGGTCCTCAACAATCCCCCTTTCTTGGAGACTCACCTTGTCCTCAAGGTGGAAATTAGGGAAACGTTGCTGGATATCGTCATAGTCTTCCCATGTTGCTTCATCCTTGGGCGAATGACTCCACCATATGAGTACTCTCCATACTGGCCTTCTATTGCGCCCATAACTTACTATGCGAAATCCCAATGCTTCCTTTGGGTGTTGCCCCAGGTGATCTTCTTTGAAAACGTCGGGCAGTCCCTCATTCACTTGTCTCATATCTCCTATCCTTTTTCTCAATAATGAAATGTGAAACACTGGATGCAATTTGGAGTTTAATGGTAGTCTTAGGCGATAAGCTACTGCTCCAATTCGCTCTACCACCTCATATGGTCCAAAGTACTTCCTAGCCAGCTTCGCTGTAGTTGGCTTTCCAGCCTTGATTTTCCTCCTAGGGTGGATCTTAAGATAGACATAGTCACCTACCTCAAATTCCACTTCCTTCCTCTTTTTATCCGCTTGTTTCTTCATTCGGTCCCTTGCCTTCTCAAGCTCATGCTTGAGTTTCTTCAGGACCTCATCTCTTGATTGAAGTGCGATATCTACTTCATGTATGTGGCTGTTCCCCATGTTATAACTTGACATTCCCGGGGGTAGTCTTCCATATACTGCTTGATAAGGTGACATCTTGATTGCTGCGTGATAGGTAGTATTGTACCACAATTCTGCCCATGGTATGTACTCCTCCCACTTGTTTTGCTGATCATGGCAAAAACACCTTAAATACTGTTCTAAAGTTCGATTGGTTACCTCACTTTGTCCATCTGTTTGTGGATGAAAGGCGGATGAGGCGACCAAGTTGCTGCCGAGCTGTGTGAAGAGCTCTTTCCAGAATTTGCTCATAAAGACAGTGTCTCTATCGGACAGCATTGTTCGTGGTATGCCATGAAGTCTTACCACGTTCTTGATGAACTCTTGGGCTACTTCTTTTGCCGTGTAGGGCTGCTTGAGTGGCACAAAGTGTGCACTCTTGCTGAGTCTGTCCACTACGGTTAATATCACCGTATAACCCTTGCTGTTCGGCATTCTCGTGATGAAGTCCATTGTCAAATCTTCCCAAACTTGTTCTGGTATTGGCAAAGGTTGTAATAACCCCTTTATCTTGCCGCCTTCTGGTTTGGTGCACTGACAAACATCACATTCTCGGACTAGCTTTTTGATCTCAGCTTTAAGTCCTTCCCACCAAAAGAATAACTTAATTCGTATGTAAGTACGAGAACCATCCTGAATGTCCTCCTTCTCGTGAGTTGTGGAAGTGATTCAAGATCTTTTCCTCTTAGTCCTGGTATGTTTGGTACATATACCTGCTGCTTGTGCCAAATATATCCGTTTTTAAGGGTGAATTTACTAACCTTAGGGTCGAAATTCTTGACCTTCTCAGTGAGCTCTTGGCTTTGCGGGTCAATTTCTAGTGCCTCCTTGATTTCTGTCCATACATTCCACTCCGCTCCGCTAATGGCAGTGAGGCATGCGTCATTAGGCTCACATGCTGTCCAAAGCGCTTGACCTCCATTGCTTCTAGACAATGCATCTGCCACTTTATTTTCCTTGCCTGGTTTGTAGATTATTTCATACTCGTAACCCAGCAATTTGACAAGGAACTTTTGCTGCTCCGGGGTGGTAATTTTCTGCTCCATGAGGCTTCTCAAGGGTTGTTGATCTGTAATGATCAGGAATTTCCTCCCAAGAAGGTAAGGTCGCCATACCTTGACTGCATGGATGATGGCTAACATCTCCTTGGCGTATACTGACCATTCCTTTTTCATGGGCCCTAAGACTCTGCTCATGTATGCAATAGGTCTTCCAGCTTGACTCAGGACAGCACCTATTCCATCTTGACATGCGTCAGTGTGAAGCTCGAAAGTTTGGTTGAAGTCAGGCAGTGCTAACACTGGCGTCTCACACATAGCTTGCTTCAACAACTTGAATGCGTCTTCACTCTTCTCTGTCCATAGGAATCCGTCTTCTTTAGCAAATCCGTTAGTGGTTTTGCTATGGCACCATATTTGTGAACAAATCGGCGATAGTAGCCTGTCAAACCTAGAAATCCTCTAAGTTCTGTGACATTCTTTGGAGTTGGCCATGTTTGCATGGCTCCTATTTTTCGTTGGTCTACCTTCACTCCTTCTTCGGATATGATGTGACCGAGGTATTCAAGCTCCTCTTGCATGAATGTGCACTTGGATGGCTTGATGACAAAACGATTTCTTCTTAACACTTCTAGCACTTTTGCTAAGTGTTCTATGTGATCATTATGGTTCCTAGAATAGACCAAAATGTCATCGAAGAAAACTAAAACAAACCTGCGCAAGTAAGGTTTGAAGATGTCGTTCATGGCTGCTTGAAAGGTGGAGGGTGCGTTGCATAGTCCAAACGGCATGACTAGGTACTCGTAGTGTCCACTATGAGTCCGAAATGCTGTCTTCTGCACATCCTCTTCTTTCATGCGTACTTGATGATATCCGGCCTTGAGATCCAGCTTGGTGAACAGCTTTGCTCCATGTAACTCGTCCAGCATATCATCAATTGTTGGGATCGGAAAACGATCCTTGATAGTTGCTTGGTTGAGTGCCCGATAATCGGTGCAAAACCTCCAAGTTCCATCTTTCTTTCTAACAAGTAGAATGGGAGAAGAAAAGGGTGAGGTGCTAGGTCGGATAATACCTTGCTGTAGCATCTCCTCCACTTGTCTTTCGATCTCGTTCTTTTGGAAGTGTGCATACCGGTAAGGTGCTACATTAATCGCCTTGGTTTCGTGATTAATGGGATGGCATGGTCGTAATGTCTTGAGGGTGGTAGTCCTTGTGGCTCTCCTAAGACATCTCTGAATTGCTCCAAAAGATCCCTTACTCCTCTTGGTATGTCTTCGTGTGTAAGATGTTCGGCTATGTTTTCCTCTTTTGTGTTCAATAGAATTGCAAAACATTGTGCCCTTTTTCTGTATAATCGTTCAAGGGTACTTACCTCACAATGATGCGCTGCATTGGTGGTGGATGCCTCCCATGTGCAGTCCCTTCCCTTCCATTGGAAGTGCATGGCCATGGATTCATAGTCGAACATTATCTTGCCTATGGTTTTAAGCCAAGCATTGCCTAAAACCACATCAAGACCTGCCAGGGCTAACACATGCAGTTCCGCCTCTATTTTGACTCCTTGAATCTGCATAGCTACTGGCTGGATTAATTGTGCACACTTGAGCTTCTGTCCGCTTGCCACTCTTACCTCAAAGGGTGCAATCTTTTTCGGACGTAGCTGAAGTGTTTTGACCAATTTTGAATTGATAAAGTTATGAGTAGCTCCACTATCTATCAACACTAAAACATTTTTTCCGTTAATGGTTGCGAATAACCTCATGGCAGTAGGCTTGGTGGTTGCCCCTACTGCATGCAAATTGATTTCGCCTTCTTCCGCATGATCTAGGGAGTGTTCTGACTCTGCTTCCTCCTCGCTGTCCATGCGGCTGTCTTGTTCTTCCTCACTGTTTTCCTCATGTTCTTCATCACTTACTACTTCAATGATGTTGAACATCCTTTCTTGCACTTGTGGCCAACTTGCCACTTATCGTTGCACCTAAAACATAGGCCTCTTTCGATCCTCCTGTTGATTTCTTCGGTGGATAGTTTGAGAGGGTCCTTTGTTTTTGGGGCCTCTGTCCTACTTGATGAGGGTGCTTTACTTAGTTTGTCCGAGGGTTTGATGACCTTGGTTGTGCTGCGGGTGATGCTTCTCCCATCGTTGATGAGTCTTGCCAATCGAATGCACTGAGTGAGAGAGTTTGGATCCCTCATCTTCACTTCTCGACTTAGCCAAGGTACAAGGCCATCTAGAAAAGTGCCAATTAGTGCACTATCTGGCCAATGTCCTACCAATTCGGCTAACCTTTCGAATTCTTCAAGGTAACTTTCTAGAGATCCTTCTTGCCTTATCTTGGCAAGCTGTCCCTCATAGTTTGTCATGCTAGATGGGCCAAATCTGTTCACTAACTCTTGTGTGAACCTTGTCCAGCCTATCCTTCTCCCTTCTCGGCCATAGGTGGCCTTAAGCCAATGCCACCATTGGTTGGCTCTCCCACATAGGTGATAGGATGCAAACTCAACCCTTTCACCTCTTTCAATACCTTGTTTTTCAAAGTAAAATTCAGCCTTGGAGATCCATTCGGTTGGATCTCCCTTCTCAAAGGTAGGGAACTCGATTTTTACCTTAGGCCGTGTGTAATGGCTTGGGCTGTCGTAGTGCCAATCTTCCCTCCTTGTGGTGTGCCATGATTCTGCCTCAGGGTGATTTCGTACCCTTCTTGGTTGCCATGATGTAGGCCTTCTGTCCAGCACCTCCTCATTGTCGCTATAATCATTGTAGTGATCATGGGGCAGGTGTTCGTTTGGTGAAGTCTCCCTCCTGCTTCCCAAACTTGTGCGCCTTTTCCCCCTTTCTTGAGAGGGAAACTGCTCCTGGTCAGAATCTTCCTCATGCACTTGGTGCTGTGTGATTTTAGATTGAAGCCTCCTAGACGTTTGTGGTAGGTGGCTGTTTCTGCTCTGACTTGGTTTGGACTTGTTTTTCGGCCATTCGGGGTGTGTCTCTTTTCAATTGTTCGAGAGAATGAATGATAGATGATAGTTGGTGTTTGATATCACCTACCTGGTCATTGATCGCATTCTGGTTTCTCTCCAAGGCAAGGATTCTTCCGCGGTTGGTGGCTGAGAAATCTTCTCCAGTTTGTTCCTGTGGTGCGGGTGAATGCTGCGAGATGACATGGTAACCTCGATGCCTTACAATTGACTGATGTCTGTGCTGCTGTCTCTACTAGAGCACCAATTTGTAGAGCTGTTTGTGCTGATTTCTCAACGAAAGCACCAATTTGTTGGGGTCCCGATTTTTTTCCCCAACTTTTCTACACCTTAGGGGTCAGCACGCCTACTGAAATCCTTCCTAACTTACTGTCCTGTTTGATTCTTGAGTTCCTTTTCTTATTTTATATCCCCTAAGCTGTCCTTCGGGTTAACTAATATATATATAAAGATATGTTGGATAGGCAAGACAACTCTTAAACCTATCACAACTTGCCTTGGTTGAAGAAGACAACTCTTAACTTCAACCTTAGCTCTTAAGCAAGGAAGACAACTCTTAACCTTAACTTAAGCCCAAGTTATCTCAAGACAACTCTTAAAAGATAACCGAAATATAAACAAGAATAGAAGCAAGAATGCTTACCTTTGATTCTTGATTAATGAATGAGAAAATAACAAAATTCGTAGCTTATGAGCTCCTTACAAATAATGGGCTGTATTTATAGTCCTAAGACAGCCTTATCCTAATTTAACTAGTACTTAGGTTCCTTATCCACTTAGGATATGTTTTCCTAAGTCAACAAGCTTTTCTAAGTCAAATAAAACATTATCAAGATAGACCTTATCCTTTGTGTCCTAATCCTACTAGGATTCTTGGTCTTTCTTGAATTCCTACTTAGACTAGAATTCCTACTTTATCTTGTTTTCTACAGCAGCTGGACTTCCTCTTGACTTATCATTCTAGGACTAGGACTCTCAATAATTATCCTTCTGCCCTTAGAATTCTTCTTGTCGCAACTATCCTATTGTTACTGGAATTCATCATGCGTTTCCTGTTGCTGCTGGAATTCTCCTTGACTTTCCTTTCCGCCATTGATTAGGACTGAGTCAGAACCTGGCCGTGCTTCATTGCTTGCTGCGTGCATGCTGCTTGTGCGCACTTGCTGGTTGGTTGCTGTCTCTCTTGCTGCCTGGCGCCTTGCGCGCATTCTCTCACGCTCCCTTTGCCTTCTAAGGTCCTCAACATAGCGGCATTGGGTGCATTAGGCAATGTGTGTGATGAACTTGCTAGAGTGGCCGGAGCATCCTCGCTGATGTGGTAGGGGCATCAGGTACATTTGGCAGTGCACGGGATGAACTTCCAGGAGCGACTAGCACATTCCTGCAGGAGTAGCAGCTGTGTCGGACATGTTTGGCGGAGCGCAGAACGAACTTCCAGGAGCGGCCAGAGCATCCCCACAAGCGTGGCAGAGTTGTCGGATGCAATCGGCAATGCTTGGGACAAATTTCCGAGAGTGACAGGAAAATCCCCATGGGCCTGGTAGAGGCATGGGACGCATTTGGCAGTGCTCAGGATGAACTTCTAGGAGTGACTGGAAAATCCCTGAGAGATTGGCAGAGGCATAGGGTGCATTTGGCAGTGCTCAGGATGAACTTCCGGGAGCGACCAGAACATCCCCGCAGGAGCAGCAGTGGCATCATATACATTTGGCAGTGCGAGGGGGGAACTTCCAGGAGTGACTAGAAAGTCCACGCGAGCTTGGCAGAAGCATTGGATGTGTTTGGCGGTGCACGGGACAAACTTCTGGGAGCAACCGGAACATACCCACGAGCGTGTCAGCAGCATTGGTTGCATTGGGCAGTGCCCTAGACGAATTTTGTGAGCGACCCAAACATCCTTGCAAGCCCATCAGTGGCGTCGGGCACATTGGGCAGTGCATGGGATGAATTCTAGGAGCAACTAGAACGTCCATGCAGGGCACGGTTGAATCGTCTGGCATATTTGGCAGTCATGGGATGATTTCTGGGAGCGACCAAAACATCCCCGCAACCGGGGTAGTGGCGTCAGTCACATTGGGCAGTGCACGGGACGAACTTGCGGAAGCAACCAGAACTTCCCTGCAGACACTGCAGAGTCCTCGGGCACTTTGGGCAGTGCATGGGATGAACTTCTGGTAGTGACCAGAACATCCTCTAGGGCACGGCAAAGGCGTAAGGCGTGTTTGTCAATGCAAGGGACAAACTTTCAGGAGCATTTGGGACATCCTAGTTGGCACGGCAGAGGCATCAGTCCCAAACTTCTTGAAGTGTCCGGAACATCCTCACTGGCAGTGCAGAACTTTAGGGAGCGACCGGAACATCCCTGCAGGCACAGCAATGGCATCAGGTGCATTTGGTAGTGTGCGGGACAAACTTCAAGGATCGATTGGAACATCCCTGCAGGCACGGTAGAGGCATTGGGCGCAATCGGCAGTGTGCGGGAGGAACTTCTCGGGTGCTACCACAACATCCCCCCCAGGCATAGCAAAGGCTTTCAGCTCATTAGGAAGTGCGCAAGACAAATTACTCGGGAGTGACCAAAACATCCCCATGGCCGTGGCAAAGGCATTTGGCGCATTTGGTAGTGTGTGGGATGAAGTTCTGAGAGCGTCTGGAACATCCCCCCAGGTGCAGAAGCGGCATCGGACCTGCTTGTGTTGGGGTCCCAATTTTTTTCCCAACTTTTCTACACCTTAGGGGTCAGCATGACTACTAAAACCTCTCCTAACTTGTTGTCCCATTTGATTCTTGAGTTCTTTTCTTAGATTTATGTCCCCTAAGCTGTCCTTCAGGATTAACTAATGTATAAAAGATATGTTGGATAGGCAAGACAACTCTTAAACTTATCACAACTTGCCTTGGTTGAAGAAGACAACTCTTGACTTCAGCCTTAGCTCTTAAGTAAGGAAGACAACTCTTCACCTTGACTTAAGCCCAAGTTATCTCAAGGCAACTCTTGAAAGATAAACAAAATGTAAATAAGACTGTAAGCATGAATGCTAACCTTGATTCTTGATTAATGAATGAAAACATACAAAATTGGGAGCATATCTCCCTTCTCAAAAATAATGGGCTGTATTTATAGTATTAGACAGCCTTATCCTAATTCAACTAGTACTTAAGTTCCTTATCCACTCAGGATATGTTTTCCTAAGTCAACAAGATTTTCTAAGACAACTAAAACTTTATCAAGATAGACCTTATCCAAATGTTTCCTAATTCTACTAGGTTTTTTGGTCATTCTTGAATTTCTACCCAGAATAAAATTACTACTTTGACTAAAACTTTCTGTCCTTATCTTATCTCATTTCTTATAGGTACTGACCTTCATCTTGCTGTTTCCTTCTAGGATTAGGACTTCCATATGGCATTTCCTTCCATTCCAAGACTTCTCTTTGACGTGATCATCTTGTTGAAGCCAAACCTGCCATGACGTCCTGATGCTACTGGAGTTCTTCATGCCCGTCCATGTCCTTCTCCTGCTCAGATTGCACCATGCGTATCCTGCCAATGCTGTTGTCGTTCTTGGCTTGGATGCCTGCGATTAATTAGGACAAAGTCAGAACCTGGCCATGCTTCTCTGCATGCCACGTGCAAGCTTTCGAGAGAGACCAAAACAACCCTGTGGGCATGGCAGGAGGTTGGGTGCGTTCGGCAGTGCTTAGGATGAACTTCTAGGAGCAATTGGAACATCCCTTCGGGCACGGTAGCAGCATCGGATGTCTTCGGAAGTGTGCGGGACGAAGTTCTGGGAGCAACCGGAACATCCCCGTGGGCACGGCAGAGGAGTCGAGCACGTACGATCGTTTGTGGGATGAACTTCCGGGAGTGACTGCAGCATCCCTGTGGGCTCGGTAAAGGCATTGTGTGCGTTTGGCAGTGCGCGGTACAAACTTTCAAGAGTGACCGAACCATCTCCGCGGGCGCAGTTGCAGCTTCGGACATGTTTGGCAGTGTGCGGGATGAACTTCCAGAATGACTGGAACATCACCCCTGGGTGTGGCACAGGGTTCTGGCACATTGGGTAGTGCATGGGACGAACTTCTGAGAGTGACTGGAACATCCCTGCGCGTGCGACCACGATGTTGGGCGCATTTGGCAGTGTCTGTGACGAACTGTTGGGAGCAACTGGAAATTCCCCCCGGGCTTAACAGAGGCGTAGAACGCGTTCAGCAGTGCTTGGGACAAACTTCCTGAAATGACCAGAACATCCCTACAGGCTCGGTAGAGGTATTGAGCATGTTTGGCAGAGTGTGAGACAAACTTCTAGGAGTGAACAGAACATCTCGCAGGCATGGCAGCAGTGTTGGACGCGTTTGGCAGTGTGCGAGACGAAGTTTCAAAAGCGACTGGCACATCCCTGTGGATGCAGCAATGGCATTGGACAAGTTTTGCATTGCCCGGGACGAACTTCTGGAAGTGATTGGAACATCCCCACAGGAGCGGCAGAGGTGTCTGGCGCATTCAGTACTGTACGAGACGAACTTCCAGGAGTGACTGGAAAATCCCAGTTGGTGCAGCAAAGGCTTCTGGCACATTGGGCAGTGCACGAGACAACCTTCGAGTAGCAATTGGGATATCCTCGCGGGTGCGGAAGCGGCATTGAGCATGCTTGGCAGTTCACGGGAAAAAATTCCAGTACCAATTGGAACATCATCACAGGCTCTGCAGAGGTGTCGGGCATGTTCAGCAATGTGTAGGACAAATGTCCAGGAGCTATTAAAACATCCCCCTAGGTGCAGCAGAGGCTTCTGGAACATTATGCAGTGCACAGGAAAAACTTTTGGAAGTGATCTGAAATATCCCCACAGGCACGGCAGAGGCATTAGACATGTTTGGTAGTGTGCAGGATGAATTTCCATGAGTGACCGGAACATTCCAGCAGGCGAGACAGAGGCGTCGGGTGGGTTGGGCAGTGCGCAGGATGAACTTCCGGGAGCGACCAGAACATCCCTGTGGGCACTGCAGAGCTATAGAGCGCACTTAGTAGTGCACGGAAGAAACTTCTGGGTTGCCTGGAACATCCCCATGGGCGCGACAGCGGCGTTGTATAATTTTGGCAGTGCATGGGATGAACTTCCAAGAGTGACTAGGCACATTACCCCAAGCATGGCAGTGGCATCAGCTGCTTTCAGCAGCGTGTGGGATGAACATTTTGGAGCGACCAGAACAATCCTGTGGGTGTGGCTGAGGCGTCAAGTGCATTCGACATTGTGTGGGATGAACTTTGGGGGAGCGACCAAAACATTCCCGCAGGGACAGCTGAGGCATCGGGTGCGTTCGCCAGTGTGCAGGAGGAACTTTCTGGAGCAATTAGAACATTCCCACAGGCAAGGTAGAGGAGTCAGGTGCGTTCAGCACTGCATGGGAACGGTGTGTTGGACACGTTCAGTAGTGCACAGGATGAACTTTTGGAAGTGATCGAAAAATTCCCCTAGCAAGGAAGAGGCGTCAGGCATTTTTGGCGGTGCACTGAATGAACTTCTAGAAGTGACCAAGAAATCCTTGTGGGCTTGGCAGAGGCGTTGAACACGCTGAGCAGTGCATGGGACAAACTTTTGGGAGGGACCAGAGCATCCTTACGGGCACAGCAGATGCTTTCGGCTGGCTGGGGCAGTGCATGAGATGAACTTCCGGGAGTGATCGAAACATTCTAGCAGGGCAAGACAGAAGCATCGGGCGCATTTGGCAGTGCTCAAGACAAACTTCTGGGAGAGACTGGAACATCCCCACAGGCATGTTAGCAGCATCGGATGCGCTCGAAAGTGCAAGGGACGAAAGTTCAGGAAGTAACCAGAACATCCCCACAGGCATGGTAGAGGCGTCCGGCGTATTTAGCCGTCTGCGAGACGAACTTCCAGGAGAGGCTGGATCATCTCTGCGGGCTCAGCAGAGGCATCGAGTGTGTTCAGTAGTGTTCGGTACAAACTTCTGGGAGTGACTGGATCATCCCCATAGGCATGGCAGAGGTGTCGAGCGTATTCAGCTGTCTGTGAGACGAACTTCCATGAGGGACTTGATCATCTCTGCGGGCTCAGCAGAGGCATCAGGTGTGTTCAATAGTGTTCGGTACAAACTTCTGGGAGTGACTGAATCATCCCCATGGGCACGGCAACATCATCAGACATATTTGATAGTGCATGGGACACACTTCCAGTGGCAACCAGAACATACCTGCGGGTGCGGCACAGGCTTGCGGCACATTGGTAATGTACGGGACAAACTTTCAGGAGCAATCAAAGTATCACCGTGGATGTGGCAGCGGCATGGGACACATTTGGCAGAGTGCAGGATGAATGTCCTGGAGAGATCAGAACATCCCTGCAAGCATGGCAAAGGATTTGGGCGCATTGGACAGTGAAGGGGATGAGCTTCCAAAAGGAATTGGAACATCTTCCCTAGCAGAGCAGAGGCTTTTGGCATGTGGGGCAGTGCAAGGGGTAAACCGCCAGGAATGACCAGAACATTCCCGTGGGCACACCGAAAGCATTGGGTGCATTCGGCAGTGAACGGGATGAATTTTTGGGAGTGACTGGAACATCCCCTCGGGTGCAGTAGAGGGTTGTGGCACGTTGGACAGTGCACGGAGTGAACTTTTGGGAGCAACCAAAACATCCCCGCGGGCGCAGCAGATGAATCAAGTGCATTCTAAAGTGCATGGGACAAACTTCTGGGACGATCATAACATCCTTGAGGGCATGGCAGTGGCGTCAGGTGTGTTGATGTTGAGGACCATAGGAGGCAAAGGGAGTGTGAGCGAATGCGCACAAGGCACCAACCAGCAAGAGAGGCAGAAACAGGCCAGAAGTGCAGCAACAAGCCTGACACGCAGCAAGCAGTAAAGCACGGCTAGGTTCTGACTCAGTCCTAACTAACTGCAGAAATCCAAGCCAAGGAGAAAAGCAGCATTGGCAGGACATGCATGAAGCAATCCGAGCAGGAGAAGAAGATTGATGACATGAAGAACTCCAGCAGTAGCAGGACGTCATGGCAGGTTTGACTTCAGCAAGATGTTCACGCCAAGGAGGAATCTTGGAATGGAAGGACATGCCATAATGGAAGTCCTAATCCTCGAAGGAAAAGGCAAGATGAAGGTCAGCAGCTGTAGGAGAGAAGATAAGATAAGGACAACAAGGCTTAATCAAAGTAAGAATTCTAGTCTAAGTAGGAATTCAAGAAAGACCAAGAATCCTAGTAGGATTAGGAAGAATGCTTACCTTTGATTCTTGATTAATGAAAGAGAAATATACAAAATTCGTAGCATATGTCCTCCTCACAAATAATGGGCTGTATTTATAGTCCTAAGACAGCCTTATCCTAATTCAACTAGTACTTAGATTCCTTATCCACTTAGGATATGTTTTCCTAAGTCAACAAGCTTTTCTAAGTCAACTAAAATATTATCAAGATAGACCTTATCCCATTGTTTCCTAATCCTATAGGATTCTTGGTCTTTCTTGAATTTCTACCTAGACTAGAATTCCTACCTTATCTTGTATTTTACAGCTGCTGGACTTCCTCTTGGCTTATCCTTCTAGGACTAGGACTCTCAATGCAAATCCTTCTGCCCTTAGAATTCTACTTGGCCGTGAGTATCCCATTGCTACTAGAATTCATCATGCTTGTCCTGCTGCTGATAGAACTCTTCTTGGCATGGATGTCCTGCTGCTGCTGGAACTCTGCTTGGCATAAACGTCTTACTGCTGGTGGAGTTCTTCTTGATGCAAATATCCTTCTCCTGCTGGAACTCTTGTTGGCATGAATGTCCTTCATTGATTAGGAACGCCCAGGCCTCACTGCCGGGCTGCACACTTGCTGTTGCCAGGCTTGTTGTGCACATTTTCTGGCCCATGCTCTCCTTTGCTGCCCCATTTTCTGCCCATTGCCTTTCCTGCATACTTAGGTTCTCAACAGCACGGCAGAGGTGTCAGAAGAAGGGATGTTCCAACCGCTCCCGGAAGTTCATCCCGAGTGCTGCCAAATGCGTCCAATGCCTCTAGGGAGCCAACAGGATTTTCCCGTCACCCCCAAAATTTTGTCCCACGCACTGCCGAACGCGTCCCATGCCACTACTGTGCCCGTGAGGATGTTCCGATCGCTTCTAGAATTTTGTCCCGCACACTGCCCCAATTTGGCCAATGCCTCAGCTGTGGCCATTGGGATGTTTCTATCGCTTCGGGAAGTTTGTGCCGCACACTGCTGAATGTGCCCAATATTGGTGCCGTGCCCACGAGAATGTTCTGGTTGCTCCTGGAAGTTCGTACCGCGCACTTCCAAACATGGCCGACCCTCTGCTGTGCCCACGGGGATGTTCCGGTAGCTCTCCAAACTTCGTGCCATGCACTAATGAATGCGCTCAACACCTCTCCCATGCCCGCAAAAATGTTAGGTCGCTCCTGGTAGTTTGTTCTGCACCTGCCCAACTGTTAGGGTCCTAATTTTTGGTCCCAACTTTTCTACACCTTAAGGGTTAGCATGACTTCTAAAACCTCTCCTAACATGCTGTCCTGTTTGATCCTTGAGTTCTTTTCTTTGATTCACATCCCCTAAGCTATCCTTTGGGATAGATTAATGATAAAAGGATATGTTGGATAGACAAGACAACTCTTAAACTTATCACAACTTGCCTTGGTTGAAGAAGACAACTCTTGACTTCAACCTAAGCTCTTAAGCAAGGAAGACAACTCTTCACCTTTGTCTTAAGCCCAAGTTATCTCAAGACAACTCTTAAAAGATAACCGAAATATAAACAAAATAAGAATGCTGAAGCTTGATTCTTGATTAATGAATAAAAACTTACAAATTCGGAGCATCTCTTCATGCCAACAACTAATAGGCTGTATTTATAGTATTGGACAGCCTTTTCCTAATTTAACTAGTACTTGAGTTCCTTGTCCACTTAGGACAAGTTTTTATAAGTCAATAGAGTTTCCTAAGACAACTAGGATTCTTGGTTTTTCTTGATTATCTACCTAGACTAGAATTCCTATCTTATTTTGAATCTACAATGGCAGTACTTTCTCTTGGCTTATTCTTCTAGGACTAGGACTCTCAATGTGTATCCTTCTGCCCTTAGAATTCTCCTTGGCTGTGAGTATCCCATTGCTATTGGAACTCATCATGCGCGTCCTACTAATGGTGGAATTCTTCTTTCCTTGGACATCCTTCCTTAGCTAGAACTTCGCCATGTGTGTCCTGCAGTGGTTGGAGTCCTTCTTAGCTTAGATGTCTATTGTTCAATTTGGACAAGGTAAGATTCTGGTCGGGCTTCACTGCTGGGCTGCATGCATGCCGTGTCCAAGGTTGATGTTTGCACAATCTGGCCCGTAGTTGCCTCCCTTGCTGCTTGGCGCCTCTCTTGCATCCTCCGATGCTGCTCATGCTCCCTGAACCTCCTAAGGTCCTCAACACAAATGCGACAATGCCTCCGCTGCCCAAGGGGATATCCTGATCGATCCTGAAAGTTTGTCCCGAGCACTACTAAACAAGTCTGATGCCTTTGCCCAGCCAGCGGGGATTTTTCAGTCGCTCTCAGAAGTTCGTACCATGCACTGCCAAATGCACCCCATGCCGCTGTTGAACCTACATGGATTTTCCAGTCACATCCAGAAGTTTGTCCCATGCACTGCCCAATGCGCTTGAAGTCTCTCGCATGCCTGCAGGGATATTCCAGTTGCTTCTATAAGTTTGTCCCCTGCATTGCTGAACGTGCCCAAAGCCTCTACTGCACCAGCTGGGATGTTCCAGTTGCTCCCAAAAGTTTGTCCCACGCTTTGCCAATCTTACGAGGATGTTTTGGTTCCTCTCGAAAATTTGTCCTGAGCAATGCCGAGCTTTCAAGGATTTTTCGGTCATTCTCAGAAGTTCGTCCCATGCCCTGTTGAATGTGCTGGATGCCTCTGCCGTGCTCGCGGGTATGTTCCGGTCACTCCTAGAACTTCATCCTTGGAACTGCCCCATGTGCTCGAAGCCTCTGCCACGCCCACGGGGATGTTTTGGTCACTCCTAAAAGTTTGTCTCGAGCACTGCAAACGTGTCCGATGCCTCTGCCAAGCCTGCAGGGATGTTCTGATCACTCCTAGAAGTTCATCCTGCGCATTGCTGAACATGTTCGACACCGCTGCCATGCCCGCAAGGATGTTTTGGCGTGCATGGAAGTTTGTACTATGCACTACGAATTTGCCTGATGCCTAGTCATGCCCCTGAGTATGTTCTGGTCACTCCCAGAAGTTCATCCCAACCACTATTGAACACGTTTGAAGCCTTTGTCGAGCCCATGAGGATTTTTTGATTGCTCCTAGAAGGTCATACCATGTACTGCTGAAAGTGCCCAAAGCCTTTGCCTTGCCCGTGGAGATGTTCTGGTCTCTTTTGGAAGATTGAGCACTGCCCACCATGCCATAAGCCTCTGCCACACTTGGCAGGATGTTCTGGTAGTCCTAGAAGTTCATCCTATGCACTGTTGAACATGCCCGATGCTTCTGTCACGGCTGCGGGGATTTTCTAGTCATTCTGGAAGTTCGCTCCACACACTGCCAAATGCGCTCGATGCCCCTCGCACAGCCACACAGATGTTTTTGTTGCTTGCAGAAGTTTGTCTCACACGATTCTCAATGTGCTTGACGCCTCTACCACGCCCACGACGATGTTTCGGTTACTTCTGGAAGTTCATTCTGCGTACGGTCGAATGTCCTCGATGCCTCTGCCATGCCTGCAGGGTTGTTCCAGTCGCATGCAGAAGTTCGTCCCGAGCACTGCCCAACACGTCTGACCCCTCTGCCGAGCTTGCGGGGATTTTCTGGTCGATCCCAGAACTTCATCCCGCGCATTGTCGAATGTGTGCAATGTCACTGCTGTGCCCACAAGGATGTTCCGGTTGCTCCCAGATGTTTGTCCTACACACTGCCCAATGCACGGAAGCCTATGCCGCACCCTAAGGGGACGTTCTGGTTGCTCCTAGAAGTTCGTCCCGCGCACTGCCAAACGTGTTTGATGCCACTGCCATACCCGCGGGGATGATCTGGTTGCTCTTGAAAGTTTATCCCCACAGCGGCCAAACGCATCCTACACATCTACTGCACCCACGGAGATGTTCTGATTGCTCTTGGAAGTTCATCCCAAGCACATCCAAATGCACCCAATGCCTCTGCCACATCCGTGGGGATGTTCTAGTTCCTCCCAGAAGTTCATCCCAGGCACTGCCAAATGCAACTGATGCCTCTGCCGCGCCATGGGGATGTACCGGTCGTACTCGAAAAATTGTCCCGTGCACTACCAAACATGTCCGATGCCACTGCTGCGCCCACGGGGATGTTCCGGTCACTCCCCGAAGTTTGTCCCATGCAAAGCCAAATTGTTGAGGACCTTAGAAGGCAAAGGGAGCATGATCGAATGCGAGCGAGGTGCCAGGCAGCAAGAGAGGAAGAAACAGGCCAGAATGTGTGTGCAACAAGCCTTCACGCAGCAAGCAGTGAAGCACAGCCAGGTTCTGACTCAGTCCTAATTGATTGCAAAAATCTAAGCCAAGAAGAAGACCAGCATTGGCAGGACACGCATAAAGCAATCCGAGCAGGAGAAGGAGATTGACGGCATGAAGAACTCCAGCAGCAGCAGGACGTCATGGCAGCTTTGACTTCAGCAAGATGACCACGCCAAAGAGAAGTCTTGGAAGGAAGGACATGCCATAATGGAAGTTCTAATCCAAGAAGGAAATGGCAAGAAGAAGTTCAACAGCTGTAAAAGAGGAGATAAGATAAGGACAAAAAGACTTAGTCAAAGTAAGAATTCTAGTCTAAGTAGGAATTCAAGAAAGACCAAGAATCCTAGTAGGATTAGGAAACAATGGGATAAGGTCTATCTTGATAATGTTTTAGTTGACTTAGAAAAGCTTGTTGACTTAGGAAAACATATCCTAAGTGGATAAGGAACCTAAGTACTAGTTGAATTAGGATAAGGCTGTCTTAGGACTATAAATACAGCCCATTATTTGTGAGGAGGAGATATGCTCCAAATTTTGTATATTTTGCATTCATTAATCAAGAATTAAGATTAGCATTCTTGCTTTCATTCTTGTTTATGTTTCGGTTATCTTTTAAGAGTTGTCTTGAGATAACTTGGGCTTAAGTCAAGGTGAAGAGTTGTCTTCCTTGCTTAAGAGCTTAGGTTGAAGTCAAGAGTTGTCTTCTTCAACCAAGGCAAGTTGTGATAGGTTTAAGAATTTGTCTTGCCTATCCAACACATCCTTTTATATATTAGTTAACCTGAAGGACAGCTTAGGGGACGTAAATATAAGAAAAGAACTCAAGAATCAAAGGGACAGCAAGTTAGGAAGGTTTTTAGTAGGCGTGCTGACCCCTAAGATGTAGAAAAGTTGGGGAAAAAAATAGGGACCCCAACACAAATGCGCCTAATGCCTCTGCCATGCCCACTGGTAATGTTCCAGTTTCTCCCGGCAGTTCGTACCCAAGCACTACGAAATGCATCTGACATTGGTACTGTGCCCACGAGGATGTTCTGGTTGCTCCCGGAAGTTCATCCTGCACACTATCAAACATGCCTGATGCCTCTGCCATGCCTACGGGGATGCTCTGGTTGCTCCAGAAAGTTCATCCCATGCACTGCCCAACATGCCTGAAGCCTCTGCTGTGTCCGTGGGGATGTTCCAGACACTTCCGAAAGTTAGTCCCATGCACTGCCGAATGTGTCCTACACCAGCTGCCGTGCATGAAGGGATGTTCTGGTCACTCCTGAGAAGTTTGCCCCCAGCACTGCGAATGTGTCCAATGCCTCTGCTGAGCTGCAGGAATGTTCTGGTTGCTACCAGAAGTTCATCCCGCACACTGTTGAATGAGCCCAATGCCACTGCGTGCGCCAGGTGATGTTCCGGCCACTCCTAGAAGTTCATCCCGTGCACTGCCCAGTGCGCACGAAGCCTCTTCTGAGCATGGGGGCGTGTTCTGGTGACTCCCAGAAGTTCAACGCGCACACTGCTGAAAGCAGCTGACCTGCTGCAGTGCCCACAGGGATGTTCTGGTCACTCCCGGAAGTTCATACTCTGCACTGCCAAATATGAATGATGACATTGCCACTGCAGCTGGGGATGTTACAGATCGCTCCCAAAAGATCATCCTAAGCACTGCCAAATGCACTCGAAGCATTTGCCATGCCGCACGGGATGTTCTGGTTGCTTCAGTAGTTCGTCCCATTGCACTGCTGAACGTGCCAATGAGCACTGCTGAAGAACACGGGGTTGTTCGACCGCTCCGGAAGTTCATCCCACACACTGCCCAATGCACCCAAAGCCTCTGCCGCACCCTGACGAGGGATGTTCTGGTCACTCCAAGAAGTTTTTCCCGAGTATAGCCAAACGCGCCCAACACCTCTGTCCATGATCGCTTTGGGGTCACTTCTCTGCATGCTCTCTTCTGCAGACGAGGGAATGCAAAATATGCTAGTCTTGTGACTTACTTAAACTCCGGTTTTACAGTAAAAGCAGTTCTTATTCCAAAAGGCGAATCAATCTTACAATACACATTGAGAGAGAGAGACAAAGAAAGATGACAGGAATTACCAACAACAAATTTCCAGTTGCATATCTCAAAAACTATGAGCTATAAGAATTTTTAATTGAAAGGATATAAAACTGAGGGAGACAGAGTATGCACAACAGATAGCCAAGAATCGTCCTTGGTAAAGTTCATGTTCAAAACAAACTAAAAGCCACAAATGACCTGATTTCTCGCTTCAATGTTAATTTGATGAATAAATTCACTGAACTCTAGGAAAGGAAAACCTCGGCATTATCTTCCATGCTGAACCTTGAAGTTCTTCAGTTTCCCAAAACAAGAAACAGAATGAAGCAAACAGGGAGGACATCAACTCACTTCTATGGTTGATCGACAATAGGTTTGGGTGAACAGCAAGGATTGTTGCGATGATATGGAGAGACATGTGGACCATTAGGTATGGAGAAGCTCCTTGGTGGCTGTCCAGTCCTCAGTGGTAAGTAACGTGCTGGCAATCTAGTGCCATGTTTAACATTTGGGTTGGACCCCACACGCTCTGCTTGCATGGCTTGGAGGTAGGATGAAGAACAGGCCGTGTCCTTGAGGTTAGGCAGTGGTTTAAGGGCTTCGACCACTTCACTCATAAGAGGTCTGGCTTTTGGGTCACGGCTGAGGCAATGGGCAGCCAACTGAATTGCTTTTTGAGAACCTTTGATTGAGAAGCATCCTTCAAGGCAAGGATCTATTAGCCGGTAAAACCTTCTCCTCTCACCAAGATGCGGCCTAGCCCATTCCACCAGGTTATGCTCTCCATTGGGTCGGTTTTTGTCCATTGATCTTCGGCCAGTCAACACTTCAAGTAAAACCACCCCAAAGCCATAGACATCACTTTTTGATGTAAGATGCCCTGCCAAAAGATTAACTGTGTTATTTATGAATTGATTTACAAGGATTTGGATGACTTGATCATACTTAAACCTGTATAAATGCTCCAAACAGAGGGTCATTGAGAAGAGAAAATTCGACCAAGGATACAAGCTGACCATGCCAGTAGTTTACTGCCTACTGAAGAAAATCTTTCTAATATTAAAAGAAGATTTTATAAATAGATTACAAGAATAAGAACATATTATAATCTTTTTTTTTTAAAAAAAAAAACACACACACACACACACATGTATTTGGCATACAAGATGTCACTATGTTGGACTTGAAAAAGAAATTACAATGGAAGAAGAAAGCTAACTGTAGCTTTCCCAAGGGAAATAAACCATTATAATTCATGCTATTCCATGTCCATAAGAAAGTATTGAAGAAGATTCAAATCAACACCCAAAGCCAATTAATAAGACATCTTACAGAAATCTGGACTAGAAAACTGTGCTTTTTGAACAATGGCTCGGTAAAGATATAAAATAAAAACTTGCTAGAAACGCACATTCCAGGGGCAGTGCAAGAAGCTGGTGGAGTTGGAGTGGGAAGAAGTCTCCGTGTTATAAAGGGAGGCAAAGGTGAGAACTGCATTCCAGGAGCAATGCAGAAAGCTGAGTGGAGTTGGACTTGGGCCTGAGGAGACTACAAAGAAAAGCCTTGCAATGTCAGCCCAAGAAAGGACACAGAAAGCAATTAAAGAGAATTGAAGAAAGGGTAGTTGACATGGTGAGATAGGGAGAAAAGCCATTAGAGGAAATATTGTGCGGGAAAGGGGAGCTGTAAAGGGGAATATACATGGGTGTACTTTTGGTGAATGAGGTGGTGAGTTTTTTATCGGGTAAGAGAGATAGTCAGGAAGGGGAATCCAGCTGACTGCTGTGTGATGTATTTCTCTTGAGAGGGGTTTGTTGTCATAGAGCTAAATATAACAAAGAAAATTATCAATTTCCTTTATTTACTTGTCTGTTTCTCCTATTTGATTTCTTTGTTGTTTGATTGGAAAATATGATGTATCAATTACTTGGGGCATATTGCTAGTAAAGAAGGAGGTGCAGTAGATCCTGAAAAGGTGTTAAAGGGATTTCTGGGATTGACGGGATACTACAGGAAGTTTGTTAAAGATTATGGAAAGATAACAAAGCCTCTGACAGAATTACTAAAAAAGGGCCAGTTCAAGTGGAATGAAGAGGCTCAAATTGCTTTTGAGAGCCTTAAATGCAAATTAACTTCTACACCAATTTTGGGAACTCCTGATTTTTCAACTGAATTTGAGATTGAATGTAACACCTCAGGGAAGGGAATCGAAGCTGTGTTAATGCAGAACAGAAGACCATTTGCTTCAGTAAGGTCTTAAAAGACAACGTATTAGCCAAATCTACTTATGAGAAAGAATTAATGGCTTTAGTCCTAGCCATTCAACATTGGCAGCCATATTTGCTTGGTAGGAGATTTATAGTTTATACAGACCAAAGAAGTTTAAAGCATATTCTACAGCAAAAATTATTCTCCCTTAACTAGCAGAATTGGATGGTCAAATAAACCAGGAAGTGAAAATGGAGCAGCAGATTCTTTATCAAGGATTCAAGATGAAGGGAATTTAGCAGCTGTTTCTGTGCCATTGAAGGAGAACAATTAGAATTGGCAGTCCAAGAAGACCCCAAGTTAGCTAAAATTATTCAAGCTTTTAAAAGAGATCCGCTGATGCACCCATGTTTTAAATTAATGGGAACACGACTATTGTACAAGCAACGTTTGGTGATACTGGCAAACTCCAAGTGAGTCATGACATTTATGCAAGAGTTTCATGTCACTCCTGCGGGTAGCCATACTAGAGCATTCAGAACTTATAGGCAAATAACTGAAAATGTGTATTGAATAGACATGAAGAAAGATATTATTCGTTTTGTGACAGAATGTAATATTGGTCAGCAACAAAAGTACCAAACAACCTTACCTGCGGGACTATGACAGCCATTACCAATTCCCAAGGCAAAATTTGGAAAAATATAGCTATGGATTTCATAATGGGACTGCCGAAATCTAAAGAGTTTGATATGATTATGGTAGTGGTGGACAGACTATCCAAATATGGACATTTTTTATTGCTTAAACACCCTTACACCACTATGAAGGTTGCTGAGTTGTTTACGAAGAAGATTGTTAGGCTACATGGCACTCCAAAGTCGATTGTAAGTGACAGGAATCCTCTCTTTATGAGTCATTTTTGGGTTGAATTTTTTAAACTGCAGGGAACAAAACTGAAGATGAGTTTGGCTTATTATTCAGAAACAGATGGCCAAACTGAAGTTCTAAATAACTGCATAAGACTTATCTCGTTATTTCTCTTCCAAACAACCAAAGATGGGCTAAATGGTTCATGGGCAAAATATGATACAATAACAAATTAACAAGTATCTATGCAAAGACACAGCGTTTGAGGCAGTATATGGTAGGAAACCACCACTACTCAGCAAGTTTATTTTGGGAGAGACTATGGTTGAAGTTGTTGCACAAGAGTTGGGTGGTAGAGATGAAGCTCATCAATAACTGAATTTAATTGCACATCAAGATGAACGCAAAAATTTGCCAATGTTCATAGAAAAGAGGTTTCATTTTTAGAAGGGCAATGGGTGTATCTTAAATTGCAGCCTCATAGACAACACTCTGTATCACGACAAATTAACACCAAGCTAGCGACACGATTTTATAGGCCTTTTAAGGTTTTACAGAAGATAGGAGCAGTAGCTTATAAACTACAACTACCATTGGGGTCTAAAATACACCCAGCTTTTCATGTTTCTCAACTCAAGAAAGCAATTGGATCTCAACAAGGGCAGACCATGCTACCAAATAATATGGAGGATGAATGTAATGCTTTTGCAGAACCTGAATCAATTTTAGTCTATAGAAAAGTACCCAAAATTTTAGCCTATAGCCAACAAGTTCACCAATGGTTAGATCAATGGAAGAACAAGCCTATGGAAGAAGCAATGTGGGAGGATCAAGAAACTATTTGTCAACAATTTCCAGAATTTGGACTTGGGGACAAGTCCCTTACTGTAGAGGGAGGCAATCTTAGGAACTACATTCCAAGAGCAGTGCAGAAAGTTGGTGGAGTTGGACTTGGGGACAAGTCCCTTGTTGTAGAGGGAGGCAATGTTAGGAACTGCATTCCAGAGAGCAGTGCAGAAAGCTGGTGGAGTTGGACTTGGGCCTGAGGAGACTACAAAGAAAAGCCTTGCAATGCCACCCCAAGAATATGAGACCTCCAGTGCAGTAGGTCTATGAGAGAAGAAAGAAAGGGACACAGAAGGCAATTAAAGAGAATTGAAGAAAGGGTAGCTGATGTGGTCAGATTAGGGAGAAAAGCTGTTAGAGGGAATATTATGTGGAAAAGGGAAGTTGTAA
>BNST01003198.1:22500-33218 GCA_019650275.1 Xylocarpus granatum | reverse complement strand
AGAAAACTGAACTTATCAAGAATAATCTTTCTTATGGCGTTCAATCTCTTATATTTTAGGTTTCTTTCTGAAAGATATTTATGGGTCTAAGGTTTATTTTTTTCTTTGACTATTATACCAAGGTTCGTGGTTGCAAGACGTCATTGGGTTGTCATGTATTCAAAGTTCAAATCTGGTTTTAACGTTCTAACTTCGTTTCCACGTTCTCATGCTTTTCTTGAGATTTGGTTATTGAGGATCGCATCACCAACAACTGTAGGAAACAAGAGAGGATAGGAGTTCTAGTCTAGGAAGAGTTCTAATATCAAGAAAGACCAAGAATCCTAGTAAGATTAGGACACCTTTTGATAAAGTCAATCTTGCTAAGGTTCTAGTTATCTTAGGAAACCTTATTGACTTAAGAAAACTTGTCCTCAGTGGATAAGGAGCTCAAGTACTAGTTAAATTAAGAAAAGGATGTCCAATACTATAAATACAGCCCATTATTTGTTAGCATGAACATATGCTCTAAATTAGACTGGAACATCTCCGTAGAAATGGAAGCTGCGTAGGGCGTGTTCGGCACTGCAAGGAAGGAACTTCTGGGAATGACTGAAACATCCCCACGGGCACGACAAAGGCATCGGGTGCATTTGTGCTGGGGTCCCGATTTTTTTCCCAACTTTTCTACACCTTAGGGGTCAGCACGCCTACTAAAAAGCCTTCCTAATTTGCTGTCCCGTTTGATTCTTGAGTTCTTTTCTTAGATTTATATCCCTTAAGCTGTCCTTCAGATAACTAATATATAAAGGATATGTTGGATAGGCAAGACAACTCTTAAACCTATCACAACTTACCTTGGTTGAAGAAGACAACTCTTGACTTCAACCTAAGCTCCTAAGCAAGGAAGACAACTCTTAATCTTGTCTTAAGCCCAAGTTATCTCAAGAAAACTCTTAAAAGATAACCGAAATATAAACAAGAATGAAAGCAAGAATGCTAACCTTGATTCTTGATTAATGAATGAGAAATATACAAAATTCAAAGCATATGTCCTCCTCACAAATAATGGGCTGTATTTATAGTCCTAAGATAGCCTTATCCTAATTAACTAGTACTTAGGTTCCTTATCCACTTAGGATATGTTTTCCTAAGTCAACAAGTTTTCTAAGTCAACTAAAACATTATCAAGATAGACCTTATCCCATTGTTTCCTAATCCTACTAGGATTCTTGGTCTTTCTTGAATTCCTATTAAGACTAGAATTCCTATTTTGACTAAGTCTTTCTGTCCTTATCTTATCTTCTCTCCTATAGCTGCTGAACTTCTTTGCTTTCTTCTGGATTAGAACTTCTGCTATGGCATGTCCTTCCTCTTCAAGACTTCTCTTTAGTGTGGTCATCTTGATGAAGTAAACCTGCCATGATGTCCTGCTGCTGCTGGAGTTCTTCACAGCGTCTATGTCCTTCTCCTACTGGAACTCTTCTTGACGTGGACATGTTGCTGCTGTTAGAGTTCTTCTTTATGTGATTGTCCTTCTTCTACTGGAACTCCTGCTGGTGTGAATGTGTTTCATTAATTAGGATTAAGTCAAATACTGGCCGGGCTTCACTGCTGGGCTGCACACTTGCTGTTGCAATGCTTGTTGTGCTCATTTTCTGGCCCATGCTCTCCTTTGCTGCCTCATTTTCTGATCGTTGTGTTTCCTGCATACTTAGGTTCTCAATAATTTGGTAGTGCACAGGACAACCTTCCAAGAGCGACCGGAGCATCCCCGTGGGTACAATAGCAGCTTTGGCCGCATTTGGCAGTGCACAAAACGAACTTCTAGGAGCGAACGGAACATCCCTACTGGCACAGCAGAGCTTCGGGCATGTTGGACAATGCACAAGACGAACTTCCAGGAGCTACTCAAATACCCCTGCGGGCATGGCAGCAGAGTTGGGGGCATTCAAGAGTGTGCGGGATGAACTTCTGGGAGCAATGGGAATGTCTCCATTGGTGCGGCAGAGACATCGGAGACATTTGGCAGTGCATGGGATGAACTTCTGTGAGCGACCGAAAAATCACCATGGGCTCTGCAAAGGCATCATAGATGTTCGGCAGTGCTCAGGACGAACTTCAGGGAGCGACCAAAACATCTCTACAGGCAGGGTAGAGGCATTGCGCGCGTTTGGCAGTGCGTGGGATGAACTTCCGGGAACGGCCGGATCATCCCTGTGGGCGCAGCAGCATTGTTATACATGTTTGAAAGTGCATGGCATGATCTTCTGGGAGTAACCAGAACATCCCAAAGGTACAGCAACCAAGGCTTTGGGTGCATTGAACAATGCATAGGACGAACTTCTTGGAGCGATAGGAACATCCCCACGAGTGTGGTAGAGGGTTCAGACACGTTCAATAGTGCATGGGATGAACTTGCGATAGGCACAGCGGAGGCATTGGACCATTGAACATCATTCAGGACAAACTTCTGTGATCGACTAAAACATCCCAGGGGGCTTGGCTGAGGCATTGGGCACGTTTGGCACTGCACAGAATAAACTTCCAGAAGCAATCAAAACATCCCCATAGGTGTAACAGAGGCGTCGGGCACGTTCAGCACTGGGCAGGATTAACTTCTAGAAGCGACTGAAGCATCCCCGCAGGCACGACAGAGGCATAAGGCGCATTTGGCAGTGCATGTGATGAACTTTCAGGAGCGATTGGAACATCCCCACTGGTGTGGCAGCAGTATCGAGCATGTTTGGCAATGCTGGGGGCGAACTTCTGATAGCTACTGCAACATCTCTGCAGGCATGACAGATGCTTCGGGCTAGTTGGGTGGTGCACGGAACTAACTTCTGGAGGGTTAGCAGAATAAACCTAGTAGGCATTGCAGTGGCGTCAGGCACATTGGGCAATGCATGGGACAACTTTTAGGAGCAATTAGAGCATCCCTGTGGGCATGTCAGCTACGTTGGGTGCATTTGGCAGTGTACAGGATGAACTTTTGAGAGTGATTAGAAAATCCCTGTGGGCTCGACAGAGGTGTCAGACGCGTTTAGTAATGCTCAAGATGAACTTGCTAAAGTAATTGGAACATTCCTGCAGGCACAGTAGCAACATCGTGCACGTTTGGTAGTGCCTGGGAAGAACATCCGGAAGCGACAAGAACATCTCTACAGGTGCAGAAACAGCATCAAACGTGTTTAGCAATGCGTGGGATGAACTTCTGGGAGTGACCCAAACATCCCTGCAGGCGCAGCAGAGGCATTAGACTCTTTGGTAGTGCTCGTACCAAATTTCTGGGTGTGACTAGAAAACCACCATGTGCACGCCAGACGCTTCAGGCTCGTTTGACTATGTGCGGGACAAAATTCTAGGAGCAACGAGAACATTGCCAAGGGTGCAGCAGAGGCTTCGGGTGTATTGGGCATTGCTTAGGACAAACTTCCAACAGCAACTGAAACATCCCAACGGACGCAGCAGCAGCGTCAGGTGCGTACAATAGTGCATGGGGCAAACTACTGGTAGCAACTAGAACATCACCGTGGTGCAGTAGATAATGGGCAATGGGAAAAAAATGGGGCGGCAAAGCAGAGCATGGGCCAAAAAATGTGCACAACAAGCATGGCAACAGCAAGTGTGCAGAGTTCCAGCAGCAGCAGATCATCCATGCCAAGGAGAATTCCAGCAGTGGTAGGACATCTATGCCAAGTAGAGTTCTATCAGCAGCAGGACACGCATGATGAATTTCAGTAGCAATGGGATACTCACAGCCAAGTAGAATTCTAAGGGCAGAAGGATTTGCATTAAGAGTCCTAATCCTAGAAGGATAAGCCAAGAGGAAGTCCAGCCACTGTAGAATACAAGATAAGGTAGTAATTCTAGTCTAGGTAGATAATCAAGAAAGACCAAGAATCCTAGTAGAATTAGGATACCTTTAGATAAGGTCAATCTTGATAAGGTTCTAGTTGTCTTAGGAAAATTTGTCCTAAGTGGATAAGGAACTTAAGTACTAGTTAAATTAAGACAAGGTGAAGAGTTGTCTTCCTTGCTTAAGAACTTAAGTTGAAGCCAAGAGTTGTCTTCTTCAACGAAGGTAAGTTGTGATAGGTTTAAGAGTTGTCTTGCCTATCTAACATATCTTTTATTCAATAGTTAATCCCGAAGGACAGCTTAGAGGACGTAAATGTAAGAAAAGAACTCAACAATCAAACGGGACAGCATGTTAGGAGAGGTTTTAGAAGTCGTGCTGACCCCTAAGGTGTAGAAAAGTTAGGACAAGAATTCGGGATGCCAACAATATGGCAGTGCACCGGGCCAACTTCTGGGAGCAGCCAAAACATCCCTGCGGGCATGGCAGAGGCATCAGATGAGTTTCTAAGTGCTCGGGACAAACTTCTGGGAGCAACTAGGACATCCTTGCAGGTGTGGCAAAGGCGTTGGGCATGTTCGGCAGTGCACAGGATGAACTTTTGGAAGCAATAGAACATCATGTAGGGGCAGCAGCGGCATTGGACACATTCAGTCGTCTGCAGGACAAACTTCTGAGAGCAAAGGCTTCAGGCGCGTTGAGTAGTGAGTGGGGCAAACTTCTGGAAGCAACCTGAACACCCTGCGGGTGCGTTCTGCAGTGTGCAAGATGAAGTTCCATGAAAGACTGGAACATGCCCGCAAGTGTGGCAAAGGTATCGAGCGCGTTTGGCAGTGCACCTGGCAAACTTCTGGGAATGACAGGAACATCTCCACAGAAACAGGAGAGGTGCCGGATGCATTTGGTAGTGGTCAGGATGAACTTCCGGAAGCGATCCGAACATCCCCGCAGGTGTGCCAGAGGCTTTGGATGCGTTGGACAGTGCACGGGACAAACTTCTGGGAGCGACCGAAACATCCACGGTGGGTATGGCAGAGGCTGTTGGGCACATTAGGGCAGTGCACGAGGATGAGCTTCCAGAAGTGACTGGAACATCCTCATGGGCATGGCACAGTGTTGAGAACCTAAGTATGAAGGAAAGGCAATGGGTCAGAAAATGGGGCGACAAAGGAGAGCATGGGCCAGAAAATGTGCTTAACAAGAGTGGCAACAGAAAGTATGCAGCCCAGCAGTGAAGCCCAACCAGTATTTGACTTAATCCTAATTAATGTAGGACACTCATGATGAGTTCCAGTAGCAATAGGATAGTCACGACAAGAATAATTCTAAGGGCAGAAGGATATGCATTCAAAGTCCTAGTCCTAGAAGGATAAGCCAAAAGGAAGTCCAACTGCTGTAGAAAACAAGATAAAGTAGAAATTCTAGTCTAAGTAGGAATTCAAGAAAGACCAAGAATCCTAGTAGGATTAGGACACAAAGGATATGGTCTATCTTGATAATGTTTTATTTGACTTAGAAAAGCTTGTTGACTTAGGAAAACATATCCTAAGTGGATAAGGAACCTAAGTACTAGTTAAATTAGGATAAGGCTGTCTTAGGACTATAAATACAGCCCATTATTTGTGAGGAGCTCATAAGTTACGAATTTTGTTATTTTCTCATTCATTAATCAAGAATCAAAGGTAAGCATTCTTGCTTCTATTCTTGTTTATATTTCGGTTATCTTTTAAGAGTTGTCTTGAGATAACTTGGGCTTAAGTCAAGGTTAAGAGTTGTCTTCCTTGCTTAAGAGCTAAGGTTGAAGTTAAGAGTTGTCTTCTTCAACCAAGGCAAGTTGTGATAGGTTTAAGAGTTGTCCTGCCTATCCAACATATCTTTATATATATTAGTTAACCCGAAGGACAACTTAGGGGATATAAACGGGACAGTAAGTTAGGAAGGATTTCAGTAGGCGTGCTGACCCCTAAGGTGTAGAAAAGTTGGGGAAAAAATCGGGACCCCAACACACAGGCATCAGGCGTGTTTGGCAGTGTGTTTGACAAATTTTAGGGGGGCGACTAGAAAATCCAAGCAGGTGCAGCAACGGTGTCAGGCGCATCTAGCAGTGTGTGGGACAAACTTCCTGGTTCAACCGGAACATCCCAGTGGGCGCAGCTGAGGTGTCAGGCACGTTTGGCAGTGTACAGGACAAACTTCCAGGAGTGAGCGGAACATACATGTGGGCATGGCAGCAGTGTTCGGCGCATTCGGCAGTGCACAGGATGAAGTTCTGGGAGTGACCAGAAAATTCCCGCGGACTCCGCAGAGATGTGGGACGTGTTCAGCAGTGCTCGTGATGAACTTCCGAAAGCGACCGGAACATCACCACTTCCATGGCCCAGGCTTTTGGCATGTTGGGCAGTGAGCGCGATGAACTTCCAGGAGTGATTGGAACATCCCCGTTGGTGTGGCAGAGGTGTTGGGCAGTTTGGTAGTGCACGTGACGAACTTTAGAGAGCAACCAAAACGTCCCTGCAGGTGTGGGAGAGGCTTTGGGCGTGTTGGGCAGTGCATGGGATGAACATCAAAGACTGACCAGAACATGCCCATGGGCGCAGAAGTGGCATCACACACATTTGGCAGTGCGTGGGACAAACTTCTAGGAGTGACCAGAAACTCCCCACGGGCTCAGTAGAGGTGTCGGATGCAAGCGACAGTGCTTGGAACCAACTTCCGGGAGCAACTGGAACATCCTCACAAGCATGGTAGAACATCCCCATGGGCATAGCAATGGTGTCGGACACCTTCGGCAGTGTGTTGGACGAACTTCTTGGAGCAACCGGAACATTCCTGTGGGCACAGCAAAGGCTTCTAGTGTGTTTGGCAATGCACAACACTAACTTTTAGGAGCGACCAGAACATCTCTCCGGGCACTACAGTGGCATTGGGCACATTCAAAGTGCATGGGCCAAAATTCTGGGAGAGACTGGAATCTCTCCGTGGGCACAGGAGTGGCATTCAGCAGTACGTGGGACGAACTTCTGAGAGTGACCAGAACATCGCTACAGGAGAAGCAGTGGCATCGGGCGCATTTGGCAGTGCTCTCGATGAACTTCTAGGAGCGACCAAAAAATTCTCGCGGGCTCGGAAGAGGTGTCAGATGTGTTCAGCAGTGCTCAAAAAGAACTTTTGCGGGCGACAAGAGCATCCCCGCTAGCATGGCAGAGGCGTCGGGTGTGTTCGTGTTGGGGTCCCAATTTTTTTCCCAACTTTTATACATCTTAGGGGTCAGCATGCCTACTAAAAACCTTCCTAACTTGCTGTCCCATTTGATTCTTGAGTTCTTTTCTTAGATTTATATCCCCTAAGCTGTCCTTGGGGATTAACTAATATATAAAGGATATGTTGGATAGGCAAGACAACTCTTAAACCTATCACAACTTGCCTTGGTTGAAGAAGACAACTCTTTGACTTCAACCTTAGCTCTTAAGCAAGGAAGACAACTTTTAACCTTGTCTTAAGCCCAAGTTATCTCAAGACAACTCTTAAAAGATAACTAAATATAAAACAAGAATGAAAGCAAGAATGCTAAGTTTGATTCTTGATTAATGAATGAGAAATATACAAAATTCAGAGCATATGTCCTCCTCACAAATAATGGATGTATTTATAGTCCTAAGACAGCCTTATACTAATCTAACTAGTACTTAGGTTCCTTATCCACTTAGGATATGTTTTCCTAAGTCAACAAGCTTTTCTAAGTCAATTAAAACATTATCAAGATAGACCTTATCCCACTGTTTCCTAATCCTACTAGGATTCTTGTCTTTCTTGAATTCTTACTTGGACTAGAATTCCTATTTTAACTAAGTCTTTCTGTCCTTATCTTATCTTCTCTCCTACAGCTGCTGAACTTCTTCTTGCCATTTCCTTCTTGGATTAGAACTTCTACTATGGCATGTCCTTCCTCTCCAAGACTTATCTTTGGCGTGGTCCTCTTACTGAAGTAAACCTGTTAAGAAGTCTTACTGCTGCTGGAGTTCTTCACGCTGTCACTTTCCTTCTCCTGCTCGGATTGCTTCATGCGTGTCCTGCCAATGTTGGTCTTCTTCTTGGCTTGGATTTCCACAATCAATTAGGACTGAGTCAGAACCTGGCTGTGCTTCACTGCTTGCTGCGTGAAGGCTTGCTGCGTGCACACTCTAGCTTGTTTCTGCCTCTCTTGCTGCTTGGTGCCTTGTGCGCATTCACTCACGCTCCTTTTGCCTCCTAAGGTCCTCAATAATCCGGCTGTGCATGGGATGAACTTCTGAGATCAACTAGAACATCCCCACGGCCACGATAGAAGCATTGGGCGCATTCGGCAGTGCATGGGACGAACTTCTGTGAGCTACCATAACATCCCCCCAGGAGCAGCAGAGGCTTCTGGCGCATTGGGCACTATACGGGATGAACTTCTAGGAGCAAACAGAATGCCCTTGCGGGCACGGCAAAGGCATTGTGTGCGTTCGATAGTGAATGGGATGAAGTTTCGGGAGCTGCTAGAACATCCCCCTGGGCATGACAGAGGCTTTTTATCATGTCGAGCAATGCGCAGAGAAAACATCCGGGAGCGACCGGAACATCCTTGTGGTGCATTGGGCAGTGAGCGAGACAAAATTCCAGGGACGACCGGAACATCCCCGCAGGTGTGGCAGAGGCATCGGGCTCATTCAGCAGTGCGTAGAACAAATTTCCTGCAGTGACCTAAACATCACTGCAGGCGCGGCAGCAGCATCGTGCATGTTGGGCAGTGCACATGATGAACTTCCCTGATTGGCTGGAACATCTGCTCGTGCACAGCAGAGGCGTCCGGTGCTTTTGTGTTGAGAACCTGAGTATGCAGGAAAGGCAACGGGCAGAAAATTAGGCAACAAAGGAGAGCATGGGCCAGAAAATGTCCACAACAAGCATGGCAACAGCAAGTATGCAGCCCAACAGTGAAGCCCTGCTAGTATTTGACTTAATCCTAATCAATGAAGGACATTCACGCCAACAGGAGTTCCAGCATAAGAAGGATAATCGCATCAAGAAGAACTCCAGCAGCAGCAGGACGTCCATGTCAAGAAGAGTTCCAGCAGTAGGAGGACATCTATGCCAAGCAGAGTTCCAGCAGCAGCAGGACATCTATGCCAAGAATAGTTCTATCAGCAGCAAGATACGCATGATGATTCAGTAGCAATAGGATAGTCGCGACAAGAAGAATTCTAAGGGCAGAAGGATATGCATTGAGAGTCCTAGTCCTAAAAGGATAAGCCAAGAGGAAGTTCAGCCACTGTAGAACACAAGTCGATATGATCAGCAGATGCCGCATTAATGTGCCACATATGGCCACTACAAAAATCAAGAATCACTCTCGAAAGAGGTAAATCATGAAACATTTTTCTGTGATCATGCTCCTAGCGGCTACGCCTGCTGATTCTCACTAGGTGGAAAATCACATGCGTGGTTGTGTGCACCAATGCTCGTGGACACAAGACAGTAGATAATTCAATAGGCTTGCTTCATCTTGATGTTGCAATCTCATTGTTGGATGATTGTTTCTCAGATTCTTCAGGAAGCTTTGTGATTTTTGAGGCAATTTTATTAGAATTTTTCTCATTATCAATTAATCTTGTGAGTCTGATACATTGCACAAGGGAAGTGGGGCTCCCTTATCTTCACTTCTCTGCTTCACCAAGGTGCAAGTACATCCATTAAAGCGCTTATAAGTGCATTGTCTGGCCAATTTCACACAAGCTCAGCTAATTGTTCAAATTCTTCAAGGTAACTTTCAAGGGATCCATCTTGCCTAATCTTGGCTAATTGTCCCTTTGAAATTTGTCATGCTAGATGGGCCAAATTGGTTGATCAATCTGTGAGAAAATCTTGTCCATCATATTCTTCTTCCTTCTCGGCCTGCCGGGCAGTGAGGGCATCGTACCATACTCAGGTAAGCTTTTCTGCAGACCTTCTACTATGACTTATGAAATCTGCTGCGCACAAGATCCGCACCAGCTTGCCCAAGCATGGGGGTCAGTCCCCTGACACAATCATGGTCTGCCAGGCAGCAAGGGCATTGCACCATACTTGGGTAAGCTTTTCTGCAGACCTTGTACTACGACTTATGGAATGCACTGCACACAAGATCCACACCAGGTCGACCCAAGCATGGGGGTCAGTAGCCACACAATCATTGCCTGCTAGGCAGCGAGGGCATTGCACCATACTCGGGTAAGCTTTTCTGCAGACCTTGTACTACAACTTATGGAATGTGCTGCACACAAGGTCACCACCAGCTCGCCTAAGCATGGGGGTCAGTCCCTGTAACCAACAGTCGTTGCCTCGGAAGAGGGCCTCGCACCGTGCAAGGTTTGCCGCAGCCTTAGCCTATAGTTCCAACGCTTTAGCTCGTGGCACAGGTTTTAGCATTGGCAGCACCAAGCACGGGACTAGGTCCTCAACTGTGTGGCTAAAAAGCTTAATTTCGCAACATTTGGAGTGGTGGGGGAGGGGCCGCTAGAATGGTGACTGGCAATGGTGGCCGGTCGCCTGAGAATGGGAGGGTCTCGTGCCATGCTTTGCCCACACACCCACTGAAAGCCAACAAGGTGTGTGGACGAAGGGGGCATGCATGGCTAGGCCACTTTGGCCCCTAGTGGAGTGAGTTACCCCTGCCCCCCTAAAGAGGGTTTTGAGACATTTCCTAGGTGGCAGGAGGAGACATAACCCCCTACTGCTGGTCTGTTGCAGGGCTTGGCCTATGACATGTGCCTCTAGGGCCCCAAGGATCCCTACTGCCGGTCAGCAATCAAGCAGTAGGCGCACGCGTGGCTCTAGCCCGAGATTCTGACTTAGAGGCATGTAGTCATAATCCAGCGCA
>BNST01003198.1:0-17500 GCA_019650275.1 Xylocarpus granatum | reverse complement strand
GTTGGCATCCCTTATCAAGCAAGTCCTCATTGAAAGGGCTTCAAGAAACTTATGTGTACTGTGGGGTGTATCTTTAATCTCTCAGGTAGTCTCAGCTTATAGGCAACTTTTGCCCACCCTTTGCACTACTTCAAAGGGGCCATCGTACCTGGGTACCAATCCTCTGTGCATGGTTTTGCTACTGATCTTCTTCCATATCTGTGGAGTTAGCTTCAGCAACACTTTATCACCCACACTAAACTCTAGGTCTCTCCTTCTAGCATCCACATATTTCTTCATGTGATGAGCTGCCTTAGCTAAGCTATTGAAAGTTAGCTCAATCAACTTCAAATCGGACACCTCACCTCAGTGTTCTGCATTTGCCACCTCATGCGATGTTTTAGGCTGTTGCCCCATCAGCAACTCGGCTGGACTCATCTCCATTGAAGAAGATTTGTGAATGTTATAGCAAAATTGAGACAAATCGATCAGCTAAAACCTCACCTCAGTGTTCTGCATTGCCACCTCATGCGATGTTTTATGCGGTTGCCCCATCACCAACTCCGCCGGACTCATCTCCATCGAAGAAGATTTGTGAATGTTATAGCAAAATTGAGCCAAATCAAGCAACTCGACCCAATTCCTCTGGCTTGCTCATCACATAATGCCTCAAATACTCTAAGTAAGGCATTAACTTGCTCAGTCTGCCCATCCATCTGTGGATGATTGGTAGTCAAAAATTTCAACTCAGTGCCCATGAGATTGAAAAGTGAAGTCCAGAACCTACCTATGAAGCATGCATCTCTATCGCTCATGATATCTTCTGGCACTCCGAAAGTACTTTATCACATGCTTGAGCATCAGCTCTATAGCTCTCTCTATCGGACACGCATGTGGTGCAGGAATAAACACAGCATACTTCAAAAAGTTGTTAACCACCACCACTAAGTGAGAGAGTTTGGATCCCTCATCTTCACTTCTTGACTTAGCCAAGGTGTAAGGCCGCCTAGAAAACTGCCAATTAAAGGTGTCGGGAGCATTTGGGATTGTGCTAGACATTATTTGCGAGCAACTGGAACATTCCCTCATTTGTAGTAGTAGCATCAGGGATGTTCTGTTGAGGACCTTAAGAGGCAAAGGGAGTGTGAGAGAATGCGCATAAGATGCCAGGCAACAAGAGAGGCAGCAACAGGCCAGCAAGTGCGCACAACAAGCCTGCAAGCAGCAAGCAGTGAAGCACGGCCAGGTTCTGACTCAGTCCTAAGTGATTGCGGAAAGCCAAGCCAAGAAGAAGACCAGCATTGGCAGGACACGCCTGAAGCAATCCCGAGTAAGAGAAGGAGAGTGATGACGTGAAGAACTCCAGCAGCAGTAGGACGTCTTGGCAGGTTTACTTCAGCAAGGGGACCACGCCAAAGAGAAGTCTTTGAGAGGAAGGACGCGACAGCAGAAGTCTAATCTGAGAAGGAAAGGGCAAGAAGAATTCAGCAGCTGTAGGAGAGAAGATAAGATAAGGACAGAAGGACTTAGTCAAAGTAGGAAATCTTGTCTTAGTAGGAATTCAAGAAAGACCAAGAATCCTTGTAGAATTAGGAAACAATGGGATAAGGTCTATCTTAATAATGTTCTAGATAACTTAGAAAAGCTTGTTGACTTAGGAAAACATATCCTAAGTGGATAAGGAACCTAAGTACTAGTTAGAATTAGGATAAGGCTGTCTTAGGACTATAAATACAACCCATTATTTGTGAGGAGGGGAGACGCTCCGAAATTTTGTTATTTCTCATTCAATAATCAAGAATCAAGGTTAGCATTCTTGCTTACTTTCTTATTTATTATTCGGTTATCTTTTAAGAGTTTTCTTGAGATAACTTGGGCTTAAGACAAGGTGAAGAGTTGTCTTCCTTGCTTAAGAGATTAGGTTGAAGTCAAGAGTTGTCTTCTTCAACCAAGGCAAGTTATGATAGGTTTAAGAGTTGTCTTGCCTAGCCAACATATCCTTATATATATTAGTTAACCCGAAGGATAGCTTAGGGGACGTAAATATAAGAAAAGAACTCAAGAATCAAACAGGGACAGCAAGTTAGGAAGGATTCCAGTAGGCATGCTGACCCCTAAGGTGTAGAAAAGTTGGGGAAAACAATCGGGACCTCAACACTGATGGAGTTCTTGATGCCGTCAATCTTCTTCTCCTACTCAGATTGCTTCATGCGTGTCCTGCCAGTGCTTGTCTTCTTCTTGGCTTGGATTTCCACAATCAATTAGGACTGAGTTAGATCTTGGCCGTGCTTCACTGCTTGCTGCATGCAGGCTTGTTGTGCGCACATTCTGGCTTGTTTCTGCCTCTCTTGCTGCCTGGCTCCTTGCGTGCATTCTCTCACTCTCCCTTTGCCTCCTAAGGTCCTCAACAGTTCGACAATGCACTGGACGAACTTCTGTTAGCGACCAGAAAATCCCCACAGAGTCGGCAGAGTGTTGGACGCATTTGGCAGTGCTCAGGAAAAACTTCTGGGAGTGACCGGAACATCCTCGGGCTCGTTCGGATATGCATGGGCCGAACTGCCAAGAGTGACCAAAACATTCCCGCGAGCATGCCAGTGGTGCAGGACACGTTTGGTAGTGCGTGGGACAAACTTCCAAGAGCAGCCAAAACCTTTGTATTGTCACAGCAGAGGCTTCGGGCGGATCAGGCAGTGTGGTACAAAGTTTTGGGAATGACTGGAGCATCCCCACAGCAAGAGGTGTCGGGCGCATTCGGCATTGCACGGGACAAACTTCGGGAGTGACTGAAACATCCTTGCTCGCAGAGCAGCAGCGTCAGACACATTGGGCAGTGTATGGGACGAACTTCCTAAAGCAACGGGAACATCCTAGTGGACCCAGAAGACGCTTTGAGCGCGTTAAGCATAGCACAAAATGAGCTTTTGGGAGCAAAAAGAACATCCACACGGGTTCGGCATAGGCATCGGATGCATTTGGCAGTGCGCGGGATGAACTTTAGGGACTGACCAGAACATCTCCGTGGGTGTGGCATAGGCGTCGGGCACATTCGGCAGTGCATGGGATGAACTTCCAGAAGCAACTGGAACATCCCTGCAAGTGCGGCACATGGTTCGGGCACGTTCGACAGTACGTGGTGTAAACTTCCAAGAGCGACTAGAACATCACCGTGGGCGTGGCAGCGGCATCAGACACATTTGGTGGTGCGTGGTATGAACTTTTGGGAGTGACTGGCACATCCTCGTGGGGGTGGCAGAGGGTGGGATGCATTGGGTAGTGCTTGGGATGAACTTCTGGGAGCGACTGAAACATCCCACAGGCAAGGCAAAGGCTTTGGGCGTGTCTGGCAGTGCAAGGGACGAACTTCCGGGAGTGACTGAAATATCCCCATGGGCATGGCAGCATCGTCGTACATGTTTGGCAGTGCACGGGATGGACTTCTAGGAGCAGACCAGAACATACCCTGCGGGTGCAGAAGATGCAATGTTCGGTAGTGTGCAGTACTAACTTTTTGGAGTGATTGGAACATCATGTTGGGTGTGGCAGCAGCGTCATTCGTGCAGTGTGCGGGATGACCTTCTGGTAGCCAACCGAATATCTCCACGGGCATGGCAGCAGCATCGATTTTTTTCCCAACTTTTCTACACCTTAGGGGTCAGCATGCCTACTAAAAACCTTCCTAACTTGCTGTCCCATTTGATTCTTGAGTTCTTTTCTTGGATTTTTGTCCCCTAAGCTGTCCTTCGGGATTAACTAATGTATAAAGGATATGATGGATAAGCAAGACAACTCTTAAACCTGTCACAACTTGCCTTGGTTGAAGAAGACAACTCTTAACTTGAACCTAAGCTCTTAAGCAAGGAAGACAACTCTTAACATTGTCTTAAGCCCAAGTTATCTCAAGACAACTCTTAAAAGATAACCGAAATATAAACAAGAAATGGAAGCAAGAATGCTAACCTTGATTCTTGATTAATGAATGAGAAATAACAAAATTCGGAGCATATCTCTATGCTAACAAATAATGGGCTGTATTTATAGTATTGGACAGCCTTTTCCTAATTTAACTAGTACTTAAGTTCCCTTATCCACTTAGGACAAGTTTTCCTAAGTCAACAAGGTTTTCTAAGACAACTAGAACCTTATCAAGATAGACCTTATCCAAATATTTTCCTAATTCTACTAGGATTCTTGGTCTTTCTTGAAATTCCTACTAACACTAGAAATCCTACTTTGACTAAACATTTCTATCCTTATCTTATGTATTCTACTGCAGCTGGACTTCCTCTTGGCTTATCCTTCTAGGACTAGGACTCTCAATGAGTATCCTTCTACCCTTAGAATTCTTCTTGTCATGACTATCCTATTGCTATTGGAATTCATCATGCGTGTCCTGCTTCTAATAGAACTCTTCTTGGCATAGATGTCCTTCATTAATTAGGTTTAAGTGATATATTGATCGGGCCTCACTGCTGGGCTGCACACATGCTGTTGCCAAGCTTGTTATGCACATTTTCTGGCCCATGCCCCCCTTTGCCACCCTATTTTCTACCCATTGCCTTTCTTGCATACTTAGGTTCTCAACAACTCACCAGTGTGCGGGATGAACTTTTGAGAGCCACCGGAACAAGCCCGTAGCGCAGCAGCAGTGTTAGGCGGGTTGGGCAGTGCGCAGGATGAGCTTCCGATAGCGATCGGAACATCCCCATAGGCATAGCAGAGGCATTGAACCTGTTCAGCAGTGCACAGCATGAACCTTGGGAAGTGACTGGAACATCCCCTCGGGCATTGCAGAGGCATCGAGCACTGAGGACGAACTTCCTATAGCGACCATAAAATCCCGGTGGGCACAGCAGAGGCATTGAACGTGTTTGGTAGTACTCAATGAAAACTTCTGGAAGTGACCATAAATTCCCGCGGGCTTGGCATAGTCGTAGAATGTGTTTTGGCAGTGCTTAGGATGAACTTTCGGGAGTGACCATAAAATCCTTGTGGGCTTGGCAGAGATCTCGGATGCATTTGGCAGTGCTCGGGATAAATTTCTGAGAGTGACCAGAACATCCCCATGGGCTCTGCAGAGGCCTCGATGCATTCGGCAGTGTACGGGATGAACTTCCAAGAGCGATAGGAAAATCCCCATGGGCTGAGCAGAGACAACAGACATGTTCGGCCGTGCTCGGGGTGAACTTCCATGAGTGAGCAGCACATGCCCGCGGGCACGACAGTAGTGTCAAGTGCATTTGGCAGTTTGCAGGACGAACATCTGGGAGAGATCCGAACATCCCTGTTGGTGCGGCAGACGCTTCGGGCGTGTTTAACAGTGCTCGAGATGAACTTCCTAGAGTGGCCTGAACATCCCCGTGGATGTGGCAATGGCATCGGGCTTGTTCATCAGTGAGTGGGAGGAACTTCTAGCAGTGACTGAAACATCCCTGCCAGTGCAGCAGTGGCATTGGGTGCGTTTGGCAGTGTGTGGGATGAACTTTCGGGAGCAGCCAGAACATCCCTACAGGCGCAGCAGGTATGTCAGGCGCATTCAGCAGCATGCGGGATGAACTTCCAGGAGAAACTAGAACATCCCTACGGGCGCAGCAGGTGTGCAGGATGAACTTCAGGGAGCGACCGCGACATCCCCACTGGCATGGCATTGGCTGCAGTGACATTGGGCAGTCTGTGGGACAAACTTCCAGCAATGACTGGAACATGTCGTCGGAAACGGCAGAGGCAATGGGTGCATTTGGCTGTGCACGGTATGAATTTCCCAGAGCTACCAGAGCATCGTCTCTGCTGTGGCGGAGGCTTCTGGCATATTGGTCAGTGCACGAGATGAATTTCTGGGAAAGAACGGAACATCCTCGCGGGCACAACAGCATCTTTAGTCATGTTCAGGAGTGTACGGGATGTACTTTTTGGAGCGACTAGAACATACCTGCGGGCACGGCAGAGGCATCGGGCGTATTTAGCAGTGCTCAGGATGAACTTCCAAGAACGGCCTGAGCATTCTAATGGACGTGGCAGTGGCATCGGGCGTGTTCGTCAGTGAGTGGTCGGAACTTGCAGTACTGACTGGAACATCCTTGCCAGTGCAGCAGTGGCATTGGGTGCGTTTGGGAGTGCGTGGGATGAACTTTTGGGAGCAGCCAGAACATCCCTACAGGCACAGCAAGTATGTCAGGCGCGTTCAGCAGCGTGCGGGATAAACACTGGGAGAAACCAGCACATCCATACAGTCGCAGCAGGTGTGCAGGATGAACTTTGGGGAGCAACCGCACCATCCCCACTGGCATAGCAGAGGCTGCAGTGACATTGGGCAGTGTGTGGGACAAACTTCTAGGAGTGACTGCAAAATCTCTGCGGACATGGCAGAGGCAATGGGTGCATTTGGCTGTGCACGGTACGAACTTCCCGGGAGCTACCAGAGCATCCCCTCTGCCGCAGCGGAGGCTTCTGGCACGTTGGGCAGTGCGTGGGATGAACTTCCAGGAGTGAACGGAACATCCCCGCGGGCACAACAGCATCTTAGTCATGTTCAGGAGTGCACGGGACGCACTTTCGAGGGCAACCAGAACATACCCGCGGGCACCGCAGAGGCATCGGGTGTGTTTAGCAGTGCTCAGGATGAACTTCCAAGAATGGCTGGAACATCCCTGTGGACGTGGCAGCGGCATCGGGCATGTTCGTCAGTGAGTGGGAGGAACTTCTAGCAGCGACTGGAACATCCCTGCCAGTGCAGCAGTGGCGTTGAGTGCGTTTGGCAGTGTGTGGGATGAACTTTTGGGAGCAGCCAGAACATCCCTACAAGTGTAGAAGGTATGTCTGGCGCGTTCAGCAGCATGGCACAGCATGTATGTCAGGTGTGTTCAATGGGATGAACTTCCGGGAGAAACCAGAACATCCCTACGGGCGCAGCAGATGTGCAGGATGAACTTTGGGGAGCGACCGCAACATCCCCACTGGCGTGACAGAGGCTGCAGTGACGTTGGGCAGTGTGTGGGGCAAACTTCCAAGAGTAACTGGAACATCCTGTCGGAAATGGCAGAGGCAATGGGTGCATTTGGCTGTGCACAGTACGAACTTCCCAGAGCTACCAAAGCATCCCCTCTGCTGTGTCGGAGGCTTCTGGCACATTGGGCAGTGCGTGGGATGAACTTTTGGGAGTGAACGGAATATCCCACGTGGCACAACAGCATCTTTGTGCATGTTCAGAAGTGCACGGGACGTACTTTTGAGAGTGACCAGAACATACCTGCAGGCACGACAGAGGCATCGGGTGTGTTTTTCTGTGTGTGGGACGAACCTCTGTGAGTGAACGCAGTATCCATGGTGCTCCACAGCGGCATCATGCAGGTTCGGCAATGCGCGGGACGAACTTCTAGAGTGACTGGAACATCATCGTAGGTGTGACACAGGTGCCAGACGTGTTCAGCAATACTCCAGATGAAGTTCCAAGAGAAACCGAAACATCACTGCAGGTGTGGCAATGTCATCGAATATGGTCGTGTTCAGAACCTAAGTATACAGGAAATGCAACAGGCAGAAAATGAGAGCATGGGCCAGAAAATGTGCAAAGCAAGCTTGCACGCGGCATGCAGTGAAGCATGGCCAGATATGACTTTATCTTAATTGACTGTGGACATCCAAGCCAAGAAGACACTAGCATTGGCAGGATATGCATGGTGCAATCCGAGCAGGAGAAGGACATGAACGACATGAAGAACTCTAGCAGCAGCAGGATGTCATGGCAGGTTTAGCTTCAACAAGATGATCACATCAAGGAGAAGTCTTGGAATGGAAGGACACACCATATGGAAGTCCTAATCCTAGAAGGAAACAGCAAGATGAAGGTCACAGCTGTAGGAGAAGAGATAAGATAAGAACAGAAAGGTTTAGTCAAAGTAGAAATTCAAGAAAGACCAAGAATCCTAGTAGAATTAGGAAACATTTGGGATAAGGTCTATCTTGATAATGTTTTAGTTGTCTTAGAAAACCTTGTTGACTTAGGAAAACATATCCTAAGTGGATAAGAAACCTAAGTACCAGTTGAATTAGGATAAGGCTGTCTAACACTATAAATACAACCCATTATTTGTGAGCAAGGACATATGCTCCAAATTTGTATATTTTCATTCATTAATCAAGAATCAAGGTTAGCATTCTTGCTCTATTCTTGTTTATATTTCAATTATCTTTTAAGAGTTGTCTTGAGATAACTTGGGCTTAAATCAAGGTGAAGAGTTGTCTTCCTTTGCTTAAGAGCTTAGGTTAAAGTTAAGAGTTGTCTTCTTCAACCAAGGCAAGTTGTGATAGGTTTAAAAGTTGTCTTGCCTATCCAACATATCCTTTCATCATTAGTTAACCCAAAGGACAGCTTAGGGGACGTGAATCAAAGAAAAGAACTCAAGAATCAAATAGGACAGCAAGTTAGGAGAGATTTTAGAGTTGGGACAAGAAATCTGGACCCCAACAGTTCGGCAGTGCGTGGGACGAATTTTTGGCGGTGACCAGAACATCCCTGCAGGTGCGGTAGTCTTTGAACATGCTGGGCAGTGAGCAAGATGATTTTCCATGAGCAGTCAGAGCATCTCTATTGGCTCAGCAGTGATGTCGGGCTCATTCACATTGAGGACCTTAGGAGGCAAAGGGAGCATGAGAGAATGTGTACAAGGCACCAAGCAGTAAGAGAGGTAGAAACAGGCCAGAGTGTGCGTGCAACAAGCCTGCACGCAGCAAGCAGTGAAGCACGGCCAGGTTCTGACTCAGTCCTAAGTGATTGCAAAAATCCAAGCCAAGAAGAAGACCAGCATTGGCAGGACATGCATGAAGCAATCCGAGCAGGAGAAGGAGAGTGACGATGTGAAGAACTCCAGCAGCAGTAGGACGTCTTGGAAGGTTTACTTCAACAAGAGGACCACGCCAAAGAGAAGTCTTGGAAAGGAAGGATGCCACAACAGAAGTCTAATCCAAGAGGAAATGGCAAGAAAAAGTCAGCAGCTGTAGGAGAGAAGACAAAGATAAAGACAGAAGGACTTAGTCAAAATAGGAATTCTAGTCTTAGTAGGAATTCAAGAAAGACCAAGAATCCTAGTAGGATTAGGAAAACAGTGGGATAAGGTCTATCTTGATAATGTTTTAGTTGACATAGAAAAGCTTGTTGACTTAGAAAAACATATCCTAAGTGGATAAGGAACCTAAGTACTAGTTAAATTAGGATAAGGCTGTCTTAGCACCATAAATACAGCCCATTATTTGTGAGGAGGATATATGCTCCGAATTTTGTTATTTTCTCATTCAATAATCAAGAATCAAAGGTAAGCATTCTTGCTCACATTCTTGTTTATATTTTCGGTTATCTTTTAAGAGTTATCTTGAGATAACTTGGGCTTAAGACAAGGTTAAGAGTTGTCTTCCTTGCTTAAGAGCGTAGGTTGAAGTTAAGAGTTGTCTTCTTCAACCAAGGCAAGTTGTGATAGGTTTAAGAGTTATCTTGCCTATCCAACATATCCTTATATATATTAATTAACTCGAAGGACAGCTTAGAGGACGTAAATATAAGAAAAGAACTCAAGAATCAAACGGGACAGCAAGTTAAGAAGGATTCCAGTAGGCATGCTGACCCCTAAGGTGCAGAAAAGTTAGGAAAAAAAATTGGGACCCCAACAAGGTGCTTTCATTGAGAGCTCAGCATAATCACCATCTAGTTGAGAAGTAGCATGATCACACCAATAAATTGGTGCTCTCGTTGAGAGGTCAGCACAATCATCAATTGAGAGGTAGCACGGTCACCCCAATAAATTAGTGCTATAGTTGAGACATCAGCACAGACATCAATCAATTGCAAGGCATTACGGTTACCATGTCATTCAGGCAGCATTCACCTTCACCACAATAGCAAACTAATGAAGTACTTTCAAAGAATTCTGATCTTAGAGAGGAACCAACGCTCACTCGATGTCTAGGTCAGTGATATTAAATATCAATTATCTTCTATCATCCATTCTCTTGAGCAATTGAAGAGAGATACACCACGAGTGGCTGGAAAACAAGTCCAAACTGAGAAAACCAGGAGCAGCATACTGCCACAGCAACCTAAAAGGCTGCATTCAGAGATCTCATGGCACCATGAGTAGGAGAAAGATTCTGACCATGAGCAACTTCCCTCTCAAGAAAGTGGGAGAGTGCGCATGAGTCTAGGGAGCAGAAGGGAGGTGTCACCGAATTTGCACCAGCCCTATGACCCCTATGATGAATACAGCGACGATGAGGTCTTGGATCAAAGGCCAGCAGTATGGCAGCCAAGGAGAATGCAGAGTCATCATGAGGCAGAACATTGGCGGACAAATAGGAGAGAGGAATGGCAGCACTATGACAGCCCAAGCCACTACACCCAACCAAAGGTAAAAATCGAATTCCCTACCTTTGAGAAAGGAGATCCAACTAAATGGATCTCCAAAGCTGAATTCTACTTTGAAAAACAAGGTGTAGAAAGGGGTGAAAGGGTTGATTTTGCATTCTATCATCTATGTGGGAGGCCACTCAATGGTGGTGTTGGCTTAAAGCCACTTATGGCTGAGAAGGAAGAAGGATAGTGATATGCCTCAAGGATCTTCAATGGTGAATCAAGATCTAATGGGTATATTTTTTTAGGGTTTTATGGATGGAAAAAGGTGCTGGTATATAGTATAGTTGTTGGGTGGATGAAAATTCGTAATTGGAGTAAGTTACTGGGTCTGTAGGGGTGTTTTAAGAAAGCGGAAGGGTTATGTACGAATTTTGAAGTAGGAATGTGATAGGGATAGCCTATGAAAAGTTTAATAGGAGAAAACTAGTTAATCAAGTTTGATAAGATCAAATCGCCACAAACAAGATTACTAGGTTGATTCGCCACACTCTAAGATAGAAAGAAGGAAGAGTGATAAGAATCGATAGATAATTCGCCACTAAACAAGGAATTTGTTTAGATAAGAATTTGGATGCAACGAAGCAAAATTCCGCTTATTTCTCAAAACTGTTTAATTACAAGCACTAATGCCGTATTTATAGTAATGACAGCCTTTCCATGTCTAACTTATACTAAAACGCCTAATTCATCTATGATAAGGATTCCTAAGTAAATAAGGACTACTAAGTCATCTAGATTTCTATGAAGATAAGCCTAATATATCGGGTTCCTAATCCTATGTAAAACCCTACTTGATCTCAAACTCCTTGCCTAGTGATATTTTCTGCTGCTGCTGGAATTCTTCTTGGCATGGATATCCTTTGTTAATGAGGATTAATCTTTCTTGGATGGCAGTAACTTCATTTTCATGATTGAGCACATCATCCTCCCCTTGTTGAATTGGATTTGCCCTCAAATCCTTCTCCTCGGTGTCTTTGAAATCATCTTCTAAGTAAGGAGAAAGGTCCCTGACATTGAATGTAGTAGAAATATTATAATCTCCTGGCAATTCAATCTTATAAGCATTATCATTCACCTTGTCAACAACTCTAAAAGGACCATCAGCCCTTGGCATTAGTTTTGATTTTCTTTGTGTTGGAAACCTTTCCTTGCGTAGGTGAATCCAAACTAAATCTCCTGGTGCAAACTGAATTCTTGTTCTCCTTTTATTTGCTAACCGTGCGTATTCTTCATTTTTCTTTTCAATTTGTTTCTTCACACTCTCATGTAGAGATTTAACAAACTCAGCCTTTTTGTTTCCATCAAAGCAAATTCTTTCTTCAATAGGCAGTGGCAACAAATCAAGAGGAGTTATAGGATTGAATCCATAAACTATCTCAAACGGAGAATGCTTCGTTCCACTGTGCACGCTTCTATTGTAAGCAAACTCAACATATGATAAACATTCATCCCAGTTCTTCAAATTCTTGTTGACAACAGTACGAAGTAAAGAAGAAAATGTTCGATTTACCACTTCGGTTTGTCCATCGGTTTGAGGATGACATGCCGTGCTAAAGAGTAGTTTTGTTCCAAGTCTTTTCCATAAAGTCTTCCAAAAGTAACTTAAGAATTTGACATCACGGTCTGAAACAATACTTTTGGGAATCCCATGTAATCGAACAATCTCTTTGAAAAATAAATCAGCAATATGTTGAGCATCATTTGTCTTGTGGCACGGAATAAAATGAGACATCTTGGAAAATCGATCAACAACGACCATAACTGAATCCTTTCCCCTCTGCGTTCTAGGCAAACCAAGAATAAAATCCATGCTTAAATCTTCCCACGGTTGGTCTGGTACAGGCAATGGCATGTATAACCCTTGTGACATCTCCTTACTCTTAGCTTTCTTACATATCACACATCTTTCTATGACTCTTTTAATATCTTTGATCATGGTTGGCCAATAAAAGTGTTCCTTGAGTGCTTCTTTGACTACCAGAATAAAGATTGACTCTTTATCAAACAAGGCTTGCTTTACCACTCCTTTGTTGACAAACAAACTTTCTTTCTTTTTCTTCTCAAATTCAATTTTATCCTTCTGAATCTGTTGTGGATTAAGAGGCGCTAACACAATCTTTCTGCCATCCTTAACAAAGGAATATGTATTCTTATAACCATCATGAAAAGCTCTCCTATCATACTGCCAAGGTCTTCCCAGTAAAAGATGACTTGCATCCATAGGGACGACATCACACAACACTTCATCTTTGTATCTACCAATTGAAAAAGGCACCAAAACTTGCTGAGTAACCTTCACATCACCATTATTATTTAGCCACTGTAATCTATAAGGTTGTGGATGTTTTAGAGTAGTTAAATTTAGTTTTTCTATTAAGGTAGTGGAAGCCACATTTGTACAACTACCTCCATCAATTATAACTCCACACACCTTATTCTGAATTGCACACCTTGTATGGAAGATATTCTCACGCTGCTCATCTTCCGTTTTTGCTTGTGTAGTCATGGTGCGGCGAACTACAAGCATTTCTCCAATTTCAGCATGTTCTTCTTCTTCCTCGCCATCTTCCACTCCCTTTTCTTCTGTAACCTCGTCTTCACTCTCTAATTCTCCTTGGGAGTCCGTAAGCACCATTACTCTCCTATTTGGACATTCAGAAGCGATATGCCCATGTCCAAGGCATTTAAAGCATTTAATGTCTCGGCTCCGTTTTAGAGGAATGGTTTCTGCCACCTTCTCTTTTCCTTTATCAATAGCTACTACCGACTTGCTAGGACCACTTTTTTCTACTGACTTTGCTATCTTCTTTGAAAGGGAAGTCGAATAAGTAGATGATGAATTAATATTTTTGGTAGAACCTGATCTATACACTCCCCTCATTAGTTGTCTCTCCACCTTGATAGCAAGTTTAATCACATCTTGCAAAGAAACATATGGTTGCAATTCTGCCCTACTTGCAATTTCATACTTTAACCCGCCAAGGAACCTTGCAATCGTTAGTTCTTCTGGTTCTTGCAAGTTACATCTCATCATAAGCATCTCATACTCTTTGACATAATCTTCCACACACATGCCCCCTTGCCTTAAACTTTGAAGCTTAAAGTACAGTTCTTGTTTGTAATATTCTGGCAAAAATCTTCTCTCCATTAATCTCTTCATGACTCTCCAACTTGTCACCTCACCTAAACCTTCTCTTCTTCGCCTAGTTTTCTCGTTTTCCCACCATAAATTGGCATAATCATTGAATTCAAGAGCTGCCAACTTGCACTTTCTTGGTTCAGAATAATCATAGTACTCAAATACTTTCTCTACTTTTTGCACCCATTCTAAGTACTCCTCGGGTGAACTTGTTCCTCGAAATGCCGGAATCTTTAGCTTAACATCAATTCCATTATCCCTTATATTTCTTCTCTGCCATCGTCTCTCCCCAGCTTCATCATCTATTTCTGGCTCATCAAGCTCATCCTCTTCATAATACTCAGGCCCTCTAGTTGCTCGCTGCCCTTGTCGTTCATGTCTTCTGGGTTGTGGCTGAATGGTATTCCTTTCTACGGCTTGAATTAAACGGTCAATTTGCTCCCTCATCTCTGCTTGCTAGTGTTCAAGTGCTAGGATCTTAGCTTGATCCAAACTCAATCCTTTTGGAACATGAGGAGTTTCTTCTTCTCCAGACATAATTCGTCCTGAAATTTTCAAGTGAATGAATTTCTTGATTCAAAGAGGCTCTGATACCAAACTGATATGCCTCAAGGATCTTCAATGGTGAATCAAGATCTAATGGGTATATTTTTTTAGGGTTTTATGGATGGAAAAAGGTGCTGGTATATAGTATAGTTGTTGGGTGGATGAAAATTCGTAATTGGAGTAAGTTACTGGGTCTGTAGGGGTGTTTTAAGAAAGCGGAAGGGTTATGTACGAATTTTGAAGTAGGAATGTGATAGGGATAGCCTATGAAAAGTTTAATAGGAGAAAACTAGTTAATCAAGTTTGATAAGATCAAATCGCCACAAACAAGATTACTAGGTTGATTCGCCACACTCTAAGATAGAAAGAAGGAAGAGTGATAAGAATCGATAGATAATTCGCCACTAAACAAGGAATTTGTTTAGATAAGAATTTGGATGCAACGAAGCAAAATTCCGCTTATTTCTCAAAACTGTTTAATTACAAGCACTAATGCCGTATTTATAGTAATGACAGCCTTTCCATGTCTAACTTATACTAAAACGCCTAATTCATCTATGATAAGGATTCCTAAGTAAATAAGGACTACTAAGTCATCTAGATTTCTATGAAGATAAGCCTAATATATCGGGTTCCTAATCCTATGTAAAACCCTACTTGATCTCAAACTCCTTGCCTAGTGATATTTTCTGCTGCTGCTGGAATTCTTCTTGGCATGGATATCCTTTGTTAATGAGGATTAATCTTTCTTGGATGGCAGTAACTTCATTTTCATGATTGAGCACATCAGATAGGCTGGACAAGGTTCACACAAGAGTTAGTGAACAGATTTGGCCCTGTCTAGCATGACAAACTATGAGGGACAGCTTGCCAAAGATTAGGCAAGAAGGATCTCTAGAAAGCTACCTTGAAGAATTCGAGAGGTTGGCCGAATTGGTAGGACATTGGCCAGATAGTGCACTAATTGGCACTTTTCTAGATGGCCTTGTACCTTGGCTAAGCCGAGAAGTGAAGATGAGGGATCCAAACTCTCTCACTCAGTGCATTCGGTTGGCAAGACTCATCAACGATGGGAGAAGCATCACCCGCAGCACAACCAAGGTCATCAAACCCTCGGACAAACTAGGTAAGGCACCCTTATCAAGTAAGACAGCACCCTCAAAAACAAAGGACCCTCTCAAACTATCCACCAAAGAAATCAACAGGAGGATCGAAAGAGGCCTATGTTTTAGGTGCAACGATAAGTGGCAAGTTGGCCACAAGTGCAAGAAAGGGCTGTTCAACATCATTGAGGTAGTAAGTGATGAAGAGCACGAGGAAAGTAGTGAGGAAGAACAAGACAGCCGCATGGACAGCGAGGAGGAAGCAGAGTCAGAACACTCCCCAGATCATGCGGAAGAAGGTGAAATCAACTTGCATGCAGTAGGGGCAACCACCAAGCCTACTGCCATGAGGTTATTCACAACCATTAACGGGAAAAAAAAACATTTTAGTGTTGATAGATAGTGGAGCTACTCATAACTTTCATCAACACAAAATTGGTCAAAACACTTCAGCTACGTCCGAAAAAGATTGCACCCTTTGAGGTAAGAGTGGCAAGCAGACAGAAGCTCAAGTGCGCACAAGTAATCCAGGCAGTAGCTATGCAGATTCAAGGAGTCAAAATAGAGGCGGAACTGCATGTGTTAGCCCTGGCAGGTCTTGATGTGGTTTTAGGCAATGCTTGGCTTAAAACCATAGGCAAGATAATGTTCGACTATGAATCCATGGCCATGCACTTCCAATGGAAGGGAAGGAACTGCACGTGGGAGGCATCCACCACCAATGCAGTGCATCATTGTGAGGTAAGTACCCTTGAACGACTATACAGAAAAAGGGCACAATGTTTTGCGGTTCTCTTGGCCACAAAAGAGGAAAACACAGCCGAACATCATACACACGAAGACATACCAATAGGAGTAAGGAACCTACTGGAGCAATTCAAAGATGTCTTAGGAGAGCCACAAGGACTACCACCCTCAAGACATTACGACCATGCCATCCCATTAATCGACGAAACCAAGGCGATTAATGTAGCACCTTACCGGTATGCACACTTCCAAAAGAACGAGATCGAAAGACAAGTGGAAGAGATGCTACAGCAAGGTATTATCCGACCTAGCACTTCCCTTTTTCTTCTCCCATTCTACTTGTTAGAAAGAAAGACGAAACTTGGAGGTTTTGCACCGATTATCGGGCACTCAACCAAGCAACTGTCAAGGATCGTTTTCCGATCCCAACAATTGATGATATGCTGGATGAGTTACATGGAGCAAAGCTGTTCACCAAGCTGGATCTCAAGGCCGGATATCATCAAATACGCATGAAAGAAGAGGACGTGCAGAAGACAACATTTCAGACTCATAGTGGACACTACGAGTACCTAGTCATGCCCTTCGGACTATGCAATGCACCCTCCACCTTTCAAGCAGCCATGAAACGACATCTTCAAACCTTATTTGCGCAGGTTTGTTTTAGTTTTCTTCGATGACATTTTGGTCTATTCCAGGAACCACAATGATCACATAGAACACTTAGCAAAAGTGCTAGAAGTGTTAAGAAGAAATTGTTTTCGTCATCAAGCCATCCAAGTGCACATTCATGCAAGAGGAGCTTGAGTACCTCAGTCACATCATATCCAAAGATGGAGTGAAGGTAGACCAACGAAAAATAGGAGCCATGCAAACATGGCCAACTCCAAAGAATGTCATAGAACTTAGAGGATTTCTAGGTTTGACAAGCTATTATCGCTGATTTGTTCGCAAATACGGTGCCATAGCAAAACCACTAACGGATTTGCTAAAGAAGGACGGATTCCTATGGACAGAGAAGAGTGAAGAGCATTCAAGTTGTTGAAGCAAGCTATGTGTGAGACCCCAGTGTTAGCACTGCCCAACTTCAACCAAACCTTCGAGCTTCACACTGACGCATGTCAAGATGGCATAGGTGCTGTCCTGAGTCAAGCCGGAAGACCTATTGCATACATGAGCAGAGTCTTAGGGCCCATGAAGAAGGAATGGTCAGTATACGCCAAGGAGATGTTGGCCATCATCCATGCAGTCAAGGTATGGCGACCTTACCTTCTTGGGAGGAAATTCCTGATCATTACAGATCAACAACCCTTGAGAAGCCTCATGGAGCAGAAAATTACCACCCCAGAGCAGCAAAAGTTCCTTGTCAAGTTGCTGGGTTATGAGTATGAAATAATCTACAAGCCTGGCAAGGAAAACAAAGTGGCAGACGCATTGTCCAAAAGCAATGGAGGTCAAGCATTGTGGACAGCATGTGAGCCTAATGATGCATGCCTCACTGCCATTAGCAGAGCAGAGTGGAATGTATGGACAGAAATCAAGGAGGCAATAGAAATTGACCCTCAAAGCCAAGAGCTCATAGAAGAT
>BNST01003196.1:0-36885 GCA_019650275.1 Xylocarpus granatum | reverse complement strand
ATATCATTTTTTTTTATCAATACATCATCCTAAAAAAAAAAAAAATTACTTGAATTACTCAATTAAAAATTTTAATACAAAAAAATACCAAAAATTCTATAAAATATAATAATTACAAAAAAACTCATAATTATTTAAACTGAGGCCAAAAATACTAAAATTCACTATCTCACCCAAATCATAAAAAATTATATTCTAACCCCAAAATGTCTCCTTTACTATTACATAAAAAATTTATCAATTTATTAATAAAAATAAAATTTTGAAATAAAATAAAATTAAAAATAAAATAAAAATTTTACAAAATTTAACATCTTATTAAAAATTCTTTGAAAAAATACCCAGAAATACAAACAGTACAAAATTATAACCCAAAAATCTATGAACTATGTCCAAATATTAAAATAGTAATAAATTACATTACTATTAAGCTAATAGGATAAAAATTAATTATTTTCTCCAAATTTCAAAATACAAAAAAATCTGCCTTCTTCCTTTATTTTTCAGTTTTTTTTCTTTCTTCTCTATTCTCCTACATGCCCCTCTATTTTTCCTCCCCCTTCATTTTCTTTTTTTTTCTCCTCTCTTCTTCTTCTCAGCACTAATTCTATCTGTTCCTTTTCCTATAGCTTTGAAAGGTCTCCCATAATTTTTTTACTGTTCACAACTGTATATATAAACATTAATGGGATTATGCTTTGGGATTGGGTAAACTTACCACAAACATTATCTTGCCCCTATAAGATATTAAGCCAAGACTTGCCTAAAGCCACATCAAGGCCTACCAAGGCTGACACCATGCAATTCTACCTCTATCTTGACATCATTGAATCTACCATTGCCCACTACTGCCTGGATAACTTGTGCACCCATTAGAGCTTCTGTCGCGGCGTTGCACTCTTCCCTCAAAGGGTGCAATCCATTTCAGACATAGGTGAAGTGTTTTGACCAGTTTGTGTGTTGATGAAGTTATGGTAGCTCTAGTATCAATCAGCACCAAACTCGTTCTTACTCTGTGTGACACACCAATGCGAGACTATAACTCATGCAGCGGTAGGCTTGGTGGTTGCCCCTACTGCATGCAAGTTGATTTCGCCTTCTTCCGCACGATCTGGGGAGTGTTCAGTCACTCTGGTGCTCTCCTCTTGCGCTCGTCATGTGCAGCTGTCATTGGATCCTCTCCCTGTGCTTCCTCAGGTGTCTTCATCACTTACCACTTCAATAATGTTGAACAGCTTCCCTCTGTGCATTTCATGGCGGCGCAACTGCCACTTATCCTGTGTTTCGCACCATAAAGCCTAGGCCTATCTCAAAATGATTTCTGCTGTTGATCTCTTCAAAGTTCACTAGTTTTGAAGAAGTCTATTGTTTTTGAGGTTGCTATCTTACTTGATAAGGATGCCTTACCTAGTTTTTTCAAGAAAGGGGGAAAAGCCGCATGAGTTTGGGAAGCAAGAGGGAGACTTCACCAAATGAACACCCACCCCATGATCGCTATAATGAGCATAGTGACAATGAGGAAGTAATGGACAGAAGGCATGCATCATGGCAACCAAGAAAGATGTGCAATCACCTTAAGGCAGAACCATGGTGCACCACAAGAAGGGAGGATTGGCACTACGACCGCCCAAGCCATTACACATGGCCTAAGGTAAAAATTGAGTTCCCTACCTTTGAGAAGGGAGATCCAACCAAATGGATCTCCAAGGCTGAATTTTACTTTGAAAAACAAGGTATTGAAAGAGGTGAAAGGGTTGATTTTGCATCCTATCACCTATGTGGAAGAGCCAACCAATGGTGGCATTGGCTTAAGGCCACCTATGGCTAAGAAGGTAGAAAGGATTGGCTGGACAAGGTTCACACAAGAATTGGTGAATAGATTCGGCCCCTCCAACATCACCAATATTTGCTCCGAGTTTGATGAGAATCAAGTCTTTCCTTTATCAAATTCTAAGAGTGCTGCACCAGTTCAGAACTTAGAATACTCATCTCCGCCTCCTGAGATGCCAATCTGGAGAACAAGTGAAGACGTTTCATCACCAACAATTCCAGTTGATGACAGTAGAGGAAAAGAATTGTGCACAGGATATGATAGCAACACTAAGGACACAAGTGCTCCAGGACAGGACTTGGTGTGTCCGAATGCCAAGATAAAGATGCAGATGTCTTGTGATGAATCGAACAATGCATCTGCCAAACGTCCTGATTCATCTATTCAGGTTTATGGTACTACTTCTACATTTTCTTTAGCACAACCAAGAGTGGAAGAACAGCAAATTAAAGTGGATGCAGAATCAGATGGATTTTCGTATGGATTACAAATACATGCTTCTACAAATTATCCACCAGAAAATACTCCAACAAGGACTGTGCAGGACCAATCTGCCTTGTTGGCTAAACCTGGATCAGAAGACAAAGTTCCTAATCATATTCCTGTCCAGATTGAAGGACTTGCTGATCTTTCACAAACAGCTTCACAAGCTGCAAGAGATCAGACCTTTAGATCATTCATTGTTCAAACTGCAGCGGAAAATATGCATAGCATGCAGCAAGTTTTGCAAGGCACAAATATTGATCAAACGCCATCATCTGCACCTGTTTTAGACCCTCAATTCCCTGGACAGAATGAGGATTATTTGGGTTGCAGCTTGAACACTGAAGATCCAGACATTCCATGCAATAGGTCAGGTGTTCTGGACAGCAACCCCATTGCCAGCACAAATGCCCAAAGTCGCATGGATAGCAAGGAGGAAGCCGAGGCAGTACACTCCCTGGATCATGCAGAAGAAGGCAAAATCAACTTGCATGCAGTAGGGGCAACCACAAAGCCTACTGCAATGAGGTTGTTCGCAACCATAAATGACAAGAATGTTTTGGTGTTGATTGATAGTGAAGCCACCCATAATTCCATCAACACAAAACTGATCAAAACACTCCAGCTATGTCCGAAAAAGGATTGCACCCTTTGAGGTAAGAGTGGCAAGCAGACAGAAGCTCAAGTGCACACAAGTTATCAAGACAGCAGCAATGCAGATTCAAGGAGTCAAAATAGAAGCGGAACTGCATGTGTTAGCCTTGGCAGGCCTTGATGTGGTTTTAGGCAATGCTTGGCTTAAAACCATAGGCAAGATAATGTTCGACTATGAATCCATGGCCATGCACTTCCAATGGAAGGGAAGGGACTGCACGTGGGAGGCATCCACCACCAATGCAGCGCATCATTGTGAGGTAAGTACCCTTGAACGACTATACAGAAAAAGGGCACAATGTTTTGCGGTTCTCTTGGCCACAAAAGAGGAAAACACAGCCGAACATCATACACACGAAGACATACCAATAGGAGTAAGGAACCTACTGGAGCAGTTTGGAGATGTCTTAGGAGAGCCAAAAGGACTACCACCCTCAAGACATTACGACCATGCCATCCCATTAATCGACGAAACCAAGGTGATTAATGTAGCACCTTACCAGTATGCACACTTCCAAAAGAACGAGATTGAAAGACAAGTGGAAGAGATGCTACAGCAAGGTATTATCCAACCTAGCACTTCCCCTTTTTCTTCTCCTGTTCTACTTGTTAGAAAGAAAGACGGAACTTGGAGGTTTTGCACCGATTATCGGGCACTCAACCAAGCAACTGTCAAGGATCATTTTTCGATCCCAACAATTGATGATATGCTGGATGAGTTACATGGAGCAAAGCTGTTACCAAGCTGGATCTCAAGATCGGATATCATCAAATATGCATGAAAGAAGAGGACGTGCAGAAGACAGCATTTCGGACTCATAGTGGACACTACAAGTACCTAGTCATGCCCTTCGGACTATGCAATGCACCCTCCACCTTTCAAGCAGCCATGAATGACATCTTCAAACCTTATTTGTGCAGGTTTGTCTTAGTTTTCTTTGATGACATTTTGGTCTATTCCAGGAACCATGATGATCACCTAGAACACTTAGCAAAAGTGCTAGAAGTGTTAAGAAGAAATCGTTTCGTCATCAAGCCATCCAAGTGCACATTCATGCAAGAGGAGCTTGAATACCTCGGTCACATCATATCCAAAGATGGAGTGAAGGTAGACCAACAGAAAATAGGAGCCATGCAAACATGGCCAATTCCTAAGAATGTCACAAACTTAGAGGATTTCTAGGTTTAATAGGCTATTACCTTAAATTTTTCGTAAATAAAGCATCATAGCAAAACCACTAACAGATTTGCTGAAGAAGAACGGATTCCTATGGACAGAGAAGAGTGAAGACGCATTCAAGTTGTTGAAGCAAGCTATGTGTGAGACCCTAGTGTTAGCACTGCCCGACTTCAACCAAACCTTCGAGCTTCACACTGACGGATGTCAAGATGGAATAGGTGCTGTCCTGAGTCAAGCCGAGAAGACCTATTGCATACATGAGCAGAGTCTTAGGGCCCATGAAGAAGGAATGGTCAATATACGCCAAGGAGATGTTGTCCATCATCTATGTAGTCAAGGTATGGTGACCTTACCTTCTTGGGAGAAAATTCTGATCATTATAGATCAACAACCCTTGAGAAGCCTCACGGAGCAGAAAATTACAACCCTGGAGCAGCAAGAGTTCCTTGTCCAGTTACTGGGTTATGAGAATGAAATAATCTACAAACCAGGCAAGGAAAACAAGGTGGTAGATGCATTGTCCAGAAGCAATGGAGGTCAAGCATTGTGGATAGCATGTGAGCCTAATGACGCATGCCTCATTGCCATAAGCGGAGCTGAGTGGAATGTATCTCGAACAGCAGAAATTCAATCAGCACATATGTGAAAAAATTTTGTTTAAAAAGCCCCCTCCCGACTCCTCAATGCCAAGAACTACACGCAAGAAGTATCAAGCACCTGTAGCTTTCTGGTTAGTGATAATGGATTACAGGACAGAAGTCAAGTAAGAATAAACGTCTGATCGTTGCAACATTCTTCACAACTGAATGGAATTAAAAAACCAACAAGAGATATGTGGCAGATTGCAAAAATGATTACACTACACACAACTTTTTTGGCCACATCTCAAACTCGATCCATAATTATCAAAGCAAATTTTGGCCTAACTCTTTTCAGAAATGACTATCTTCAGGTCATAGCTTGATCTTCTAAGACATGCCGACGTTAATTATTTATTGCATCAGTGTAAAGTAAGATTTATCTACAAGAAACTTTACATTATCTAATGCTTCTATTTAATTAATGTCGTGATCTTCGTCCGTTGTTGACAAGTTACTGCAGGACGATTACACTAATTACAAATCTTTGCAAGGTGGAGGTTCTTTGCAATTACTTGTATCTATGTTTACGCTCTTGATGCAATTGTTGAAATCATCGAGGGCAAGATTAAGATGTGTTAATCACGGATAAATTAGATTATGATCCGATGATTATAAATACTTGTGCATGTGTATGTTGATGAGTCATGATACATTTGGCTGTTGTATTAGTAAGAAAGTTACTTGTATGATTGTAATTGATTAACTTTTATAATAGATGCATTGTTGTTCATCATCTAGGTGAGATTAATACTTGCTTTGGGTTTATTGGATTATGATTAGCTACAAGATTACCATTGATTATATACAATTACACATTGCTTAAGTTAGCTCTGATTAAGATTATTGATTAATTCTTCCACATCACTCTTCAATACAATTATCTGCACAAATATCTGTCATTGTATTGTGCTTGAGTATTGTCATCATATCTGATTGAAGGTGCTTTATAACTGTAATTAAGTAATCTATATTAATCTGTATGCCAAATTAATATGTTATTGATGATAGTGTTGATAATGATCAACATTTAATTTGTAGCTGATTACTTGATTAATATACTTCCAAGACAACATTATTGCCTTCCAGTTATCTGCACAAATCATGTCATTATACATGGCAAATTATTATGTACAGAAAACGATATTTCCATCCTTTTAATTCTGTGGTCATCTCTTCAGGGATTTATAGTAGTAGAAATTTACAAAACAAGATCAACTGGAGACCATACAAATGAGATCAATTTTGGATCCACTTTTCACTAACATTGCTTTCAGCTTCTGCTTCCTTTCAAAGTGCTTCCAAGTTGAAGGAGAAGAAGAATCAATATCAAACTCTCTCTAGCATCTGCTTAGTCATAAGGTGGGATATTATTGAATTGGACTTTCCCAGCATTTCCAATATTTGTCTTGCAAAATCAACAAGAACCCATGATTTTAATCCTACAAAGGACAAAGTACAAAAGAGAGAGAGAGAGAGAGAGAAATAGTTTCCCTTTTCCCTATCAGAATCGAATCTAGGGAAAAATGTTATGAATGTCTAGACCATAGATTATTACTACTAAGCACTCTTTAATTCTACCTGCCGACCTTGGAACATAAGACTTTAATCCAGATTAATGGATTGACTGTTTGAAGAATTAGCTCATGTATTGACCATTTTTTTGTCTACCGTTGGAATCATCTTTGACGCGTGGGTAGGGTAGCGATCATTTTCAAGCTAGGGTTTGTGGAAAAAACCAATATGGGTCAATTACTTTTGCACTTTCTGATTCAAAAGCTAGCCCTGAAACAAAAGTACTTATTGTTTAATTTTCACTCCTTTGAACAAAGTTTCTTTTTGGTAAGTGCAAGGAAGGCACTCAAATGAATAAAATTCTTGATACTCCAACCTTTATCCTTTCCATCCATCAAATATTAGAAAATACAGAAGTACTAGTAGTCCAAGTTTTGCTCTTAAATCTTGACTAATTAAGATGAGGTAATTAACTGGTTTCTTAAATTAGTCATTGAAATGACATTGCCTGCAAGGGCAACCACAATCCTCATCTTCGTCGTCATGCCGACATTAAACACTTCCCAAAGTTGACCTGTTCTTGTGCTTGATGTCTTGTAGGCCCCAATAACTTTTATTACCAAACTTTTATATATGTATGCATGTATGTGTGTGATGTATGTAATAATTGGCAGGTGGAAAAGTGGAAGAATTTGGAAGTGGAATGAATATGATTCAACTCAAACAGATTTGATGAAATTTTAAGCATTATACACTTTATATTCGGATTCCAAATATGAATGTTAGAATTTTATGCAGTGGCACAAGTTCTAATTTAAACAACTGAAAAGATAATGAAACAACTTAAAAGAAAATGTATTAGATTAGATAATTTTAACGTATTATTATAGTTGATGTGATAATTTAATTAATAAAATGAGATAAATTTATTTATTTATAATGAATTAAAAAACAATTAAATTAAAATGTATTTTTATTATAATATAATAAAATAAATTTATAGATTTATTTTTTATTTTTTTTTACATATTATTAATAAATTATTTTTTTTATTTTATTAATTTTACATAATCCCTCTATTAGTTATGTTTTGATCATAATAATACCTTATCTAAGTAAAAATATCTTATATTTAAATTTTTTTAATTATTTTTTTATTCTTGTCAAATTAATGTTAATTTTATCTCATTTATAAAGAATTAAAAAAGGTATTGACCGCACACTTTGAATACAAAAATAATAATTTTAATATTTTAACACGGTAAATAATGAAAAGGAAAAAAAAGTTTGTCACCTTTCTGAACTAATATATTCAAAAACCATCAATTAGATTTTATGAAGATTAGATCAATGACCATATTTTTCAGGATCAAATCGATTTTTTTTCTTGTGGGCCAATCAAAAGTCCACTATATTTTTGACCCAAATGAGGAGGTGCACATGTTAAATGCACAAAATGACATAGTTAAGGCAATGAGATAAACTTAGATATCAATAGTTAGAAGAAAAATGGTAGGTGAAGTGGTTGCAAATTTGCTGCCAATTGGGCTCATTTCTAGGCTAATTACCAATGTTGTTACTTGCCAGTGAATAAATATTCTGTTTTTGGTGTGTGAACAGAGAAAGAGAGAGAAGAGGGAAAATATAGTGCAAGAAAAAGATGGGAGGAGATTGAAATGCTTTCATCCATGCGCACTACCAAGAAAAAACAATGAAAGCAAAACTATTTAGCTTTGCAAATATAAATTAGAAATCCTCTGTTTCATAGTGGACCCATCATCGCCACTCACCCCATCATTTCATTGCCACCAAGAAACTTTCACTGTCCTTCACTTTCTCATCGCCATTAGCACATCGAACAATACCCTCGCTCTTAGATAGCCCACACATTTTCCCAGAAAACAGAGGAAACTGAGAACTTTTGTTTTCTAAACTTGTTTTCTTTGATTGCATGCTGAAAAAAAGGGTGAATAGGTTTGATTTTGGTGATGGATTGTTGCTAAGAGAATTGGGTTTTACTGGGTTGTTTTAGGTTTTTTTGATATTATGGGAAATTGCTGGTGTAGATGGGAGCCTTCAGTTTATATAATCTCACCCAATACAAAGTCAGGTTTGCTTCCATTCAAGCATTTTTTTTCTCTCTAGTTTCAATAATTTTGTGTACTCAGATTCAGAACTTTCATATAATTCTGAAAGTGGGTGTTGATTATCATGCCTTCTACTCATTTAAATCAGTTTATTACATGCAAATCGCAATTCAAGTTAAAATACACTCAGCTTTTGAGCTTCTTGCTTGTATCATATGTTCTACTTAATCCTATGCTGATTCAGATTTTTTTTTAGTTGCTGCTTTTTCTGGTTTTTAGTATTATGGGTTGGTATATTCTTCAAATTTGATGGAATTTTATCTTGACTGGCTTAATTTTTAGGGTTCTTGATCTAGGTATACCATTTTTTACTGTCATTGAAAGAGGAAAACAACAATGAAGAAAGATATAAACTTTTCATTTTCAATCAATTCCCACTATAAAGTTGGTGCATTTTCTTTACCCTTTTTCTAGTGCAAGTGGATGCTTGTCACTATAGTGCCTTGATTCTTATCTCAACAGTAATATAATAATTCCTACGGTAATTAGTTAAAAGAATTTTATGAATTTAAAAAAATAAAACATACTTTTTTTCTTTTTTATTTACATTTACTGTTTTGGAAGTTCGGAACTTGATTTTTGTTTGTTTTTTCAGTCACTGAATCATTAATTTTGTTCTATGCTCTTTAATTGATTCATACTTTTTTTTCTTTTTTATTTACATTTACTGTTTTGGAAGTTCGGAACTTGATTTTTGTTTGTTTTTGCAGTCACGTGAATCATTAATTTTGTTCTATGCTCTTTAATTGATTCGATAATTATATGTATCATGTTATGCTATTTTGTGTTTTAATCAGAATCTCCAAAAAATGAGAGTCAATCAGCAAAAACTAAGAAGGATGACAGTAAGTTACCATCAAATCCTAAAGAAGTAGAAGACCTGCGTCGTGATTCAGCTGCAAATCCATTGATTGCATTCACATACGATGAACTGACAGTAATCACTGGAAACTTCAGGCAAGATCGAGTGCTGGGAGGAGGTGGCTTTGGCAGTGTTTATAAAGGGTTCATTTCTGAGGACTTGAGGCAAGGACTTCAGTCAATTCCAGTAGCTGTTAAGGTTCATGGTGGAGATAACAGTTATCAAGGCCACAGAGAATGGCTGGTAAATTTTTATTTCCTTCATTGCCAAAAAGAAAATGAAGTTTCCATTCTCATTTTATTGGATTTATCATTGATTTCATCAAGGGAATTGTGTGGTTTCTAGGCAGAAGTCATATTTTTGGGGCAGCTTTCTCATCCAAATTTGGTTAAATTGATTGGTTATTGCTGTGAAGATGAGCATCGGGTACTAATATATGAGTACATGGCTCGGGGTAGTGTGGAAAACAATTTATTCTCAAGTAAGTGCATCTTTCTATTTCTATAATAATATTGAAGTGCTTGCCCAATGCCACAATAAAAGGAAGTAGTAATCAACGAGGGAATCATTGACCTCTCTTGGTAAACTTTGCTTGGGCAACAGAAATTCTAGTGAAAGAAAGTGTAGGATAATTACTTTTGGCAGCAACAATGGTGTAGTACATAGGGTTATCCCTTAAGGCATTGTTTCAATTTGTTTCGTGTTTGTATTGGTCATTGCTAGCATTCAAAAAAAAGAAAATTTTAAGGCTATTAGGATGATAGGTGTCACTTTCAGGGAGAGCAAAGTGGAAGTGAAGGTGCTAGAATATTTAATGCATTGCTATATATGATTACACAGTATTGCTTTCAGCTGAAAGTTACACCAAAATATTATGTCCAATTTCTCTTCTTACCTTACAAGTGGAAAAAGAAGGAAGGAAAGTTGTTTTCACATCTCCCTAATAATACAGGCCTTTGATTTTGTTTTCTTGAAATGTAATATAGGTATCATTTTGTTGTTTCAGAAGTATTGCTTCCTCTTCCGTGGTCTATCCGAATGAAGATTGCATTTGGTGCTGCAAAAGGACTTGCCTTTCTCCACGATGCAGAGAAACCAGTCATCTATCGTGACTTTAAGACATCTAATATTCTCTTAGACACGGTTAGTACATTGAGAAGCTTGCTTGGAAGTACCATTTCTTCATCATACATTGGAATAAGAAGCAATTACATTCATTATATAGCATTGAGCTTTCGTAATTACAATTTGCTAACTAATATTTTCTGGTCTAGTTCCAAAGAATATAATCAAATATTCCCATCTAGTTCGCATCATTTCATTTGCTTAAACTCACAACTGCAATTTGTTTAATGTGTACTGTGTGCAGGACTATAATGCAAAACTCTCGGACTTTGGCCTAGCAAAAGATGGACCGGAAGGGGACAAATCTCATGTTTCAACTCGGATAATGGGAACTTATGGATATGCAGCACCCGAGTACATAATGACAGGTTAAAAGTGCTCCAAATAAATATTATTCTCTGTTGAATTAGCCTCCAAATTCACTAATATTACGATTCTTTTTCATTTGTGCAGGCCATCTAACTCCTAGAAGTGATGTATACAGCTTTGGTGTCGTGCTTCTTGAACTTCTCACGGGAAGAAAATCTCTGGACAAGTCCCGACCAGCCAGAGAGCAGAACCTAGCAGATTGGGCTGTCCCTCTGCTCAAAGAGAAGAAAAAGCTACCCAACATCATCGATCCTAGACTTGAAGGGGATTATCCGATCAAAGGAGTACACAAAGCTGCAATGCTTGCTTATCATTGCTTGAATCACAACCCGAAAGCAAGGCCTTTAATGCGCGATATAGTAGATTCATTGGAGCCATTGCAAGTTACAGATGAGGTTCAGACTCAAAAACCTATTGTAACTGTGATCAGCGAGGAACCAAAAGCTGAGTTAAAAGAAAAGATTCATAATGTAAGTAACTAAATTTCATATGGCTTCTGTTTTGTAGTAATTGTTGAGCTTCTTCTCCAGATTTAAAGGAGATTTTTGTATCAGACATCGTTTCTCTTCTTGTGTGTATTCATAGAAAAAAAAGTATGCTAGTTCTTTGTTTTTTTCTTTTTCCTGGCACGGCGAGCTAAACCACAGCATACTATTTGCAGATTGATTCTTGTACATGGATATCAATCTATATGATATTGTATTGTATTAGCCGCCCATCAGATAGAATTGCCACAATAATTTTTCATGATGTATGCATTATGGTTGTTCTTCAGGCGTTGTTCATTCATTGCACCTCTTCGGCCACAAATTACCGTGCGGAAACCAGTTGATTTAATGTTTCGGACTCTTTCTGTTAACAGTGTATAACCTAAGCCCAATCTTCAGTACATCATTTTGATTTGTCACTGGACCACAAAAGCTTTTGTGGGGAAGGTGATGCTAAAATCACCGACTTATTTTCTAAATACACTCCCTCACTTGAGATAGGTGAATTTAGAAATAGAACAGGGTGTATTTAGGTTTCTTCTTTGTGAGAATTTGGCCCAAATCAGTCATGAGGTTCATTCTTTAGATTCTTTCTAATTAAAAATAATAATCCTCAAAGAGAAAATTAATTATAAATTTTGGGCTTCAAAAAATTAATTTTATAATTTTTATTATTATATTTTAAATTTCAAAATTTAAATCATAAAAATTTACTTTATAGTTATAAATGGTATAGTTCCAGAGTGTTCTAAAGTAGTAGGACAAAACGAACGGCACCCTGCTTTCAAATCCAACGGTCGAGATTCGCTTGAAGCTTCAAGACATTTTTGCTCTTTTATAACCTACTCAACTTTCCTCTAGCTCGTCCGTCAAGAAGTAGATAAACCCACCAACTTCTACTCTACTCTGCAGCCCTCCTTATCCTGTAAACCCTAAAACTCTCCAACTTTCCGCCGTTTAACAGTGAGTTTCGCCAAACCCTTGAAGCTTTTTCCGTTTTTCTTTTTGGTTTCTCAGATATTGTGCTCCGCATGTTTTGTTGAGAAGTGTGGGAAAGAGTAAGAAAGTGAGATTTCGGGTTGAACATGGGAGATGGGTATTGTGTTATATCTGCAAGCTTTGATTTCTGCAACTGGTTATTTAATCTGTTGGCGTTTGTGCATGTATAATGCATTTGTGTTTTCTTTTATCGTGTTAACTGAGTTGGTTTGCTGCTTTTTTGTTGGTTGGATAATGGAGACTATGACTGGATGAATTTGATTTAGCTTAATCGTGGTCGGTCAATTTGCTTCATTGGCTCGGTAGAATTAGAAGGTTTTGCCCCTTTTTTCACGCAAAATGTTTGTATTTGCTGAATATCACTGATGTTTGTAGAGAATCACTTACTGTTTCGTGGGTTAGTTTCCATTTCTCTTGTGAAAATGAAGAGAAGATTGTAATTGTGCAAATAATTTGTAACAGTTCTGATGCAATTAAGAATGAAGCTGTTTTTCTTAGAGTAGTTTTGTTTATCTTTAATACTATGGGCTGATGAGATTCTCTCGCCGTTTTAATAATCATAATGATTTATCTACTTGACCCAGCTGTGCGGGGCTTACTTTGTTGAAGTTGGCAGCTTTAAAAGAATAAATGGCATCGATGTTCACTGCCATGCCCTCAATTGGCTCTATGGTCTCTCCTAATGGCCTTTTGACTGATAAGAAACTTTCATCTTCTTTAAACAAGTTGTCATCATTTGCTTCAATTTCGTCAAGCTCCTTTGGCAGGAGACAGGGTGTAGCTCTACGGAGGGCCCGCAAGCCTAAGATTTATGCTGCAAAAGATTTGCATTTCAACAAAGATGGAGATGCTATAAAGAAACTTCAAGTGAGCTCCTTGTTTCCTTAATTATATAGTTTTTTCATGTATTATAATCTTTTGTTTCTTCGTTACAGAATGGTGTGAACAAGCTTGCAGATCTAGTTGGGGTTACCCTTGGTCCCAAAGGCAGGAATGTTGTTCTAGAAAGCAAGTATGGCGCCCCGAAAATTGTTAATGATGGTGTGACTGTGGCCAAAGAGGTATGCTTTCATGTGTATTTGAGTATAATATTCCATTCAGCTTGAAGCTGAGAACGGTAAGATTCTGACAAATTGATGTGAGATCTTCAGTTTCATTAATTTTGCTGAGTTGTTGCTCCTTTCAACTTTTTATTGGTGGATTATTTTTCTCCTTGAGTTCTTCTCATTTTTGTGAAATCATTGGGTTCTTCTACAAATATTTTCCAGGTTGAGTTGGAGGATCCGGTTGAGAATATTGGTGCCAAATTAGTGAGGCAAGCAGCTTCGAAGACCAATGACTTGGCTGGTGATGGAACAACAACATCTGTTGTTCTTGCCCAAGGGCTCATTGCTGAAGGGGTTAAGGTAGGTGCATTGTGATGGTTTGTTTGATTGTTCTGCTGGTCGGTTTGAATATTATGATACTTTTGGATATTTTTGTGCTATCTTTGTTACTGAGTTCAATGATTCAGGTGGTGGCAGCTGGTGCAAATCCTGTTCTAATCACAAGGGGCATTGAGAAGACAACCAAGGCCCTAGTTTCTGAGCTCAGTAATATGTCAAAAGAGGTAAGGAAAAAAATGTTACTAAACAACTTTTACATATCTCAGTGCCACCTTATTGTTCTTTTGATATATTAACAAGTTTGATGCAGAAGGAATTTAATGAGAATATTGTGATATTACAGGTTGAAGACAGTGAACTTGCAGATGTAGCAGCTGTTAGTGCAGGAAACAACTATGAAGTTGGGAATATGATAGCCGAAGCCATGAGTAAAGTTGGTCGCAAGGGTGTTGTGACCCTTGAAGAGGGTAAAAGTGCTGAGAATATGCTCTATGTTGTTGAAGGAATGCAATTTGACCGTGGTTATATTTCTCCTTACTTTGTCACGGATAGCGAGAAAATGGCAGTTGAATACGAGAACTGCAAGGTGTATAATCTATTAGAACTTTATAGATGTATCTTTTATAACAGACACACATTGAAAATGGTCTCTCTTTTTTTTATTAAATCTTCTAGAAATCAATATTTGTGTTGTGTATTTTGGTTGCAGTTGCTTCTTGTTGACAAGAAAATAACAAATGCTAGGGATCTTATCAACATTTTGGAAAATGCAATTCAAAGTGGATACCCAATTTTGATCATTGCAGAAGATATCGAGCAGGAAGCCTTGGCAACTCTTGTAGTGAACAAGCTGAGAGGGGCACTGAAGATTGCTGCTCTGAAAGCTCCTGGTTTTGGGGAGCGCAAGAGCCAATACCTTGATGACATTGCTATTCTGACTGGAGGTTAGCAGAAATTATATTCATTAATGAATTTTTTGACTTTTTCTTTAATATCTTAAACTTATGTCCCTTCACAATTGTGGAGTGTTCCATCAAAAGTATTTTTTTTATTGGTATGGTAATCCTCGTACATCTTAGCCCATGTTGCTGAACAGTCCTTGTTGGCATACAGGCACCGTAATTAGAGATGAGGTGGGACTTGCCTTGGACAAAGTTGGCAAGGAAGTCCTTGGTAATGCTTCTAAAATTGTGCTCACAAAGGATACTACGACCATTGTCGGTGATGGAAGCACCCAGGAAGCAGTAAACAAACGAGTTTCACAAATCAAAACTCTCATTGAGGTGATTCTCTCTCCTCTTCTTAATTTTGGTTAATGTGGAATTTCTTATTGTTTTGTTGAAGATTTTTTGTACTAAAATGGAAGGGCTGTCCTTGCAGAATGCAGAACAAGACTATGAAAGGGAGAAACTTAATGAAAGAATTGCAAAGCTGTCAGGGGGTGTTGCTGTGATACAGGTTAACTCTCAGTTGCTTTTTAGAGAAAATTCAGACATGATTTTATGTTTCATGCAATCTGGTGTATTGACTGATACATGTTTTAAACTTTCAAGGTTGGGGCTCAAACTGAAACAGAACTGAAGGAAAAGAAATTGAGAGTTGAAGACGCTCTTAATGCAACAAAGGTAACAAACTTCATGCCACTGTTTGATATATTGCTGTCTCCCAGTTATTGTTATTGCAAGGAAACTGGTGTTAAAATATAAAAACTTTACTGATTATTAGGCAGCTGTTGAGGAAGGTATTGTAGTTGGTGGTGGGTGCACGCTATTGAGACTCTCATCAAAGGTGGATGCCATTAAGGAATCCCTTGATAATGATGAAGAAAAGGTAATATTTTAAGCCAGCTTTAAGCTTTTGTTGATATCTTGTGAAAATGCTGTTGTATCTTGGTCCCACGATAAACTCGCAGGTCGGGGCAGATATTGTTAAAAGAGCTCTTAGTTACCCGCTAAAACTAATTGCCAAAAATGCTGGTGTTAACGGTAGTGTGGTCAGCGAGAAGGTATAGATTTTATTATTTTTTTAAAAAACTCTTATACAGTCTGCTCTTGTGTTCACTTTCATGTTTTGTATTTGCAGTGAAAAATTAGTATCTTTTCTACAGGTGCTCTCTAGTGACAATCCTAAATATGGATACAATGCTGCCGCAGGAAAATATGAAGATTTAATGGCTGCAGGAATTATTGATCCAACCAAGGTTAGTTGCTCTGTTGCGCTGTTTCTGATGCTTTTATATCTGCTGTACCTTTTCTCTTTTTCTTAATAATCTGCTTGTGGTCAGAAATCAATGAAACTTGTGTTAGACATCTTCCATATGAATTTTAAAATTTTTCTTGATACAGGTGGTTAGATGTTGCCTGGAGCATGCTTCCTCAGTGGCAAAAACCTTCTTGATGTCTGATTGTGTGGTGGTTGAGATCAAAGAGCCTGAGCCAGTCCCCGCGGGTAACCCAATGGACAATTCAGGTTTGCATTTGTTGAAATTTATTGTTCCACGTGTACGTCCATCTGACATATCTCGGTTTGCTAACTTGTTGCTGTTTGTTCTGTCAGGATACGGATACTAGGCTAATTAAGGATGACACAAAAGATACTCCAGATGAAATCAAGACTTGAGTAACAGTTAGTTTGATGGCAACGATCTCTCTCTCTCCCTCTCTCTCTCTCTCTCTCTCTCTCTCTGCCTGTAAGTTCAATTGTTAGTATCAGTAGAATTAAGACCTTCGGGTGAGAATAGCCCGGCAGAGTAGGGCGCACATAAACACTTGCATTTTACTGTATAACTGCGGTGATTTTGAACGTTGTTTGGGTGAAAATGGTTGGTAACATTTTCCTCACCCCTCTAGCGAAAATGTTTTATCGGGAAGCAGATTTTTCTTTTTCAATATTCTGTTTCTCTTCCAAGTCTTCGTACTTTAGTGCTTGAGTAGCTGAGACGATGGGTATTGTTACAAACAACCTAAGCAAGCCGTAGGCCAAGTTTTTGTATGATTGTTGCTCGCGCTCTTTTTCTCGTGTTTTTTTTTGGTGGTTATTAATACTTGGGGATCCATCCAGTGTGAGAAAATTAATGATCATGATGTTTTATTATTTTATTGCATTGGGTGTATGAATTGGAAGTCGTTAAGACTGTTTGGTACCCTTGAAAATCTTTCAATATTGCGTAGGTGTCCGATTTTTACTAGTGGTGGAAGCAGCAGTGGCTGCATTAAATGAACGTCTTTTGGGTTCATATTCTGTCAGGTGGTTGCTCATCGCTCAAAAAGCTCCAAGAGTATGATTTTCCTTCTGCCTAATTTATTTATCTGTTAACCAAATTGGGGTTTGAAGAGGACAGGGTTTTAACAGCTGGTCGCCCGAGCGACGCAAAGAAAGCATTGGGCCACGCCGCCCATTCAATACTCTTTTATATCCTACAATTGTTAACATCGAATTAAAATTAATTCTATGGCTATAATTAAGATGTAAATCTAATTATTATTTTATGCTTTTTATTATTTCTAATGGTGTCTCTTCGGGTTTAATTGAATTATATATATGTTGATTTTATTTTCTTTTTTTAACCAAACACCTCCTCCTATAAAAGTATGTTAATTTTAATTTTTACTAAGAAATTTAGTTAAATAAATTAATACCTTAACACTGCACATTTATGAAATATTAAAAGAATAATGCGTTAAAAATGATATTAATAACATGTTTAATGTAATTAATTCTCATTGCAACACACACTTGGTAATGAATCAAAAACATTCGCCCAACCCAACAGTTTCATTTCTTTTACAATTAAAAATTTTATTTTTTACTTGGACACTCCCATGTTTTCACACTTTCAAAATCTTCTCACACACCCTAAATATATATATATATATATATATATATATATATTCATACACATGTGTCACAAAATGCATAATATACATCCAATATATTAAAACAAACCCGCTTCCTATAATTTTGATTATTTTTATAAATATTTATATTTTTAAATTTAAAAAAAAAGTAAATAAATAAAATTACGATAAAAAAAAGAATATTTTGTCAAAAAAATGAAATAAAATTTAGTAAATATCATGTTTGTTTATAATACATTAAGATATTAATTTTTGTATTATTAACTTTAAATTTTTATTATAATATTTAAAATATTATTTATTATTTATTTTAAATTTTTGTTGAAATGCACAGGTAACTTGGTGTAGCCGTAACTAATCCCCAACAAAAGAGGAAAGAGTATATATGGAGAATAAAATAAAGTAGATAGTAAATGAACATAAGTAAGTCGGTCAATAAATAAACACGAATAACATACAAATTAAAAACAAGGAAAGTCGATGACACATACAAAACATGGCAGACGTTCCAAAGCAAAGAGAAGAATAGAAAGAAAGTTAAGTGAAGATAAAAAGAGAAAAGAGAAAGGAAAGTGAAGGAAAAATTCATAAACGGAGAGAAAGTAATAGGTATGAATGCATTAATTAATTAACATTAGTTATATATATATATATTAACATGACATTGCCATGCATACGAAACATATATGCATGGTTTTATCATGGAAGTGAACTAGTTAATTGCCAAATCTCCTATAGTAGTTGGTGAGTTTTGTTGTTGTTGTTCCTGTGTTTGGTCTTCGCAAAGTTTCATTAACATTAGACATAATTTCTCTCTCTTTTGAGTTTTTACTTTGAAAACCATCTTCTTCTTCTTCTTCTTCTTTACGCCGCCTCACTCTTTTTACCTTACCTACATCACTCTCTTTGTGTTCTATCTAAACCAGAGAAGAGGAAACACAACAATTCTGTGGGAAAAAAAAAGCCAGGGAAATATATAGATTATAATCCTTTTTCTTGTCTGTTTTTCGGAGTGTGGAAATGCCTTCATTGTTTCTCTAATGCCAGCTCTTTCATTCTTGCTGGTGAGTCTTTGATGACGGTGATGATGATGATCTGTTGTTGTTTTCTTCTGCATTGTGCCTTTTGATTTACCTCGATTGGGCTTGTTTCTTTTTTTAGTTTTGATTCATTCTTTGTTTTCAAGATTGAATTTTGGTCGATTCTGACGATCAGAATTTTTCTGGGTTTCGGTTCTTTTGGTAAAAAGGTTGCATTTTTGGCTTTTTGGTTACACGAATCTGATTTATTTGTTACTCTAATATGTGTTTTATGGTTACATAGTATGGTTTTTGCTCATCAACTGGTTTTGTGGCGTTGATTGATTTTCTAGTGTAGAATCTTCTGCTCTTTCTCGGCACAGATGACTATTTTATGGTAGGTTTTAGTGGTAGAAATGTTTATTCTTGTTGTCACATTTTATCTTTCTGAATTCTAAATTAGATTTTGGTCTGGAAGATTATGACTGTAGCGCATTAGTTCAAGGACAAAAGGATTTTTTTTTCTGGGTTGTGAAATCTATTAACCGTGTTTCAGTTAATGGGTATGTATCGGACTGTGTAAATTTTCATAGTTTGTTTGGGATTCTGAGTGATGTGTAATTGCACAATGTGGGTTGTAATTCTCATTTAAATTGATGCATAATCGGAAGAAATTAAATTCCGTTTGTGGGTTTGTGGGAATTCAGTTTAATGTTTGTCGAAATGTTTACTTATGAACGCATTTTGACTTACAATTTTGTTGCATTGAAGGGTTCTTCAGTGATCTGCATTGCCTGGTAGAATTTGCTCTGTTTGGCTGAAAGAAATTCTTAAACATTTTGTAATTCACGAAATGGAATGTAGGAGAACTGAGCTAGTAGTTGACGAATTTGAAAAGCTTCTTGGTGAGATACCTAATGCTACTTCTGGCAATACACAATCTGAGGATTCTGGACCAAAAAGAATGTCGTCCAATTATTGCTTGGAGCCTATCACTGTCAATTCCAGCATAGGTCCTTTGACTGAAGAACTCAAAAACAATGGAAGTTTGGATGAGGGGAAAATACTGGTGAGCAAATCTCAGCAGTCACCTATCAAGAGGGTTCAACAAGAGGAAACAAATCTTCCCGATGATCAGTCCTTGACGTCCTCATTTGCAGAACTGACATTTAATGGTGGGATGACAATTGAAAATGTGAGTCCTTGGGCATATTGTAAACCCTTGCCAAACAATGAAGGTGTTTTACTGGATTGCCAATATACAAACAGCTTAAAGGAACAGGTTTCCATTGCAGATTCTCAGCTGATGGTTGTTTCGTCTTTCCAATCAACGGAAAATGTACCTAGCAGTTTCGGTGAATTTGACTTGACAAAAGTTAGACAAGAAAGTTCAAATATGGTCAATCTTGATGTTCAAGAACTCAAGAAGGTGCAAGTTGGATTTTATCAGCCAGTTGAAAATTTCTCTGCCGCCTTGCCTCATGCTCACAGAGTGCAAGGTTTACATTCCCTGTCTAATATGCCTGTTCCAGGTGTGGAGTTTCCTGTAATGTCTGATCAGAAACAATACTTTGCAGACACACGATCTTCATTTCCATACTCACATTCGCAACATTTAAACCAGCCTCTGATCAATTGGAGACATATCGAACAGGAGCAATATCATAGGATGCATCAGCAATATCTCTATTTTCAGCAGCTTCGTAATCAACGAACAGAATCCCAGTATCCTATTCAACCGAATGGAACTATTCCAGCTAAGCTATTGGGTCATGCCATGAGACAACCGTGTTTTGAGATGCCAAACCAACTTGAACAATCCAATCAAGAACAATTTTGGGATGCTTATGCTGTTCCAAGGGGTTTTAACCAACTCAATTCTGCCTTTTCCTCAACAGATTATAATCCTATGTATGTTGTAGGAAAAATGGGAAAGCAGAGTTTTCCCGAGAAGATTCTAACAAGATCACAAGGGTTGAACATGCTTAAAGCTGTCAAATTTGGAACTGTTGGAGGAAATGAATCATTAAATCAGATAAACCACAGTGGAAAACTTCTATCAAATGGTCATATTTGTCTTGGCTTATCCACTCGGAATGCTGGATGTTATCAGCTAGATGGTTTGAACCAGTGGCCTATGCCCCCTGACGTGTCAGATGTCAAAAGTAATAATCTGAGGCCACAACCTCAGAAATACAATTCTGTGGACGAAGTGACTGGTAGAATATATCTCATGGCAAAGGACCAACATGGTTGCCGCTTCTTACAAAGAAAAATTTCAGAGGGAACTTCAGAAGATATTGAAAAGATTTTTGTTGAGATCATTGATCATACTGTTGAGCTCATGATTGACCCCTTTGGAAATTACTTGGTCCAGAAGCTGCTTGAAGTGTGTAATGAGAATCAGAGAATGCAAATACTTCATTCCATCACCAGAAAACCTGGAGATCTTGTCAGAGTTTCATGTGACATGCACGGGTTGCTTCTTCTGTCCCTCTTTTTTTGTTATAATTGTATTCTTGGGTGTGCTGGATTGTGTGTGTGTGTGTGTGTGTGTTTGTCTTGTCTGTCTGCTTGTACAATCTATCCTATTTTTCTTTTTATTCGATATGCTTCAACTATTTTTTTGTCAAACACAGGACTCGAGCTGTTCAAAAGGTTATTGAAACCATAAAGAGTCCAGAGCAGTTTTCCTTGGTTGTTTCCTCACTGAAACCTGGTATAGTGTCTTTGATAAAGAATATGAATGGCAATCACGTTGCTCAACGTTGCTTGCTACATTTGCTGCCTGAATACAGCAAGGTAAATTATCTAATCACTTTACATTTTGTTCATTTGAGTTATACATATTTAGATGTACTAGGATGAGAAATTATGCATTAGGAATCATACTTGCTAACTGCATACCCCGGTCCATTGATTATACACGGCATTTAACTATTTAGAATTTTCTAACTCTTTAAAATGTCTAAAACACTGTTGACAAGGAAACAATCAAACATGCATGCTGATCTATACTGATGTTGATATGTATCTTTAACATGATGTCAATATCCTTAACTTAGAATTTTAATCCTATCTTCTGGTTTCTAAGAGAATCATTTCCTGCATTTGACAAGTTGGATGATTTAGGTATCACATACAGATCAAAGAATCTGTTTGATTTAGGATTTCTCTGGTTTATCAATTCTGATGTTGATTTTATTTTGGTAGTGGTTTAATATTTTCTTTAATTTTCCCATTCATGTATTGTAAAATCTTCTTTTCTGTTATGCCCTTGAATGCTGTGAAAAGAAAAGCAGAATGATTTCATTTTCCATAACTTCATCATTTTCTCAGTTCTTCCACATTGATGCATCTGATAATGGTTCTGTTTGCTATGAATCCAACACTCCATGTAGATACTAAAAACACTAGTAATGCCTTCTTCTACAGTTCCTTTTTGAAGCCGCAACTACTAACTGTGTCGAGCTTGCAACTGATCGCCATGGCTGTTGTGTGCTTCAAAAATGCCTTGCACATTCTGTGGGTGAGCAAAGATGCCGTTTAGTCTGCGAGATCACCTCAAATGCTCTAATCCTTTCACAAGATCCTTACGGGTACCCAATATTTCTTCTTCCTGTTATATGCATTGAAATGGTGGCCTATGATTTAGAAACCATCACTTCCTATGTGCAGTTAATGGTACAATTATAAGCTTCAAAGTCTAACTTTTAACTCTGCAGGAACTATGTTGTTCAATTTGTGTTTGAGCTTCAACTCCCGTGGGCAGCCAATGATATTCTTGATCAGTTGGAGGGAAATTTTGGGGACTTGTCCATGCAGAAATATAGTAGTAATGTCGTCGAGAAATGCCTAAAATATTCAGGTGAGGAGCGTCGCTCTCATATAATCCGGGAGCTGATAAGTAATGCTCACCTGGATCAAGTTATGCTAGATCCTTACGGAAATTATGTTATCCAGGCAGCACTGCAACAATCTAAGGTGATTATATTCATTGTTCAATAAACCGCACTTTTTTTACTTATAGCTTGCAAGCATCTATGTTTTAAACTGCATTTACAAATGTTTGGTTACTGTTACATGATTTTCAACTACCTAATTTTTCCTATGTTTTCGCAATGAGCAGGGATCTGTTCATGCTGCGTTGGTGGATGCCATAAGACCTCACATTCCTGTGCTGCGAACCAGTCCATATGGGAAGAAAGTACTCTCTTGCAATAATTTGAAGAAATAATTCACAATTACGATTGCAGCAAATGCTTTTCTTTTGACATTGTACATTCTCCACTACCCTTCTTGATTTTCCGATTTGGTGGGGGCAATGCAAAACTTATGTGCAGGTGTTTGATATGATCCTGTAAGTTCTACAATAAGCAACAGGTAAAGAAAAGCTACGGCTTCAGTTCTTTTTTCAGGTATGTGAGTCTTAGACCTGAAAAAAAAACCAAAAAAAGTGGCAAATGCCTCTAATAGCACATCCGAAATGATGAAAGGTACTGTTTTGTTTTTTCTTGTTTTGCCAATTCTAGTTTCATTTTGAACCTGCAACAAATTTTTTTTGTAAACGTGGGGATCGCATGCATGTGGGTTGACATTATCTTTTTCTTTATTTTTCCCAAAATAAGATATGTTAAGAAAGATGTACTTTGAGCTTATGGTCACTGAATCAAGGGTTGGGGTTTTTTCACCGAAGCTCAAGGCTTGAAAGTTGTTTGGAATATGGAAATGCTAAATTTTTTTGGTCTGTATATTTAATGCGATTTGGGGCTATATTTATATTAGTGTTTCTGAAATTGTACTTTCTCATCTTTTTCCCTATGTTCTTGTTCACATTTAACAGTTCAGAACTAAATATCATCCATCTGACTTTCTTGGTAACATTGGCCAAGGCAACAAAGATGATATTTGAAACAAGCTGAAAATATTGTTTCAGTCTATGATTGATCGGCTACAGCTTGAAGTAGTAGTAAATGGAAGAACTTGTATATGTTATATGCCATCTTCTCGTCAACAATGGCATAGAAACAACAAACTACTAACTGTAAACTTATTTGAATTTTGCTTCAAAACAATGTTACGAGCAAAATCATACAGCTACAGTACATTTCACCCTTGAATTTGAGAGAGCAAATTCATGGCCCTATTTCTTGTCCAATAACCCGAATAAAGACTTAATGGCGTTGATGGCATTCTCGTTGATAAATGATTCGTCAAACCTTTTAAGAAGAACATCGAAGTCCTCAGATGTTCTGAGATTGGCTAAATCGGGATCTGTCCGGACGCTCTGTTAACAGATGCTACAATTTCAGATAATTTACATCTCATCCGTTTCAAGAAAGTCATGGTACATTGACAGTTAATACATTACCTTGAAGTCTTCGTATCCAGCTACCAATGCATCCTCAAGCGCCGAAAGCCCAGCTTTTACCTGGTAAAGTTCCAGAGATACCATGAAATTTCATGAACACGTGAGAAATGAAAGACACAATCTGATTACATCACTCGGATAAGCATTACTTGATTAAGCTTAGAATAACAGCACGCGACATTGTAACTTGCGAATGAAGCTTCTTCAGGGCTTGGTTTCGATCCCAATACAGACTCAAACTTCTCCAATGCTTCCTCGCATTCGCCAGCCCTTAATAATACCCAGGAAATGAAATGGGGAAAAATGATCAACCAGTTGAAATATGTTCTTGCCAGCAGTTCCAGAAACTAAAATATTACCAGAGATTACCTGTAAAGTTGCAGCCCTTCACGCAGGTCCTTCTGTCTGCGTTCTTTCTGTTCCATCTTTCTCGCGTAATTTTGCATCTGAAATCACAATCCAAGCTATAGACACTATACTGGTGTTATCTTACACCAAAAATTGAAAGAATGATTTTCAAATTCGTGGTAATTCTCCATTCTTTAAGAAATCATACTCACTTGGATTTCCCTCACTCTGTTACCAATCACACCTGAATTCCTCTCAGCTCTTATAATCTCCTTTTCCGTTAAGTCACCGGTCTCTTCCATCTTTCCTGATTGCGACGCAGAATTCACACAGACATTGTAATCATAAACCGCTAAATAACTAAATAGTTGGTGACAACTAATCAGGAGGGATGAAATGAGCTTCTTCTACGAATATGGAATTAAAGTTTCGAGATAGAGGGAAAACCAAATCGTTGAGAGAACCAACCGTATCTCTTTTGCATTTTCATGAGTAATGGGCCAATTCGTTGGCGAATAGTGTACATTGTCCTCCCATATTCAGCAGCAGGCCATATTTCTGTCCCAAACACTGCACTGCAAACACAAATTCATAACTACTATGTCACGTATGGCTTTTAATCATAGATTCAGAGCAAGATATTAGTTGAAACATTAACAATTAATTCATCAAGCAGACTTTCTAAACCCAAATCCAAGAAAAAATTTCACCTATCAATTCTTCAAACAAAACCCACATGCCAATCAATTCTAGGTCAGCAATCTTATTATCACATTGGATTACAGTTAATTAGCCTATTTGCCACAATATGCAAGTTCTATGCCAAATAATAAACCCTAAATGTGAAAATTTCAAACAAAAACAGTCACAATAGTATATACCTGGTAGCAATTACTTTATCTCCAACTTCGAACTTTCCAGTCTTATCAGCTGATCCACCAGGAGCAATAGCATCAATGTAAGTTCCACCATCTCTTCCCTTGGCGAATTTCAGCCCATAAGGCTGCTCAATTTCTACCTCGTACTCTTCGTACTGTTCTTCTCCTCCTTCTCCTTCTCCTTTAGTTTTAGAAGATTTTGCTTCGGTTTCCGAAGCTTTAACCGCCGAAAAAGACGGTTTCCCCAGAAGGGTATTGCAGTAGCAGCCTGAACTGCTGAAAAATGAGATCTTTCTGGTCAGGAAATGATTGGTTTGAGAGAACAGAAGAGGGTTTTGCTTGGACGCGTGGATTGTTCTTGGCAATGGAGATGAAGAGTAGAGAGATGCATAGCTAATTGGAGCTAAAGACATAACTGATGACAAACTTGAGCTTCTTCGCTGAAAACTCTTGGAGTTGTAAGTGTTTTAAGGAATGGAGATCATTTGTGTGCAGTTGGATTCGGACAGAGACTTTGGGAGGGAGAGAAGAAGAGGTTTGGATTACATGTACCTTATTAGTGGCTCTGAACGATTGTTTTGTATTGTCTTTCGTTACATGATGTTATGCCACGTGGCTTCTTACGGATCGTTTAGAATGTTGGAGTGGGTTAGTAGAGTACACATTTAAGAATATTCTTTAATTGAGAATAAAATAAAATACTCTCAAATGTGGATTGACAAAATTTGTTGAAGAAAAAGATGAAAACTTTATAATATATATATATATATATCCAACTTTCAATAGTAACTTAATTTTATATATAAAAAAATATTAATTTTATATATTAAAAAAAAGTAAAATAAAAAATAATAAAATATTACATTAATATCTTTAAGTAATTAAAATAATTTTGTATTTTAAATAAAATTCATTATGTTTAAGGGAGGTACTTGTGATTTTTACATGTAAATCTATCTACTTATTATTTTAACAAATATCAAAAAAAATTATATTTGTTAATTACTGTTTTATTTATTTAAATAATAATACAAAATATTATAATAGCCTTGAGAAGTTTGATAACATTAAATAACGAAAATTTGTAAGCTCAATATGTTGTGAAAATCCATTATTTATGAAAAAAAAAGATACGATAATATATTTATAATAATATAAAGTTACCAAACAGTGCTCTGATTTAATTACATATTATATTCAGAATAATCAAATGGACGGACGAATGTTTGTAATTGCACATGTCAATTTATTTAAACGTAATTAGTTTTTATATAAGAAAAATAAATATATAAAAATATTCTCACGTCAAATTAGCTAAATCATATAAAATTTTTTAATTTAATATACTCATATAATAATAAATATTTTTATGCATTTTTTAATAAGATGTTTATACATTTTTGTTGAGATTTTTTTTATATTTTATATCAATCAAGAATAATAAGTACAAAAATTTTTAATATATATATCATAAGATATATTATCTATATCATAAGTAGACATGATATTATGCTCTAACCAATTCATATCATAATAGAGTTTGACTAGGGTTAGGGCACTTTACGCACTACTGTAGGGCTCAACACTCTATGAATCAGTTGACATTAGATCATGATCACGATCATGACATTCCTGAATTCTATAAAATGAAATTTCCTTCTTCAAAATCTTCTGGCGTTGACCATGTTTTGTCTGGTCTATATACCTTCTGCTTTTCTCTTTCTCATTCTCTTCCACAAAACCTTCCAACAGAATCATAATCATCTCCCTCCGGAAGCCTCGCATGGCAGCCTTTATCGGAAAACCCTAGACTTTCTCCGACATGGCAGCGTCAGGAAACCGGAGCAATTCATACAAGAAAAAATGGAGAAACATCACAAATCTTCCATGCTTGGAGAATGCATGATTGTGTTCTGCGGGTCAGCTGGGAACAAGCTTATGTTCAGCAATGACAACAAGTTGTTGTGGTCGTGTCTGATCCCGGCGGTCGGAGACGATGCCTGAGGATGAGGAGGATGCTGATCAGTTTTCTGAGTCCAAAATGCACTGGTGAAGTATGTGGAAAGAATGGATATGGTCACAAAACAACGCATTAGAACTCATTGGGAAGGTATAAATAAAATGGGAACGTTAAAATTCTCATAAGAGGAAAAGTCTTAATGTATGTTCGTGTAATATCTCCAAAGAAATTAAGAAAATAAAATTTAGAACCCTAAACTCTTAATTTTTATGATTTTGAAGGGAAAGAGGAGGTTGGAAGTGCATCCAAAGGCTAAGTTATACACATTTGAATCTGCCTGCGGACCACTTGCAAGCATTGAAGATCCTACACATATTTCCGAGCTTTCTTCCCAATTCAATCTTTTTTTCTGAAGGCAGTGATTGATTTTCTCATCAAATCTTCCCCGAACAAGATTGTACAAAGCAATGAGAGCTGCCAATGCAATCAGGGAAGAGCTTCTTTTCATAGCTAAGCGAAAAAGAGAGGCCACGACACCTCAGATCTTATATAACGTGCCTGAAGTTTTCCAAAGAGTGATAAAAGGTTAGTTTATAACATCTATAACGTGAAAGATAAAAGAAACACGAAATTTACGACAATTTTATTGACAAAAGATCTTGTTGTTGTTGTTGTATGAAACAAAATTAAAGAGCGGATTGAGATTGCTGAGGCTAAAGAAAAAGGGGGGGAGTTGTTGAAATGGAAGGATGTACAGAAAAGGAGATATTCACGGAATGTGGCATCGGAAGTCATGAGACTTTCGCCGTCGACGAGAGGAGCTTTAAGAGAAACTCTGGTTGATTTCACATATGCTGGTTATACTATCCCCAAAGGATATGTAAGGTGTATATATGTATATTCTCCCTTCGCAATTGTATCTTGTTATGCACAATTTTCCATTCTATTGACGCAAGAATTTTTAAAACTTGTTAAACTCGGACTTCAAATGCTATCGTTGAATTCTCATCTACTAACTGAAGATAGACATTAAGGGAGAAAAATCAGCTCAGAATCTAAATTTTATCCAAACGTGATTAGAAGTTAATAAATAAAAATTTAATGAAGAAGTAATCTTGACCATACTTGGTTGGTAAATTCATATCAAGAAGATTAGAATCAAGTTTGTTACCTACTCAATTTAAACTTTCGAGTTAAGTTATTTAACTAATAAAGGTTCTTATTGAATCGTTAATGTGATAGTTGTTATTTAACTAATCCCATGCTTTCTCCATCACATGGACTTGGCCAAATTTCTACCTAAAAATTGCTCTTTCTTCCTTTACAGTCTGTTAATTTTTGGTGTAGAACTTTCTGTACGTGGAATAAAATGTAATTTTACTCTTACCTTCTCATGGAAAGAGAAAAGTGAAATGAGTGGCTAACTTTCATGTACAGATGCATGCCCGCAAGAGAAGTAATAAGGACTGGTTTTCTCTGAAATAGGAAATAATTGGAAGGGGGAGTTTGGTTTTGCAATATTTGTTTTAACTGTTAATTGACTGAAAATTGCCCATCAATGCATTTGTGGAATAGAAGACCTGGAATGCTTCACAATCTTCTTAGCCCTTACTTGGATAGTGTTATGGAATAGGGTAAGGTTACCCTTGGAAAATGGAATGGTCACTCCCTTTTGAGAAATTCAAAGTCAATATTGTCAAAAAATTATTTCCACGACTGCGACAAACCATTGAAGAGATTTTAGCATTCATCAACTGTTTTACTACCGCACTTGAGCAAACAAAAGTGCTTTTCCAACTTCTTTCCACAAAATTTCTAAACATTGACTTCTATACCTGCTTCTTTTGCATAAATGCTTAGAGTTTTATATGAATATTTTTAGCTTACTTTTTTGTATACATCATTATTATTCTGGCTGAAATTAATTTAGAAATGAAGTGTTATGAACATTCCCTAAAACCAACCATTGATTTTTTGCACATACTTAGAGCAGAAGTGCTGTATGTCAAGCTCTTTTTCACCATTTTCTACTTCTAAAGCCATTTATTGTTTAATGTTGAACCGAGGACGAGAAACCCAGAAAAAAATGGGCTGACAAAACCTATTATTTGCACTCTTGATTGTCTTCTTCATCCCCTTCTTCTCTTTCTTGTCCGGAATATCAAAGACCAAGGACTCCTCCAATTCAAATCCTTCTTTATCAAAGCTTCCAACACTTCTTCAGATGATCCATTATTTGGCTAGGGAACATGGAATTCCAGCTCTGAGTGTTGCAAGCGGGAAGTGTTATTTGCAGTACTTCTCAATCAGCAGATTCCGGGGCTGTGATTGACCTCTATATTGATTCACTTGTTTTAATGCTATTTTTTATTGGAGCCTGTGTTGTTGTCTTCCATGGTTTTAACACCATTGTTCTGGTTAAAACCTTGATTCTTGACCTGCATTCAAATTACATTAGCGGCGAAATTCCAGGAAATGGGTTTGCTAATCTCAGCTAGTTAGTCCATCTTGATACGAGGCAGAACAACTTTTCAGGTTCCACTTCTGGTGAGATTTTGAAGAATCTGCAATAGATTGACATGATCAGCAACCAACTCACTGGTAAGTCAGCAAGTGTTCTCTTCAAAACTTAAAGATACAGGGATTGGAAGAAAATTTGCTCCAAGGAAACATTCCTGAGGAGAGTTTCAGTAAGTTGCACTAGTTCTCTCTTCGCGGCAACAATATCTTTGGTGGAATTCCATCTTATGTTCTGAATTTGAAGGAAATGGAAGAACTGGACCTGAGAGAGTGTTTTATCTATGGAAATTCCTGTTAACATTGGTAATAATTTAACCAACTTGACAACTTTGTGCTTGGATGACAAGAAGCTGAGAGGTGGAATTCCATCTGTCACTACAGAAACTAAGCAACCTGGAAAAACTATGGTTAGAAAATCTGCTTTCAGGACAAATTCCTTCCTGGTTGTTGATTTCTGGTACCTGAAGGATTTGTTTTTGGGAGGGACTGATTTGAAATGGAACAACAGCGCGAAAATTGTGCCAAAATGTATTTATCTCAATTATCCATGGAATCCTATGGACTTTGAGGAAGAATTCCGGACTGGATTTCAACACAAAAGAATCTTGTTCTTCTGGATTTGAGTGAGAACAAGCTTGAAGGAAAATTTCCATCATGTCTTGCCGAATCGGAAGTTACAGCATTTTTCTGTCGGATAATCAACTTTCAGGTTCACTTCCGTCTCGTATTTTCCAGTCTATAAATTTATCGGTTCTTTCTCTTTCCCGGATCAACTTCTCTGGGGAGTTGCCAGAAAATATTAGAGATGCTATCAAGTTGATGACCCTTATGTTAGCTGAAAATATTTTTTCTGGGAAATTCCAGGATCTTTAAGATATATAGGCCTCCTTTTTTGGATTTAACAGGGAATAGATTTTCAGGAAACCTCCAGTTTTTCTCCCTGATGCATTACGTCTAGTCATTGATTTCTCCTACAGTGAATTATCATGTGCGATTCCAGTGACATTTTCCCAAGAGACTAAGGTGTTTTCATTAGGAAATAACAATTTTTCTGGAAATCTGCCTTAGAGCCGCAATAATTTTACCAAGCTAAAATATTTAGATCACAATGACAGCTAGATCACGGGTGAACTTCCAAAATTTCTCCGACATATCCACCCTCCAAATTCTGAATCAACGAAACAACTCCCTGCAGGATTCAATCCCGGACGAAATTTCCAACGACTAATCTCAGAATCATTTATGTCTCCAGCAGCAATCTCAAGGGCCAAATCCCTTCCAAGCTTGGAGATTTGGTTGGAATGATTGAAACACCGACCAGTTTTGAATCACCATCAGATATATTAAATTTTGTTATCAGATATAACAGGGCAGTCAACAACTTGGTAGTCAACAGGAAGAAGGTGAAGTAAAGTCTCTCAAGCCAGAGTCTTGACATGTACTTTTTTTAGACCTGTAAACGAACAAACTTTCAGGGAAATTTCCAGCTTCAATAGCTTCTTTAAAGGGTCTAAAGCAACTCAACATCACAACAATAATTTCTCCGGAAACATCCCGTGAAGTTTTGGAAATTTAGAGAGTATAGAGAGATTGGACTTGTCACACAACCAACTTTCTGGGGTCAATTCCAGCAACACTAACCAAGCCACTAGAACTTACAAATTGGATGTCAGTAACAACAAACTAGGGGTAAAATTCCGGTACGTGGTCAGATGGAGACAATGAACCATCAAGAGTATTATGCTAGCAACAGTGGATTGTGTGGTATTCAGATTCAAGTGATGCGGGCGACAGAGTTGTCGCCAGAAAAGCCACAAGAGGATGATAGTGAGGCGACCTGGTTTTCTTGAGAAGGTGTAGGGATCGGATACTCTTCTGGGTTTTCTTAACGGTTGGGATCATGTTTTCCACTGCATACTTTCACGCAGCAGCACCTCCAATTTGTTGACGAAGGAAGAATGGTTTGAGTGCATTTGTGTTTGCTGGGCAACACTTCAGCTTGGTTCTTCTGTATACCTCCAAATTGGAATAGGTTTCATAGATTAAGAAATAATGAAAGAATAAATTATAGTTCCAAGGGATGGAAAACAAATATGTCCTCTCAAAAGTTCACGTTGTTTTCTATCAGAGAGACGTTTTCCATGAGTTATTCCAACTGCAATTTTGTATTTCTGGAGCTTAATACTGCAATTTCTTGGAAAATTGTTAAATGCATGAAGCTTGTGTCATTAAACAAACGTAATATTCTGTCCTTATTTTCAATAGATTGTCAGAAAGCGAGCCCGAGAGGATAAATGACACGTTTGTGAAGTGTGACATAGACGTTTTACAGAATGCAATATTTTCTGCTTTCCACATTTTGTTCAACATCTGTTTACTTAATTGATACCGGAAATCAGTTTAACACGAAGTTGTTCCTATCAGAAATATAAAGAGCAGCAGAAGGTACTGATGAAACAAATTATATATCATCAGAAATAACTGGGAACTTGTGCGAATTTATCATTTGATCAGATGAAAAATTACAGAATGTTTTTTCTGTAAAAGGAAAGACAACAATATTTTTGACATCCTCACACAAGAAAATTAACCTATCAGCTATGCTGAACTGAGGAGGCAGCATCAAAGAACTTGAGCTGTATGCGAAGATACTACTCCTTTATAATTCCAGGTCCGGAAGAGATAAACTGAAGCCAGGATTACAACCTTTTTTGAATCGTTCTTGCTCAGTGCTATCATAGAATGATACAAACAGAGCCTTTGCCGGATTCTCTATCACTGTCGGTATCTTCTGTTTCACTGTTCAGAAAACAGAAAATATAAAAACTATTACCTCCAATGAATTCATACTCAGCAAAATAATGAACAGATAAAACCTCGGTCATTTCATGATAGTAAAATCACTTCTTCAACATCATTTTCTATCAACTAAAAGAATAAACCGTTCCTATCCTATTGCATTATTCTATTCAGGCTATCAAAATCAACTCTCCTAGTCTTCACACCTTGAATTCGTGACAACTATGGGATCAACTTATCTTCGTATCTTCCAGCACATTTGTGTTTTCATTTGTCATTTAACTGGCTTGAACTACCATAGTTTTCCCCCAATTTAATCTATTAAGATCCAGTGTTTTCTAAGCTTGCTACTAATCCTTCATGTCATTACATTTCTATCGTCAAAATGGGAAGCACAAACTCTCACTTCCGTCGTCAATAACTGTTTGCAAAGGAAAAGTCAATCTAAACAACGCAAAGAAACCTAGCCATAAACTTATTTGCGAGCAAAAATATCTTGCATTACGCCTCATACTCAAAACTTGCAGAGCACCAAGCAATCATTTTTACATATTTTTTTTACCACGATTGACAACTAATTCTAGACACATTAAGTTAATGATATGAAATACCCCGAAGAATAGTTTGGGTGATTACCTATTTTGTTCTTCTACCTATTACAAATGTTTGACCTAAGCTTAAAAGATTGCCAATTATCTAACAAGAAGTTGAAATTCATATTTCTGTCACACTCTAATTAGCAGATTTTCCAAGTTTAGACAAAGAACTTGTCATCAAATTTCCCTTTCACCATAATACACTTCTCACTAACTGAAAAACCGCTAAATTACCATCTGTATATTACCAATATCTCATTTCGGTGCAAATTTATAAATTCCAAAATCCTAAAAAAAAGTACTCGCCTGGCTTCAAATTCTCTGATCGCCACCAATTCTTTTCCCAAGAAATCCATCCATTGAACTTTCTTCCTCTGAACTTCTTTTGAATCCTCCTTCTTGAGACTACTTTTGACACAATTCTCATCTTCTTCTTCTCCTTGTTTTTGTCGCTTTTTGCCATCTACAACACTATCTTCTTTAACTTCAATATTCTCATGATCAGCATCATTAACTGAAACAACTGTTGTTTTAGAAGATAAATTTGGGCTGTTCTCCAATTTCAATGGCCCAGATGTGTAGATGTGAGAAGTGGGTTTGCAGAAGCAAATGAGAAGGACAATGAATCTTGCAGAACAAAACCCTCATGAAAAATTTATTCTTTTTGGATTAAACAAACTGGTTTTATTCACACTTAGCCCATTGCATGACTTCTCCAGCGTAGAAACATTGATCTTAATTCGAAATAAAACTCTTCAAGTCATTGATTTTATGAAACTGCAAAAAGGAATTCTGGAAGCAAATGATAATGTAACTGCTGTAAACTAGTGACACAGATCAAAAGAAACAACAGAAATCAAGACAAGAAATTTAAGACAGAAAGACAAATCTAGTAGAAGAGAAGCAAACCCAGGAAAAAAGTCTGATTTTTTGCAACACACGAAGATGAAATGAACTGAACTGAACTGAACCTAACCTTCAAAAGCAGATACCTCTGGTTTTCCTCTTTTGTCTCTGTGTATAGACAGAGGTCAAAAAAGGAGACAAACAATTGAAAAGACTATGGCACCCTCCACTGAGTATTGTCAATGTCAGACACAAAAGTTAGACAAAGATGAATCAGAAGAAGGAAAATACAATCAATCAAAGAAAAGATCGGAGAAGAGAAAAGAAAGAACCAAAAAGGGGAGGAAGGTTATCAGCTGGGAAAAGCTTGAGAGAAAGATATGGCGGCGGCGGTGGAAAACGACAGAAATGGAAAATCTCGTAAGAGAAAAACCAATTGTCAAACATTCTGTCATGTGTCTGTTTAATCCTCCCATTTGGAGATTTATAGTGGTAACTGCCATAACATATTTGTAATTATTTTTACCGCATGGTACATATTTTTTTGTTGTTATTATTCTTTTGAGAAACCGAATTTATTTAAGACAAGCGCAATCACTACTGATTTTGCCATTTATAAGATTACCGTTGAAATATCCGACTCAATCTCTAGTGGCCTTTGCTAATTTGATACCCTCTAAGATTGCCATGGCCTCTGTCTCTTCAACGTCACCTGAAAAGTTCTTTCTTGAAACTGCAGTACCCATTATGTCCCCAGCAGAATTCCTTATAATAGATCCCAATCCCACAAATCCTTTGGTTGCATTTGCAGCTGCATTTGAGCGGAGCTTGAACCAGTGACTAGGAAGAGGAATTCATTGGGGAACCCGAGGGGGATCAGTGGTACTGTTTGTATTCAGCTCTGGAGAATGGGCACAACGAAGAGCTTTTAAGGTATTACTACTCTAGTGAATATCCAATGCAGCTCTAAGGGTTCTTCATTAAAAATCTGCTAGTGTCTAAAAATTCATATACCAGATTACCACAAATTCTGAAGTACTCATTATCTCACTGAGTCCAGCCACAAGATTGCAGAAACAATTCCAAGAATTAAAGAAAGAGATAGGTTCCAAACCTTTGTGTGGCTTGTTTACAAGTGGGCAGTTCATGGGTGGCATCCTCCTGGCAATTACGTTAAGGAAACAGTTAAAGAATGAGTCGTGAAGGTATCGTATCCTAAATGCATTGCATTGAACAAATGAAACCCGAAATCTTTCTTGGATAGACTTAAATTTTCAAGAAAGCAAAGCTAGCTCAAACCCAACTTTATTAGAACTTATTCTACTTTCTATGGTGCCATTAGGAAGGAACAAATTCTCTGACATCTTATGTAGTAGGTCATCCAACTGGGCACAAATAATATTTGATATGGAGGTACACCCAACAATCATTCGACACATTAAGCTATGAGAAATTATATTTTATTGTCTAATGTCATGAATGCCCCATTTGGTTTAACTCTTTATCCCCTCGTTTCCACGCGCGGCTTCTTAAACCAAAGCAAGCAAGAAACCATTGATCGATTAAAGGAAATGCGCAGCAAGCAAGATTACAAAATTTAATTACGGTTCTCTTATGCTCCAATTTTGTTTCCTTGTTATTCCTTCTTGTTGGCTATGAAATTTGGATACTTTTTCATTGACAGAAGGTGTCTATCTTTGACGTTTTGATCGGCATTAACTCTCCTTTTCTTTGCCATTTTTTTCACTTTTGAGCGAGAGAATTTCATGGCAATATCATACAATCAATACAAGTTTACTTTATATTGACAATAGCCTGTGTCTGCATGGATGATATGATTTGATAATAACTTTTGAAAGGTTCACTTTTTATGTTCTACTTGGTACATAACTAAATACATTTATAACCATCCATGGGTTATCCCTAACATTGTACCATAAGTTCTCTCCAGAATCACGTTGAAAAATGCTTCTCTCAAAGGTCCATAATATTCTTTCTTTATTCATGAATTCCTCGTCATCATAACACTAATATATACAAAAACATAAAATAATTGAACCCATCAAGTGTACTTAATCACTACAAATCAAAATGTGTCAAATGTTAACATGGCCCACCCGACGCCCCTGGGACAGGCACCTCTACGATCACACGAACAACCATCGTGTGTGATTAAAACAACAAATGGAAACCATAACCATTAGAAAAAACATCCCACCCAGAAGTTCGTTCCTAGTACTGGCAATCACGTCCGATGGCCCTGCGAGCCCCACGGGGATTTTCTAGTCACTCCCGAAAATTTGTCCCGCACACAGCCTAACACAGGGATGCCTTTTCTGAGCCTGCAGGGATGTGCGAGTCACTAGCCTAGAAGTTCATCCCGTGCACTGCAGAATGTGTTTGATGCTGCTGCTATGCCTTCACAGGTGCTCTGGTTGCTGCCAAAAATTTATCCCAAGTACTGGCCAACATATCTGACACTTCTGCCTAGCCTGCATTGATTTTTTGGTCGCTTCCGGAAGTTTTTCCCCGTGCACTGCCAAATGCCCCCAAAGCCTCTGCCTGTGCCCGCGAGGGATGGTCCGGTGCTCCCTGGAAGTTTGCCTCATCACCTGTTCAAAATGAGCACGAAGCACTCTGCCATCCCCGCAGGTATGTTCCAGTAACTCCAGATGATTGTGCGCTCACTGCCGAAAGCACATCCACAATGCCGCTGCCGCGCAGATGTTCCAGTGCTCCATGTAGGTTGTCCCATGCACTGCTAACCACTGCTCGATGCTCTGCCAGCTTGCCCACGAGGATGTTACCGTCGGCTCAGGATGTTCATTAGCACACTGCTGAATGTGCCAGACGCCGCTGCTGAGCCCACGATGTTCCTGTCGCTCCTGGAAAGTTCATCCTGCGCACGTGCTCAACATGTCCAGCTACTCTGCCTGGCCCATGGGGATTTTCCAGTTGTGCCCAAGCAAGTACATACTGCACACTGCCAAACACGCCTGACGCCACTACATTGCC
>BNST01003195.1:0-68831 GCA_019650275.1 Xylocarpus granatum | reverse complement strand
ACTTGTTTTTTCTCTTTATTTATTTATGATTTGCTTAAACAGATTACTTATGGGACAGTTCTTAAGTTGATGCATGAAAGGACAAAATTTCGTCTGCATTCGCATGATGTAGCCATATGGTCTGGCAGCGGGCAGCAATCCGTCACAGGTTTTCCCAATGTTGATGACTCCAATAGCTACTGGGTACTCTTCTTTTCTCAAAATTCCTTGCAATGGCTCTTATTTGTTCTTTAGTTTTTAACATTAATGAATTCCACATTTCTGGAAAGGTAATTCTAATAATTATGAAAATAAGACTTGTTCTATAACATTATAGTGTTTGTGTTATGGTATTAAAGCTCCGCCTTCATGCTTAAAATTACTTTTCTTAGCTGGTTTAGGAAACAAATTCTCTGTTGCTATGGTAACATTTTAAAACAACCCTACTGTCTGTTTTTTTCATAGTAGCTGCCAATTATTTGTGTATTTTTTACTTGATCACGACCTTAGTTTCATTTTTGAATTTATTTGAATATTTTGTAGATGGTGATATGTGCTGTGAGTGTAAAGTCAGTGACTTGATTCTATGCTGTTAAAATTAATGTTGTTGTTACAATTTTGCCAAAAAGACAAATGGTAATATATTGTACTTTGATATGTAATATTATATAATATATATATATATGTAGTATATTTTGGCAGATCGTTAGGCCTACTATGGAGACATCTGCCAAACAAGGTGACAGCATCAAGAGTGGACAGTCATCGGCTGCAGCATATCTGAGAACTAGAAAATGGCTGCACAGCCATTTGCATGCTTCCCCAATTTCAGGCAACCTTGAGGTTAGTACTGGTTTTTCCCTTTTCAAGTCAGTTTGATCCACAGTGTTATGACCGACAAAATTGGGGATAGTGCAAAAATATATCAAATATATCAAGGTTTGTGTTATCATTTGGTGTGACATCAGATTAGTGAAGATGTGAAAATAGCTCTCAATGAGTCATAATCAGACTGCTAGTTGGTTGAGAGGACATTGTAGTTATACTTTTGGCTTAATTATGGAATATCCTTTGTTATTCTTTGTATATTAGAGTTTCTAAATCCATATTTACTCATAAATCTAATCTAAGCTACACTGTGCTGGGCCATAGGTTAGCTGTTTTGGAGGAGAACATGAATCCGACACTGGTGATTATTGGAGGTGAGACCTTATGCAAATTCTATTTCAATTTTGCCATGGTCTTCTGTTGACTGATGCCTGATTTTGGGAAAATTTATATTAGGCTTCTGATTGAAGGGAGTGGGAAGACTTGGAAAAAAGATCAAAGGATTCGGCTTCAACATGTTGACACAGGTGCCCATTTGCATAGTCACGACAAAAAATACCAGCGGATAGCAGGCGGACAGCAAGAGGTAAGAAAATGATTCAAGTCCATTGCTCAAATATTAATGAAAAATGAATCTGAATTGTAATCTATCTATAACAGTTAGTACATAGAATTTTGTTTTCCAGTTCCTCAACTAACAATCTCTGCTCTTTGTTAGGTTTGTGGCGTCAGAGAAAAGCGTGCTGATAATGTGTGGTTGGCCGCTGAAGGTGTATACCTCCCTGTTACCGAAGGCAAGTAGATGGAGTGACTCCATGAATGTAACCCTGTACAGACAGGTACATGGGTTTTGGATATTTAGGTGGCTGGTGCCTGCTCTTATATTAGCTGTAAACTATCTATGGCGATAAGGATGAAATGCCTTCTTTTTCAGAATATAAAATTCTGTCTTAGACGTTTCCTTGATATTCCCATTAAAGGTAGTTAATTGTCATCATAATCTTCAATTTAAGCATATTCCTTTCCTTGCATCTCCAAATCCCGTTGCCTTTATCGAAATGCAATGATAGATTGCGTGATGTCAGTAATACTCTTTAGAGGAGTCAATTCGTAATCTTGCTGGGGAATCAAATATAAAGGTGTCACGGAGTTGGGAGTATTGTGCTCCCCCATACCCTTTTTTGCTTTATACTATTCATATACTTTATTCTAACAACAACTTCTATCGTTTTACTATTTATTCATATACTTTAATCTTACTTCCCCTTTTTCATTTTTTCTAAAATCGACTTTCATGGATACCATAAAAACCATCGTTCAGTGCTATATGGTATGCTATAGTGTCCTAGACTTTGTTACCGTAAGCTTCTTTGGCTACAAAAATCTGAAAATGTAATAAAAATTTGAGGACTCTGTTATGTGGAATAAGAAATGGGACAGGCGATTTGTTATAGTACTGGATTATCAGTCTGGAAAGTACGCCCATTGAGTTTGGATTGGAGGTACGAATTATAGGGCTGTAAAGTGGCCTAAAGGAGAGGTTTCTTAAGGACTTTTTTGTTTCCTATATGGCGTAGGCCCATTTTGCCATAGGGCACTTCACTACTGTTTACATAATTGCGTAGACACACTTTCCCACCACAACCACAGTATCTATTTCCCAAGCAACAACGTTTGTGAAATGCCCACTTCAAATGAGGGAAAAAGAAAAAGATACTGGTTGTTGTCAGGGGTCCTTTTAAGATCCAAGAAGAAGTTCAAAAGTAGGTGCTTTTAAATTGGTATGGTATTACACGTGCATTCTTGATACAATATCGCAAGTAACCAACAGTTTGGGTTGGGCTATGAAAAAAAAGGTAGTGTAGCCATTTACGTCTCTTCTACCCCACTGAGATGCGATTTACTGACCTCCTACCACCTACACACAACTCTGGCTTTTATGGTCTCAGATATTTCGATTTCTAACTCAAAACGAGTACAGAGGGTGGGCGTGGCATGGCAATCATATTCACTTGTCGGTGGAAGACAGTAGTCAATTCTCTGTGTTGACATGACATCAACCTTTGCTCATTCTCAGGTAATAATACCAAACATTTAACGACACAACAGCAGCCCTGTAAACGTTGTTCTCTCCCTCGTAATCCCGAGTTTTAAACGTATGGTACCTAAATTTACTGGGTCTTTCTGTTTGTTTCAGCGAGAATCGAGAGACCCGTTTGATGCCAATTGATTGGAAGGTAATATTTCGTTTCTGTCCTTGATCTAAGTGAAAGTTGATGGCCCACCTTCTCGGACCGTCTCAATTACTGAATTGCAAAATCATAGATCACGGGGTAGCGTCCATAGCCTATGAAATGATCGAAGACAGACTTTCTTTGCCACAACATCATTGTCTTTACTATACCCTTTTCTGCTAATGTCTTTAAAGCCGTCAGTTTTTGGTTAAATTAGAGCATCATATGTTCTTTTGCTCACTCTCAGTCGGTACACAGGAAAAAAGATTCTATTACCAATACCTTCTTTGCGGAAAGAGACAATTTTTGGAACAGCACATTGATTAGTTGTTAGTAATCTGAGGTAGAATGTTAACAGGGACTGGGCTTTCCTATGTAAATTCTATCAATCATTGTCCAGCAAACTTACGATTCGGATTAAATTTCAAGTCTTGTGTTAGGTGTACGTAGCCCTGCCTTACCTATATGTACAATAGCCAAGTCACTACAAACTAATTCTATCACCTTGGGTTTTTACATTAAATTGACTGGAAATTTCCTGCACCTTGGATGTCAGTGAAGCATAGAATCTCTTCAGACAAGAAGACAATCTCCTCTTCTTAGCTTTTGTTCAATGAACAAAGATGACAAATTCTCTTCTCAATAATTGAAGTTGTCATGGTGCAAAAAACTTGCATATACCATCATAATATTTACATCCAATCTGACCACAAAAATTTAAATTCACGTACACCCATTTACACAAAAGAGAAGAAGATAGTGACAGGCAAATACAAGTCCAAAGCATTACAAAGTTATTATACATATACTTCCAGAGGGGAAGAATGTGGACAATTTTTATTCGTTCCCATAGGCTCAGTACTCTAAGTTGCCATGCTAATCCTTCTGATCTGTGAATAATTAAATTGCAAATAGCTCATTAAACAGGGTCAATGCATTTACTAAACAAGAAATAACTAAACTAATCAACGTAATTAGGGATTAACAGTGCATGTACACATTAAAAAGGATATATTAGAAACAAATTAAATTCTGCAAAACCCAGAGATCCCAGATGGAACCATCAGATTCACATTAAGAGTTGAAAATCAAGAAAAAGGAACAGATTCGAAGATGGAAAATAGCAGTAAATAGTCATTGACTGTTTCTCTATGAGGAAGAAGATGACCACCGACAAGTCTTTTACGACAGGCAGGAATATTAAATTAAATGTGTAGGGACAGAGAGTTGGACAAAAATGTACTAATGGGTTCAAAGTGACTCCTTGATTATAGGGACACTCAGAATATAGTTAAGCCCTGGGATTTTTCTAAGTTTGCATGCCATACCACTGACAATAAAGCATCTCACATCACATGTTTTAATTGTTTTCCTTTTTCCAGTTCTGAAGAGCTGAAATTTACCAGGTCTGTTGTAACTATTTAGATCCGAGCCAATAACTATCCAGATGACTATTAAACTCGCTAAAAATGGGATCAGTACCATAGCAAGAGCAACAGATACAACTGGCAATCAGATTATCGAATAGAATAGACTAACTTCATATTCTTCTCTACGTTCAAAATGGTAAGCTCTTGGAAGTTGAACTGATTGTGAGGGATTTGAGATGTATCCGATGGAACCAAATCTTGTGGCAAATTAGCCCTCTTAAATACGATTCTCTTCATATTGTTCTGCAAACTTTGTTGGACTAATTGTTTGACTGCTTTGCTTTTCCTCGCTCATAATATCTTCCTCATCTTCTAAACACTCCTTTGAAACCACATTGAGATTTGTCGATGTTGATGAAGACCCACAAATGGGAGCAGACACTGCAGGCACTAAATTGACGCCACGAGTCTCGTAAACTTGCTTCCCCTTGTCAACTCTCAAGCATTCTAAAATCCTTGAAGCCCTCTTCTGAGCCAATGCACTACCCAAAAGCATTAATTCAAGCAAGGCTGAGGCAATGCCGGCTTCCATCATGGTCTGTCTATCTCGATATGATTTATGTGCCATCACCATCAATACATATGATGCTTTCTCTTGGCACCCAGGTGAGTCGGTCCAATTCAAAACATCGACCAAAATTGTGAATGCATCAGGCACAGCACTAATTGCTTTTCGTCCTTCTGGGGTGGATACTACATTGCTCAAAATGGACAGAACTCTCTCGCTCAGCTCCATATCTCCTAATGTCTCAAAGAGAAATTGGATCAGATCGGTTTCCAAGATATAAGAAATATTTGATGGGAAGATTAAGAGATTGTACAGAGCTCTAAGAGCATCTTGTCTTGCTTGCTGACTACTTTTGGTATCCAAATTCTTGAGAGTCTTAACTAAGAATGGGACTGCACCTGAAGACCCAATGATAGGTTTATTCGAGTCCAGTGCACTCAAGCCTAAGAAATTTGCCACTATGGCGCCAGAGACTGATGGCTTGGGAGCATCGGGAGATTCAATAAGCTTTAGCATCTTGTGGACAGCACCAGCCTTTACAATGGCTGCTTTGTTCCTGCAAAACGGGTTGGAAAAGAAATGAATTAAATTTTCGATTTTAACAACTAGAAATACATTAACAATGAAATAGTGACAATAACACTTGACTGAAAGAGAAAATAAATGGATTACAAACTAATTAAATACAACAATTATAAAGCAAATCCACATATGAAGCGCAACTATTCCAGGGGAAAAAAAAATAGCCCGTAAAAACATGGAAAGTGACATGTCGCAGCTTATTTGCACTCTGAATCAATATTTTGCAGAAAACAACAAAGAAAAAACCACATCTTGTCACAATTAATGGAGAAAGGGAAAGAGCACCGCACAGCATAAATCCCAGAGCAACATAAGAAGACAACAAAACATTTGAGCCCAGAAACTCACGCATCATTGCCGATTCCGAGATTGAGCAGTGCATAAAGCGCGGCAATTTGAGAGTCGACATCTTGGAAATCAAGCATTCCAGCCAAAGGAGGAATGGCTCCTAACATAGCAAGAGTAACCCTTGTTTCAGAATTTTCTTTGGCAAGAAACCTCACTTTTTTTGCCGCTTCTCTTCTTCCCTCTTCATTTTCCGCCTGCAAATCCCTCACCACGATTTTCAACTCCTGCAACGCTTCCTCTTTCTTCTTTATCTCGTTCTCAGCTTCGCCTTCCGCCAAGTTCAAGAGATCTAACAGTTTCTCCGACTTCGAATTACACCCTCTTTCTTGCCTCTGCTTTTCCGGTTTTACCTCATTTATTTTCTCCGAATCAGCAGTTTCACCGTCCGTTTTCATCCTCGTCTCAGCGACAGAAACAACACCGTCGACGTCTTCCGGGAATTCCTGACGATATCGTGAACGCCCGCCACAGCTGACAGCGTCAAATATCTTCCTACGGAATGCGGCAGCGGAGAAAGCCGTCCACAAACGGGAGTGATGATTCCCGTTAGTAGCACTGGAAGCGGGTGGTCCATCATGATGATCAAGGATTAAAGATCTGACGTTGTTCTGATGAATCTTTGCCATTACTATTAAGAACTTTACTACTTTATATTTTAGACATTGCGGAGAAGTGAAAGAGTTTATGAGCAGGAAGTGGAGGGTTGAAGAGTTCGGTGTTTTGCGCTGATACGAAAGCCAAAGTGAATCTATGGAGTTTTTTGTTGTTCCAGAGAGGGTGTACAGAAACTAGTAAGCGACTGCAGCCCATATTAATGCCGTGTTTGGATGGCGCTTTAGAAACAGGACAAATTAGTGGGTACTTTCTCAAAAATAGAACATAAAAATAATTATTATTATTATAAACAATTTCCCACCAAACGGATCGTATCGCTTCCGATATTAAGCCGGATAAACGTCAACTCCTGTGATCTTCCATCTTAATTGTTAAAAAATTATTATAAATATATAAAAAAATAAATTAAATTAATTTTATTGTATAATATAATAAAATTATTTAATAAAAAAATTTATAAATTTTTTTAATTTTATTTTTATTAATAATTAGTTTTTTATTTGATTAATTTATTTTTAAATATAAATTATAAATATTTTATTTAATTAATTATTTAAAAAAGAAAATTGATTAATTTTAAATAATTAAATATATATATTTTCTTTTTGAGGGTCGGAGAGGATTTCGTCATAATGCAGTGTAGTCATTCTACAGTACTACTAGCATAAGCTCATTTCACTTCGTCATCTGATCGTTCATTATGTGCCGTCCAGCTAATCATGTTTGGTAAAGGACATTCATATGTGGGATCCACGTACGGGTGTACTAAATCTGAACGGTTGGACGTATGTTAATGGGGCAAGGAAGAATGTAAGGTGGTCAAGAATTTGTATGTACAAAAGAATGTGCGGTGCGTGCTTGCTTCTCGTCTTTCTATACTCCGACTTCAATGCAGGTGTTGCCCCAAGGAACTCAACCACCGTGGCCTTTTTCATTTACTTATTAAGACTCGATGTTTCCCAATAATTACAAAACTGACATTCCATTAAAAATAGTAGACACCGCGTGACAAAGTCTACATCTTTTGAGACATTATATTAAATTAAAATTAGTTTTTAAAAATTTATAGATATTTTTATTTTATTTTATATATTACGATAAAAAAAATTAAATAAAATATTATTATTAATATATAAATATATTTTATTTTATTAATTAAATAATTTTATTATTTTTACTATACTAATTATAATAAAACTATTTCTTTTTTTAATTAAAATTAATTTTAAACCAGTTTGAAATTACATTCAATTTCAACCCAGCGAGGTGCCCATGGGGCCACTTTGGCAACGTTGCCTGTTACCGTATGTGAATTTGATTCGAGGATCGAGGTTCTGAGGAGCAAACCGCCAATCCACACATTTAAGTTGAATTGGTTCCTGTCATTGTCTCGAGATCGGCTGTTCACAGACATGGAGATTTCGGTTATTGCTTTGTTTTAATTTGTTTGGTCCGATTTGTGGCAATTGCAAGTCTCCACTCTCCTAATACCATTAATTCTTCATAATTAAGAATTACACATGCATTTGACGGAAGAGATAAGGGGGTAGAAAAATGAAGAAACACTTTTTGAAGTACCCATTTTCATGGCCGCCTATAATAACAACATTACATAGACCATGTTTGCTAGCTCTCAATTCCCATTATAATATTCTTCCTCCATACTTCTTGGTCTCACTCTCTCTTCCTTTCATATTATGTTCTCTAATAACAAGCCTCGAAATTATAAAAAGCTAGTAGGTAAATTGACAACTACAACTATATTAGAAAGTCTACCTAGCTCCTCTCTTTTACCCTAAAGTTGTTCTTCATGTCAACCTCACCACAATTAAAACTATTCATTAAAATTGGTTGGATATGGATCAAAATGCCAATGATTCAGACAAAGAATAAATTTAATTGTTAATCCGAAAGATAGTATCAATCCAGCTAATACTCTTTGTTCTAATAAATGCAATTAAATTGATTACGAACGTCTCTGCTCTCAAAGTGGATTATTATTCTATCTATTGCTGTTTCCATTCTAGCCACTAGCAGCTTTTTCTCCTTGGAGATTGCCGAATTCGAAGCTCATTAAACTTGTTCACCATCTAAACGACAGAAAGCCTAAATGGTTGTCAAGGTCCCCAAGGAATTTTAAGCTCTCGACCTAAAAACAGAAACATATTTATAGGGTTGTCCTATTCCATAGAAAACCAGCGATCATTGTTAAGGTTCTAAGCTTTTGCAGTTAAAAAGAGTGTATTTATAAATTGAAAAAGGAACACACAGGACCAGGGCATAAGTAGATTTGTTTAATTATAATCTAGTTAACCCAACACTAATGTCATTACCATGTGATAACAATCGTCACAATTTATCAGGATATGAATTATTGACTGTATACTAAATTTTCTTGTGCTTCATTATCTAACACACTCATACAATTTCTTTATGTAAAAGACAAGAGTCAAGAGTTCACGGGCATGGAAAATGGGGTTACAGCTTACATATAAAAGCATTAATAAGTATGATTACCTTTTCATAGAATAAGAATAATTCCATCACTCTCCCATGGGATGAAAGTAAAGCACCAACCCAAACAAAAAGCTTCTATTCTTCCTGTCTGTCATCCTTACAATGATGACTGGATTAAGATAACAAAGCAGGCAGCAAACCATATGTGCAAAAGACAGAAAAACTTGTGATATTAGAAAAAAAGTGATCATATTTTACAAATAAAGGCATCTTACCAGAGATGTATAGAGAACTGTGCTCTCTTATTTTTAAAAAGAGTGAGCTTATCATTCTACCAAAATGACAGGCTAGTAAAACCAAAGTTTTGGATGTATTAACAGCACCTCGACATTGTCTTAGAGATCAGGGAACTGTACCTTTGATGCCACTGTTTTCATACCCGGATATCAGTAAAAACCAAACAAAGCTTTTATTCGCTCTTGAAAATTCCTTAAAAGACATTAGCTGTTAGCACCCATGGCATCCATTGGGGAAGAGCTGTCAAATTTCTTGATGCACAACCTCTTTTGGGAAGAAAGGCCTTTGGCTGCTGAGGATTTGTCCACATTGACAACAATCGAGTCTACCTCCTTGATATCTCCTCTCAAGATGGCCATTGCAATTTCATTCTCAACCAACTGTTGTATTACCCTCTTCACTGACATTGTCCCAAAGTTAGGGTCAAAACTGTGATTCCCCAGAAGATTAATAGTGTCCTCTGTATAGTGAAGATTAATATTCTTTTGTTTCAGCCTGTCTTTTACACGGTTCATCTGGCAATCAACAGATGACATGTTAATTAAAATCCATAAAATATTACAAAGAAAATACCATAATGTAGTTTTTAAAGCAAAAAATAGTAGTCTAGTACTATGATAAACGAGTCCACTCATACACCAACAAAATGGACAAAAAAGGGATCCCAGGCCAGATCATTTTCTATGCAGAAAGGTCCTGATAACACAGAGGATCAGAATCATTCCAAACATAAGAAGCAAATGAAAAAAAAATGGCAAAACCAGCAAACTAACACACTAAATGCTTTATCCTCCATATCAAAATACCATGGCAAGGTTACACAGAAATGTAGTTAGTATTAGAGAAGGTTATTAAGATTTAAAACAAGAATAGTTGGCTTTGGTGAGAGAATGACTATAGCCACAGGACCATACAAGAATACTTGTCTTTCACAACCTATAACACATGGCGACTGCTTCAGGGAAAAAAAATGAGAACTAACTACAGGATCCTATCATCAAATTCAGTTTCTTATTTCTATGGCAAATAGGCCCGTTCAATTGCAGGGCTTCCATTAACACATTAATGATCCATCTAAATTCCCGCATAGGCCTTATTAAGAAAGCATAATAAAATTCAAAGAATCCACTAAAGGAACTCTCTGCAAAGATTTTATTACCTGTATCTCAACAATTTTACAGATTTCTTAGGAGTCCAAAGGCTGGATAACAATGTACTCATCAATTTGATTCAAAAATTCCAGCCTTAAAGTTTGTCTCGCCATTTCCAGGACTTATTTTTTCATCACATCATAAACAGCATCCTTGCTATCTTGCGTACTATAAAGAGTTTGGAGTATATAATGTGACCCAATATTGGAAGTCATTATCACAACACAGTTTGTGAAACTGACAGTTTTTGCCTGAGAATCAATTATCCTTGTCATTCAACAATTGTAATAATATGTTGAAGACGTCATGATGGGCTTTCTCAATTTCATCAAAGAGTACTACACAATATGGTCTTCGACGAACCACTTCAGTGAACTGTCCACCTTCTTTATAACCAACATAACCTGGTGGGGCCCCAACCAATCTTGAAACTGCATGCTTTTCCATGCACTCACTCATATCAATTCTGACAGGAGCATTTGCTGTGTTAAACAGGAAACCTGCTAATGCTTTTGCCAGCTCCATTTTCTGAACACTGGTCCGACCCATGAAAATGAAACTATCTATAGGTCAATTTGGATTGGACAATCCCACCGTTGAGCGTCAGATTGCATCAGCCACTGATTTAACTGCAATATCTTGACCAACAACCCTCTCGTGGAGAACTTGTTCCAGCATAACTAGCTTGTCCCGCCCTGATTATTGAAGGTTTGACAAGGGTATGCCTGTCATTTACTCACAATTTCAGCAATATCAAAATCAGTGACCTCCTCACGAAGCAAGGAATGTCCAGCTTTCTGGAATTCAGAAACGTTCTTCTCAGCCTCTTCTGATTGGCATTGAAGGATCATCAAAGTTCCACTGATTTAGATCGTACACATGCTCAGCAGCTTCCATTTCTAGGTTAACTCTATCAATCTTCAAAATTTTAAATAATGGCATCAGAAATAACAAAAAAGACCAGAAAGTAATTTAATATCAGCAAGACTAGGAGAAGGGTTACCTCTTCCGTAAATGAACGGATCCAATTCATGAGCTCCTTCTCACAGCCCCACTGTTCATTTAATTCTTCTGTTTCTGTTTTAGCAGTTCAGATCAGCAGCAGCTTCAACAACAAGATCAATGGCTGGCTGAAAAGAAACAGCTAAATTACGATCCTTATACAGCACAGTTGACACATCACAAATTTAACAACTCCAGATTTTTTGTAGGGACTGTGATGAGATCTTACAAGTAGGATTTAGTGGGAAGAAAACAATTGGCTACTTCTTCCTTTTCTTTCTCTTTTCCCTTTCTTTTTGGGTTACCCAGAGACCAAATAAGTCTCTCTTATCTTTAACATTCCCCCCAATGTGCATGCCTGGATTCATTTATTAAGTTTGTCCAGTTGATCCAAATAAGTTGTTTGGAGGGACTCAAACACAAGATGGCATTGTATGTTAAGTTACCATTTTATCTAAAAAGCAGTAAATAATCACATTTTTCCTTGATAGTATAATATCCAATAGTTCAGTCTCAGAAACACAATGTCACAGAATCAACATTTCAGTAGTTAAGAATAATATCTTAAAACTTTCGACAAAGTTTATGCTAAAAAATTCCAATCAGCACAAAGCATTGGTTTTATCACATAAGCATAATCTACCTAGAGATTGAGTATTAAGAACAGGGGCTGTACAAAATGGATGAAATCTATGATGATTTTTTTTGCTACATTATGACAAATAAATGTAAATTACTAAATTCTAGGCATGACATAAAATACAAGGAAATGATTCAAATCTCATGACTTGAGCATGCATATCAAGTTGAAAATTGACAACATGGGACAGATGAAAAGCAAAAAGCAAGACCAACCTAGAGAAGCAGACATAATTCAGATGCAACGCAACCAACCTCTATAACTGTAACATTTTCTTCATTGCACAGCATTGGTTTCTAGCTGAATTTAAGTGGATTCTTCTTGTCCCAGAATAATAAATTATTGAAACCAGAACATATTAAAAGAATTAAAAAGTTAAATTCGTACTTCCATCAGTTACTCTATGACTTCCATGAACAGCTTTAACTGCATCCTTCAAATCGTTCTCACTAAGCTGGAGATTCTTGAATAACTGTTGTCCGAACGTCTTATCTGAAGGAAATGCCAACAAAAGATGCTCAACAGACACAAAATCATCTCCTGTCTCTTTTTTAACCCTTCGAGAATTATCCAAGAGAGAACAAAAATGTGATCACACTACAGGACACTGGTACCGCCAGTCACCTGCCGCAAGATGAAAAATGGTAACAGCTGCAAATCCAACAATGCTAACACGTACGAGTATGTCATGAACAATGCATACCTTTGTTTGTGCAGATATAAAATCATCTGTAGCCTGCAGAACTGTTGTGTTGTCTAGCCCTGCCTTTGTGAATATTCTCCGAGCCAAGCCAAGCCATCCTTGCTCCAATAGAGCTTTCATCAAATATTCAGATTCCACCACTTGTTGTTTGCTCACTCGTGCAGCATCAACAGCGCCAACATTGCCTTCCCATGCCATCTCTGCGAACTCTGTTGGGTTGGCCTGATGGACGTAGTTGAGGACCAAATGGAAGGATAGATAAATAAGAAAATTTTCTCTTCACACATACAACTACACTACATTTTTTCAGTGACAATTAACAAATAAATCCACACATTTATCCCATTTCTCAAGTTTTCAACACAACTGTAAGCGCCCGGTTTCTAATTTCATTAAAGTATCAAACATCAATCAAATTTTCAGACGATTTATCAAAATTTTAAGCCACAGCGCGGTCTTTAATAACATTTAGCTGTCTTTAAAACTATGAATCGCTTCAAAAAGCTTAGCACAATAACATTAACCAAACTTATAGTGATCGATACACAAGAGTCTTGATTTAACACAAGCTCATTAAATATTTTCTCGTCAATTCCAATCTCAAGAAGTAGACGTTGGCAACAATTATACTAACTAATTATCATTAACTAAGTTCGTTTCCCGTGAATACATCTACACTTGTAAAGCAAGATAAAATACTACGTTTTTTTTCACACGTATGCATACGTATACGAACCTGGGAAGCGCTGGTAGCGGAGTAGTGAAGTGGAATGGAAGAGTGAAACTTGCGCGCGAAACCGCTGACCAACAACTTGTCAGAAACGATATCGATTCCCGCAATTCTATGGAAGAATCGAGGAGGCGACAATGAATGGACAGAATTGGAGAAATTAGAAACAGCTTGAGCGCGGGAGCGAGAACCGAGGGAGCCGGATTCAGAGATGGATAATTTTGCGAGCCTAGAGGCTTTGAATGCGGTCAGAGTGGAATTGATTAGCCTTCTCTGGAGGCCATGTTGGAGATGAAAAGGATTCGCAAAATTTGGTTATTTGCTTATTAGGGGTTTATGAGAGCGTGAGAGGTTTTTCAAGGCTTGGAGGAGAAGAGGCAAAGGGCGTACAAGAACGCAGTAGAACAGTTAGGCGGTTTCCACTCTGCGTTTTGTTTGCAAAGTGGTGCGTTTTGACTATAATTAGAATAATAAATGCTTGTATTTCAATTAATTATGTAACACTTGTTAGCAAATATAACACGTCCATCCAACTCCAATTTGGCAACGCGTCTGAAGTTGTCATGCGTTTCACACTCGAATGAGGACAAAAGTCCAGGGTCTTGGAAGAAGACCCAATTACAAGACAGATATTTTGAACATTCATAATTCTCATTTTAATTTCAGCAGGTGACAATAGGATTAGGGTCATAATCACTTCAGGCTAATCTAAATTAGTGTGTGATTAATTTGGCGTTTTAAGAACTGATTTCGCTTTCTACTTTTTAAATAATTGAAATCATTATAATTTATTTTAATTTAATTAATTATTAGTAAATTAGATGACAAAAGAGAGCCGACTCAGATGAGACGACGACGTCTCGACACATGTCCGGATAAAACGCTGTCGTTTATATACAATCATTACGCCACGTCACTTTCCGGGTTTTATCAGTGTCCAATCAGTGATGGGAGAAGACGCCCAAGGAAACGAGTGATGTTTCAGCCCTCCTCTCTCTATCTTTTGGTCTCTCCGCGTTTTCGTTGACCTGAAAATCTCTCTTCAGGAACACAAAAGCACTGTTTGCGAGTTCGAGATCTATTCATTTCAAGTCTTGATTTCATTAATAAGAGGTCAGTTCTCATTTCCTTGAGTATTCTTACTTCTTTCACTTAGTTTTTTAGGGTTCTCAAATCTGTCTTTTAGGGTTCGTTGCAGATTTGTTAAAAAGAGAAACCACTTCAGGTTTTGCGGTTTCGAGTTGCGTATGCTTTGTTTACGGATCTGGGCCCTCTAGTACGTCGTTTTATTGCTTGTTATTGGTTTAAATTTGCTTGATTTGAAATGTCGATGTTGCAAAAGGGCGATTCAATTCATATTCGAGAGGTGTGGAATGATAACCTCCAAGAGGAGTTTGCTCTGATACGCGAAATTGTCGATGAATATAATTATGTAGCAATGGATACTGAGTTTCCAGGCGTGGTATCGCGTCCCGTGGGAACTTTCAAGAATATAAATGACTACAACTACAAAACTTTGAAAGATAATGTTGATATGCTTAAGCTTATTCAACTAGGTTTGACATTTTCAGATGAAAATGGGGATTTACCTACTTGTGGGACTGACAAGTATTGCATTTGGCAATTCAACTTCCGCGAGTTTAATTTAACTGAAGATATATTTGCAAGTGATTCGGTTGAGATGCTCCGCCAATGTGGGATTGATTTTAAGAAGAACAATGAAAAGGGTATTGATGTGAACCGCTTTGGCGAGCTTTTGATGTCGTCAGGAATTGTGTTGAATGATGGTGTTCATTGGGTTACGTTTCATAGTGGCTATGATTTTGGGTACTTGCTTAAGTTGTTGACTTGCCGGAATTTGCCCGAGACACATGCAGGATTCTTTGACTTGATCAATATGTATTTTCCTGTGGTGTATGATATCAAGCATTTAATGAAGTTTTGTAACAGCCTTCACGGCGGATTGAACAAGCTTGCTGAGTTGCTGGACGTAGAAAGAGTTGGTGTTTGTCATCAAGCAGGTTCAGATAGTTTGCTCACTTCTTGCACGTTTAGGAAGTTGAGGGACAACTTCTTCAATGGCTCTGCGGAAAAATATTCAGGTGTACTGTATGGTCTTGGGGTAGATAATGAAAAGACTGCTAATTAAAGAAAACAACTGGGAGAAGATTGATGGATATTTGTAGACTACTTGAGTGTGAAACTCTGTTTTCTCTTTGTATACATTGGCAAAAAGATTGTCGTTTTAGTTTTGACTTCTTCTGCTTGTTGGTTTGTAACTGAAACCTTGACTGGTTTTGTAGTTTCAGTTTATTGTAAATTATTGCAGTTAGTGTTTCAATAATAATCTCAATGATTCTCAGCTTGCTTGCCCAGTTTCTTCTTCTTCTTCTTCTTTTTCAATCATGTTCTTTGTTTTGCTGAATTTATTATCTGACTCATTATAGTATCTTGTTAATGCCGCGGGGACATAGTAATCTCGTCATAGACGGTATTTTTAGAATCATTTCCTCCCACAAGAGCCTTGTCACTATTGCTTGCCTTTTGAGCCCATGAAACGCGTTTGAGAGTACATAATGTGGTCTCACAGATTAGTGTTGGTGCATCTCCTTGCCAATTAACACCGACCTTATAGCGGTGAGCCCAAGAGTTGGGCGTAGGGGAGTGACAAATTCAGAATTCAGAATGGGCCCGTGGCAGAAGATCTGGCTGCAGGACAGGTGTGCATGACATTGCTTTAATACAGTATATTGGTTCAAATGAATGATTGATAGGATTGTCACTATCTGATCAAGAGTATTTTACACTTGTTTGGGGGATTTACACTATTTGTAAATTGCGGATTTGTTCTTTTATGGTAGTTGAATATAATTTTGTTACGAGTTTCTATTTACTAAACAAGCATTCTAATTGTCTCGATTGATGCCAATGTACAGGAAGAGTAAAGTAGGGTTATGTCAAATGGATGCATCATGTTAATAATTCTTGCTCAGTGTTCTTGTTAATGCGTTTTAATTTTTTTTTACCAGCAAGTGTAATTTTTTTTACTACTACTACTGTGTTCTTTGTTGCAATTTTTACCCAAATTTTCAGAGAACTGATTCAATTGAAATGCCCAGAAAAACCAATCAAATTGCCAAGAATTTGGAACAACGAGTGAAATAACTTCGAGCCATTAACTTTTCTTGATCTCCACTGAGCTTCTTTCTCAATATCTATTGGGTTCATTTAGGAAGTTGGTCTGGTCCTTTCTGGTGAAGAAAACTAAAGAAGAAACTCCAGCACTAAAGGACAGGTCAATAATTGACCCTGGAATTTGGACAGCACGTTCCGCATAATGATATGCCAGCTATACTTGCGAAATGAAAGTTTCCGCGAGCCCATCTACGGTGAAGTTTTGACCTAATAATGTTGTCAGCCGAATCTACTCACATACATTGATTCGCATAATCTGCAATCATCATGTATTATTACAGGTACTGATAGATTATTATTGATTGTCGACTTCGAAACTACAGGTGTCTGTCTTTGATCGATAGACGGACGGTGAAAGGATTCTATCCTGGTTTAAACCATCTATCTCTATAAGTCGGACAACACTCTCGACAAAATTACCGAATTGCCATCCCCTTTTGCTTTCCTACTGGCCGTCCATTTTCTCTCTCTTCTTTCCCTTCCTCCAAGCCAAACAGTTGGAAGACAAACGAACTCCACGCGCAAACGAGGAAAACCCGACTCGCTTCTTCTCCGAGTCCACTCACTGCTACAGGTCAGTTTCTTTTTTCCCCAACGTTGAATAATAACAATCTTTTCTCTCCTTAATCTCATATCACATCGTCGAGTCACTTTTGTTTTCCCCTTCTGTTCGGATCGGAATTAGATCCGGATATCGTTCCCCATGCTCAGCCTCAAACCTCCCATTTTACTGTTTCTTTTCTGCTGTTTAATCTCGTCTTGCTTCGCCGATCCGGGTCAAGAATGTCGAAAGACGAACCCGTATGTCGGGCTCGAGTACGAGCTTTTCATGGTCCAGCACCAGTTGAGAGGAGTAATCTCCGTGATCGATGACTGCTCGTTTAGGGTTTCGGAATTCGATATGTTGTCCGGCTCGGATGTCCACTGGTGGGCGGCCACCGCACCCGATTTTGCTAACCTCACCAGCGGGTTCATTATCTCCGATCACGTTCTCAACGAAACCTACAGAAATGCTACTTTCATCGTCCGTTTGTTGAATAACATTACGTGGCATCGAATCCCCGTGCTTGCCGTCTGGGACTTGCCCACCGCGTCCGATTTCGGCCACGTGACTTTAAACGGGTCGGAATCGAGAATTACATTTAGCCCCGAACTGGCCCCGTCTCCAGAACCCCATCCGGATAGAGGGAAGAATCGGGTTTTGAGTGTGCCTACGATGTTTGATAATTGTAAGGTGTTGTCAAAAGATTATAGGGTTAGGTGGACGTTGAATGTTGATGAACAGTCCATTGAGGTTGGGTTAGAGGCTGCGATCCAGACCCAGAACTACATGGCGTTCGGATGGGCCAACCCGAATATCAGTTCGGAATTTATGGTGGGTTCTGATGTTGCGGTGACTGGGTTTACGGTGGATGGATTGCCATTTGTAGACGATTTTTATATAACAAAGTACGGTGAATGTACGGTTAATAAAGATGGTTCTTTTTCTGGGGTTTGTCCTGATACAATATACGAAGGAAATGATCAAGTGGGATTTGTTAATAACACTAGGTTGGTTTATGGGCATAGGAAAGACGGGGTGTCGTTTATTAGGTTCAGGAGGCCCCTGGCATCTAATGATAATAAGTATGATTTGCCTGTCAATTATACTGAGAATATGACAGTCATATGGGCATTGGGTTTGATGAGACCGCCTGATGCTCTCAGACCATATTATCTTCCCCAGAATCACGGTGAGCCAAAATCAGTGACTTACGGACATTTGGTGCTCAATGTTTCAGAGCATATTAATGATTGTTTAGGCCCTTTAGATGCAGAAGATAAGGAAGATCAGGATTTGATTATTGCAGATGCGAATGCACCACTTGTAGTTGCGACAGGCAAGGCAATGCGTTACCCAAATCCTCCTAACCCATTGAAAGTGTTATACATTAACAAGAAGGAAGCTCCAGTGTTGAGAGTGGAAAGAGGAGTACCTGTGAAGTTTTCAATACAAGCTGGGCATGATGTTGCACTTTACATCACTTCAGATTTGCTTGGTGGGAATGCGTCGCTGAGGAATATGTCTGAGACTATCTATGCAGGAGGACCGGAGGCTGAAGGAGTTCAAGCCAGTCCCATGGAATTGGTTTGGGCTCCTGACAGGAATACGCCTGATCAGGTGTACTATCAGTCTTTGTATCATCAGAAAATGGGTTGGAGAGTTCAGGTGGTTGATGGAGGTCTACCAGATATGTATAACAACAGTGTTGTTTTAGATGACCAGCAGGTTACTTTCTTCTGGACATTGTCAGAGGATAAGGAGTCTATTTCTTTTGCGGCTCGTGGTGAGAAAAAGAGCGGTTATCTTGCGGTAGGGTTTGGCAGTGCAATGGTGAATAGCTATGCTTATGTGGGTTGGATTGATGATAACGGGAAGGGGCATGTAAATACGTACTGGATTGATGGAATGGATGCTTCAAGTGTGCATTCTACAAATGAGAATTTGACTTATGTTAGGTGTAAGTCAGAAAATGGCATCATTACTCTGGAGTTTACTCGTCCCTTAAAACCATCATGTACTCACAGTGATAGACCGGACTGTAAGAATATTATTGATCCCACAACTCCACTCAAAGTTATTTGGGCAATGGGTTCTAGCTGGACTGACAATGGTCTGACTGAGAGAAATATGCATTTTGTTAAGAGTCAAAGGCCTGTTCGAGTGCTGCTTATGCGTGGTTCTGCAGAGGCAGAGCAAGATTTACGGCCAGTTTTAGCTGTGCATGGGTTTATGATGTTCCTTGCCTGGGGTATTTTGCTTCCTGGTGGAATAATGGCTGCTAGATACTTAAAACACGTGAAGGGTGATGGATGGTACCAGATTCATGTTTACTTGCAGTATTCAGGATTAGCTATCATCCTTCTTGCACTTCTTTTTGCAGTGGCTGAGCTTCGGGGTTTCTATGTCAGCTCATTGCATGTCAAGTTTGGGGTTACTGCTATAGTTTTTGCATGTGTACAACCAGTTAATGCATGCTTAAGGCCTAATAAACCTGCCAATGGAGAAGAGATTTCGTTAAAAAGGCTAATTTGGGAGTACATTCATATTTTTGTTGGCAGATCTGCCATTATTGTAGGAATTGCGGCACTTGTCAGTGGGATGAAGCATTTAGGAGAAAGGTATGGGAGTGAAAATGTTCATGGACTTGTTTGGGCTCTAATCTTGTGGTTCTTGATCGGTGCATTGATAGTCATATATTTAGAATTTCGTGAAAAAAGACGAAGGAAAGAAAGAATATTTGGAAGAAGCAATTGGGTTTTGGGTAACCTTGAGGAAGATGATTCTGTGGATCTCTTAAGCCCATCCCGGGAGGCAGAGAAACATATGCACCAATCTGGAAGAATGGAAGTTCAATTAGAGCCTCTGAGCAGATAGATATGTCTGATAATTCCCCCTTTTGGTATGAAATTTGCAACTGCTCTACACCTTTTGAAAAACTTCTACTCATGTGGGGGATAACAGGCTGGTTTATAGGCCTAAAGAGTTTTTGTTCGGTGTTAATCCAATCATCCTGCAAGGTGAATTTTGTATACTCGATACATCTTATTTAAAATAGTGGAAAGTTATATTCTTCAATTCGATGATATTAATTAAGAGCGGCTCTGCTTCAGTTTTTATTCAATGTACTATTAGCTTTAACTTAGATACTGCCTGTTGCTTTTGTCAAAGTGCCTTCTGCGGGAGCCAAAGTTCAAGATAAGCTAACGAAAGATATGTTCCATGACATTCCCACTGGCATTGCATCTGTAAAGTTGTCACTCTAATGTTGTTTTGATGCAACGTGAACTTTGTGCTATTGTACTGTTCTTCTGTTTCCGGTTTCTTGTTCTTTTTGCTTTAAGCATTTGTTATGAATTTTGCTTTATCCTGAATGAGCAACCGTCCGGCTGGATTTTATGTTCCCTGTGCATGTTGTAAGGTACCGCGGTGGAAGATAAGAAGGATGTTTCCGATTGATCTCAGCTACTGGCTATTGAATTCTAATTTTAGGATTCAACTCTATTGGAGGCAGAGGTGTTATACGAGTCGACTTTGATATAATATAGGAATCAAACGCTTCACGTATTTTAAAAATAAAATATATTTCAAACAACATGTCATTCATTGTATAAATAGTTGAAATGGATTTAAATCAACGATAATGCCTATAATTATCACGAAATCAAACTTATAATTATTAGTAATTCAATAATAAATAGGTTCATTAGCTCTCACATTAACATATGAATTACATGTACAATGGGCTCATTTCGCGTGCAAATCGTGCCATTTCCATGGGAGTTACATTTTGCCATTTGATTTCTTTTTCATAAATCAACAGAACACACACTATCCAATTGAAATTGTTACAAATTAAAAATGTTATATACAATGACTGTGTCGTGATTTTAATCGGTATTGCTATTCTAGCAACCAAATCATGAACATTAATGCCTATAATGTATGCATTCATCTTAATTAGTAATGTTATCTTCGTAGCGAGTTGTAAATATTACTAATTATGAATTGATATTAATACATTTCCTTTTATATTTTACGCAAAAAAAAATACGTTCATAAGTATTGGTACCCCTTAATTGGTATTGTTATTTTGAATGACAAGAAAATAAATAAATATTTATAATTTAACATGTATTTTTTGAAATTATAGCATAATTATCATTACAATATAAAGTCAAAATTCAATAAATAAAAAATATTATTGGCAAAAAGTCAATAATACCCTTAGCGGATCATATATTTATGTTGCGCGGGGACAAAGGCTGTTATGAGCAAAGACTGCTGTCAAAAAATTTCCGCTGTCGAGGTGCGATTATCATTCAAATCTCTCTCCCTCACTCTCAAAACACCGTCTTTTCGTTTCGCCCAAATTTCGGTTTCGGGTTTCAAAGAACTTTATCGTATTTGGCGACTGGATCCCGACATTTACCGGTAAATTCAGTCCTTCTCCGGAATTTTATTTTTTTCCCTGCATTTTAAGTTCAACAACTACTAACACAAGACTATATTGTTGAGTGCGTGGTATATGTTTAGAGAATTCTATCACGGGAGTGGGGGTTCGCTATTGACTATTTCGTGTGTTGTGGCGAATGGGAATCTTGTTTTTTTTTCCTGAATTATTGCTTATGCGTTTAGAATTTGGCCTTTTTGTGACTTGTGAGATAGTGTGAGTTGGCTCCATGTCTTCTAGGTTCAGTCTAGGATTTTGTAATTGGAACCTTTTTCTCTTTCGGCTTTCTTGTGTTTATTTTTGTATTCTTTGAGCTGTATACTCGTAGAAATGCTTAGAAATCTATGTTTTGAGTTGTATAATTTGAAGTTGATTCACTGTTATGAAATGGCTAACCTAAAATCGCTTATCTTGTTAGTTGTGTGTAGATTTGTTTTTCTTTGGTATTCCACACTTGGGGGTGATTTTATTGGTTTCTTGCTTTTACGGGTGATTTATTTGCACGGTATGGGGCTACTTTTTTCTTACTTGGATACACGCATATCGTCTCAGGATTTATCTCTTCAATATTTTGAATTGTTTTTTTTTCCCGCGATTCATAATTGGTAGTTGGTTTATGTGCCGTTCATCACAGGAAGTTTAAGAGGAGGCTTCACCGCTTGTCAAAGAAAATCAATGCAGTCACTATTTCTTAATAAGCTTTTTTTAAAATTTTTTTTATCTTCCTTTTATAGTCCACTTGAATGATAACCGGTAATATTTTTAATTTATTGTTTATTTATAATTTTCCTGCACTTTTCCTAATTAAGCTTTAACAGTTTCACTATGAGCAAACACAAAACTAATATTAATCACGCCTCTTGAGACAGCTGTAGGTTGCAAGCAAACTTGTTTGATGATGAGTCACGAGGACAATGGAACTTTATGACACGTGACTACTTCTTTTCTCCTCATTCTGCTCGTGTGCCTAATTTAACCTCTTTCCAATTATTCTAAGCCCCATGTTTCTACCTACATAATTATCTAAAACAAAAGCTGTGACTTGAGCAAGCTTCATGTCCATTTTTAATTCAGTGGCAGTTATATTCTAAGCTTTCTTCTTCTTCTGTGTATTTTTCTTCTCTTATTTTGTACGGGGAATTTGTTATGCATTTTTAATATTCATTAAGATATTTTTATTTTTTTAACCAGTAACAAAGAGCTTAGATTTAAAATTTTAGATTTGGTTTTGAAAACGTTTTTGTTTTAAGCAGTAACATTGAGCTTATTTCTCCAAGTTAGTTTTGGCTTCTAACAAGAAATTACATTTATCAGAATTTAATTCAAAGAAACGAAGTGGTGTGCTGCTTTTATTTTTGTAATATATGGTTTTTTTTTATAACAAAACATACTTATTTTTCTGTTTCTTCTGTTTTCTACTTAATGGCTTCTACATACAGAGAAACTTTTATTTATATGTAAAGGATTGTGGAGTTCTTGAGATACCTTTTATGATTGTTTGTGTATTGACCTATTTTACTTTTTCCCTGTATAAGAAATAAATAATCACTTTATTATTTGTGCGTATTCGGAAATAATTAGTAGATGAAGTTTATTGCATATCCTTCGAAAAAGTTCCAACTGTCTTTCAATGGTTTGCTTTTTGTGTGGCTACCCCTCTGTTACATCTTTGATTCAAGTAATGTTATGCACTTGCTACACGAATGTGCATACTGGTCTTTTTTGTTCCTCTCTTGGGATGGAAAAACATATTTTTGCTGACAATGCTGAAATATGTTCTCAGATTGACCAGAGGCAAAAGCCTATGCCATTTAAAAGCAGTTCCCTTACAAGGGATAGTTGCGGTCAAAAGTGTTGCGTACATGGTTAAGAGGATGATGCTTGTTGTTCGGTTTTTATAATTATTTTAGTTTGTGCTTTCATTATCACATATATTGGCTTTGCTTAAATCCTAAGTTATGTGACAAAGCTTGCTCGTATGTGATGGTGAAGAAGAATTGGAATAAAATATTCTTTCCAGTTTGTTTTTGTAAACAAAAGAAGAACAATAAAACAATGTCCTATGGACTTAATTTCCCCATAGGAATGGAGCGGAGGGTGAGGTTTTGATTTCAATCTTTGTTTGGTTTCCAAGGTTTATTTTTCAACAAAAGCGTTGATGATAAAAGGGAATATAATTGTTTTTGCACTTGGCTGGAAAAAAAATTCAGCATTCTTATAATTAAAAGTACTGACTGATAGAACTTATTATGTATTTATTATTGTTTTTAATAAAAAAGCTATTAATTAATAATATATTATGGATAGTAATTTTTCAATTGTATATTCTATGCTGCTGTATATGCAAGTTAAGTTCTTATATCATTATATTGAAATGAACATTGTGCATGACATGATTCAATTGTGAAACCTGATTTCACTTAGATACCATAGACATCATTGGGTTTCTGTAGTTATTGGGTGCTTGAGGTTATTGGTTCGATTTAAATTGAATGGGCAAGGTGCTTTACTCTGTGACCCTCAAAAAACCGAATGTTTTGTCTGTCTTGCAGACTATGAGTAGCTTGGTTGAGAGGCTTCGTGCTAGATCAGATCGAAAGCCGGTTTATCATTTAGATGAATCGGATGATGATGCTGATTTTGTGAAGGGGAAACCTGGGACCACTGAGGAAAAGTTTGAAAGAATAGTTAGGGCTGATGCGGTTTGTTTCTTGTTCCTTTTCTGTGTTTTAATTCCTCTGATTAGTATTTTTTTCCTACCACTGGGATTTTCTTTTATCTTCTGCTATTGAAGTTTTATTTGCCTCTCCCGATGCCTTTTTTCGACGGCAAAAAATAACGATGTGCTATTTTATTCATTTGGTTTAACTGTTTGCTTTACTTGGGTCTTTTAATGGGAGCTTAGCTCCCATGAAGTAATTTATAATCTTTGTTTCTTTTGCATATTTGTATGTGCATTTTGTATTCCTTTCGATCTTGGTTATGTAGGTTTTACTTATATATCTTATTGATTTATTAAGTAATTCTTCACATGTTGGTGTAAATTACTGGCCTTTTTCTAGACTTGGGCATAACTGTATTTGGATTGTTTTAGTTGATGGTCAACATGAAATGGAAACACCTACAAGGTTGAGTTTGTTTGGAATGCATGACTTTTCACCATTACTTGAAGCTTTTGGTACTAAACTTAGACAATGAAGTATAGACATAGTTTGGATGTATGAAATGTCTTATTTGAAGCGTTTCTTGTTTCTCTGCTGTTGCACATTTTTGAAGTATTAAGGATAGAGTTAATATCTTCGACCTCTCCTCTTGTTATGTTAAATACATATGTCCCCTGGCTTAAAATTTTCATCATAGACATTAGTTATTAGATTTTACAATTAACATTTCTAACAGCAGAGAGGTATATTTTAACAGACAAGACCAAAACTTTGGGAGGTTGGTGATATCATCTTCTAGATATTGTTCTGAAGTTTTTGGTGTTCACTTTTTGTATTTTATGTGTAAAACATGAAACTAGATGGGTTTCTTCATTTTTAAATTGTTTCTGCTTTTAAATTAACAGAAAGATGATTCATGTCAAGCCTGTGGAGAAAGTGGGAATCTTATGAGCTGTGATACATGTACATATGCATACCACACTAAATGTTTACTTCCTCCGCTGAAAGCTCCTCCTTCTAGCAACTGGAGGTGCCCAGAATGTGTATGATTCCATCTTATGCTGAGCACTTTGATTATTTTATTGAACTAGTTGCTGTTACCTCTATGCCAAAGTCGGGAATAACATTTTTATATCTGCAGGTTAGTCCGCTGAGTGATATTGACAAATTACTGGACTGTGAGATGCGTCCTACTGTAGCTGGTGATAGTGATGTCTCTAAGCTGGGGTCAAAGCAAATATTTGTGAAACAGTATCTTGTGAAGTGGAAGGGATTATCTTATCTCCATTGCACTTGGTAAATCCCTTATTAACAACATGTATTGAATGTATCAGCTTTCATATTAAACCTGTTCAACTAATTGTTCTCTGACAGAGGGCTGAAAACTCACAATGAAGTTTACTCTGTTCAACCTTTTCAGATCATGCTTTTCTCTTTGCTATTGCAATCCATCTTGCTTTTAATTTTTTTCTTTTCTTGTATGTCAGCATTGTGTGCGTCTCTGTATTTTTGGCAGTCTTCAATCACCTGCTTGTGTTTGCTCCTCAGGGTGCCAGAAAAAGAGTTTTCTAAAGTTTTCAAATCCAATCCTCGACTTAGGACTAAAGTAAACAATTTCCATCGCCAAATGTCATCAAACAATAATGCTGAAGAAGACTTTGTTGCCATTCGACCTGAGTGGACTACTGTTGATCGTATTCTTGCCTGCAGGTTTAGCAATCTGAAACTTTTTCCAGCTGGATACACATACAAAAAATTCTCTCTCTGCTTTGTCTTTTTTGATCCATTCTAAATCTGAGCCAAAACTTTAATTTGCTCTAGAATTTGATCTCTTTCTTATTATTTCCGGTTTTGGTCTTGATGAATGGTGGATAATGTATTATTTTGTGCATCTTTTTACTATTGCTTTCTGGTGTTTTAATATGACTTTGTGCTTTTGATTTCTATCTTAGGATAACTTGATTTTGTTTTTGACATGTTGCAGGGGAGATGATGATGAGAAAGAATATCTTGTGAAATATAAAGAACTTCCATATGATGAATGCTATTGGGAATTCGAATCAGATATATCTGCATTTCAACCCGAAGTTGAAAGATTCAACAAAATTCAGTCTAGGTCATTCAAATTGTCTTCTAATAAGCAGAAGAGTGGCCCTCAAGATGTTGCCGAATCTATGAAGAAATCAAAAGATTTTCAACAGTATGAACATAGCCCTGAATTTCTTTCTGGAGGTATGTAATTGATATATATTTCTAACTGGAAGCCTTGTATAATATTTATGTTTTGTTTTTGTTTTCTCATAATTTATTTGTAATTATTATTCTCCTATAACTGAAGGTTCACTGCATCCATATCAGCTCGAAGGACTGAACTTCTTACGGTTCTCTTGGTCCAAACAAACACATGTTATACTTGCTGATGAAATGGGTCTTGGTAGGTCTTGTTTTGGTCTATTCTGTACTTTTTCCTCACTGGGCTTTTGAAGAAGCATTTCATGTTTGCATCTTTTTGACTTGATTTGCCAATGCTTTGCTTTTTGTTTGGTTTCAGGCAAAACCATACAGAGTATTGCTTTTTTAGCATCTCTTTTTGAAGAGGGCATCTTTCCACATTTGGTTGTAGCTCCACTTTCAACATTACGAAACTGGGAGCGTGAATTTGCAACTTGGGCTCCACATATGAATGTTGTATGTAGATGGTGCCATCTCAACAACTTGTGATCCTTTGTCAGAAAAAAATATCCTAAACTATTGTTTCCACGTTGCAGGTTATGTATGTTGGCACTGCCCAAGCTCGCACTGTTATAAGAGAGTATGAATTTTACTTTCCCAAAAGTCATAAGAAGATCAAGAAAAAGAAATCTGGTCAAGTTGTCAGTGAAAGCAAGCAAGATAGGATAAAATTTGATGTCCTCCTAACATCTTATGAGATGATTAACTTGGACTCTTCATCTTTGAAACCGATAAAGTGGGAATGCATGGTAACATTCTCTGGCTTATCAAGTGCATTGCTATTCTCCAACATGTGATTGCTGGTTAAAGCTTACATTTAAATGTAGATTGTTGATGAAGGTCATCGGCTAAAAAATAAGGATTCAAAATTGTTTTCTTCGTTGAAGCAATATTCAAGTAGGCATCGTACGCTATTAACGGGAACTCCCCTTCAGGTTGGTTGTCCTATTATGATAGTGAATTTCTATTTAAGATTAGTGCTTAGTTCTTATATTTTGGCATGTTTCTTTGCTAGAAATACAATAAGCCTGCATATCACTGTTGAACTTAAAAACAAAATTGTGGATAGACTTTAAAAGTTCTGTGAAAATTTTGTTTGATCAGTCTTTTTTGATTTGCTACTCCTGTCATTCTTATGGCTAATTGAGTTTGTTTTAGCACTTGTTTTAATTAATATTACAAAAAACTTATCTGCACTTCTACATTTTCAGAACAATCTGGATGAACTTTTTATGCTGATGCACTTCCTTGATGCTGGGAAGGTTAGTATGATTTCTGGTTTATTGAGTATTGAACATTGCAATAGCTAAATCAAGATGCAGTTCTCAAACTAGTTTATAAATTTGAAGAGAAGTTTGTTGTATTTGACGGTTAAATACTTGCAGTTTGGAAGTTTAGAGGAGTTCCAGGAAGAGTTTAAGGATATCAATCAAGAGGAGCAGATTTCAAGGCTTCATAAAATGTTGGCCCCCCATCTTCTTAGAAGTATAAATCTAAAACATACTCTTATATACCGATGGCTTCATTTGATCCCTTTAATTGCACATGTTTACCAACTTTATTCTATTACAAGTGTTTTGGTCATGGTTATTTTTTATGATAGCTTTAATTGATTATTATGTTTCCTCTGTGTTCATTCCTGAAATTGCTGTGATGTTTGTAAAAATTTTGGATCTTTTCCTTGTTTCTAAACAGGTGGTTAATTTTAATTACTCTTTCTGATATAGAACAGCAAGAAGTATCTAATATGAGTCTTGAACCATTTGTTCGTTCTTTGAAAAGAGAACATACTGAATCCTATCAAATTAATTGTTACTGCAAATATTTGGCTTTGTTCTTATTTTGCTACCTTTGTCTTGTTCTCATGTTACTACTAATCTGAGCCAATCAATCCTCTGGTATGGTGATTGGCATATGTTTTGCATGGAAAAGGATTTAATGTTGTTTCTCAGTCATTATATGTAACAACTCTACTAGTGATTTCATCTTGAATTGGGATGCTTTTCTTGATAGAAGTGCATTATGTTCTTGATTTATGTTTTTTTTTCTGAAAAGTATATCAATTTTGATGGCCATAAATCTTTTAGCCTTTTCAATGCTGATCTTTCAGTTATACATTACTATGACTTTGAGACTTCAATTATGTTGCTGATACTGGGTGAAAATGCTTTAAAATGTTAATGCAGGAGTGAAGAAAGATGTCATGAAGGATTTACCTCCTAAGAAGGAACTCATTTTACGTGTTGAGTTAAGCAGTAAGCAGAAAGACTATTATAAGGCCATTCTGACTCGTAACTACCAAATACTAACTCGACGTGGGGGTGCACAAGTAAGGTTGCATATTTTAGTGAAATAGGCCCTTTTTATCATGTTTTGACCTAACAAGTTACTGTTGTTTTTTATTGTATCAGATTTCTCTTATCAATGTGGTTATGGAATTGCGCAAGCTCTGTTGTCATCCTTATATGCTGGAAGGAGTTGAACCAGATATAGAAGATACAAATGAGTCTTTCAAGTAATCTTATATGCCACTAAAGTTATAGCTAGAACTAAAATCTTATTGATGTATGCTGATGATTTAGAATATAGCAATCCTTTATTTTTGAATGCTTTGGAGTAGGCTAGAGATATTTGGTGAGCTTGAATCATACTGTTTTATGCTCCTACATTCTTTTGACTATTTGACAGGCAGCTGCTGGAATCTTCTGGGAAAATGCAACTTTTGGATAAGATGATGGTGAAACTTAAAGAGCAGGGACATAGAGTTCTTATATATTCACAGTTCCAGCACATGCTGGACTTACTAGAAGATTACTTAACTTATAAGGTACAATAGTAATGTTACTTTGCTTATATCCTTCCATGTTTGTAGTTTGAATGCCACATCAATTGATGATTTGTTGGGATGTATGGATAATTAGGAATTTTCTTTTTCAAACTTTTTATTTTTCAGAAATGGCAGTACGAGCGGATAGATGGCAAGGTTGGTGGAGCTGAGAGACAGATACGCATAGATCGATTTAATGCCAAAAATTCTTCCAGATTTTGTTTTTTGCTCTCTACTAGGGCTGGGGGCTTGGGAATTAATCTTGCAACAGCTGACACAGTTATCATATATGACAGGTGACATGATCTCATGCTAATATTCCTTTTCTGTTACCTTATATTAGTAAGTGTGATTGTTGATTGTGAGGCATTGTAACATCAATGGGGTGTGGGTTTAGACCATGTAAAAGCATTATGAACTAAATTGGGAATGCTTGCTTGTGTAAAAATGTTTTAATCAAGCAAGTGTCTTATTATATTGGAGTTTTTTTTCAAACATATTATGCCTTGCAAGTTTATACTTTTATGTTATTTTCCTATATTGCTTTGTCTAGTATTTGCTCAGATGCTCATGGTTTTTCCATTTGCGAATTTGATAATTCTAGGAAACCTTCACAGTGTATGGTAACTCCTTCTCTTTTTGTTTTCTTTTTGCCTGTTTTTCCATTCTCTGATTTGCATATGGATTCATAGTGTGGACAAGATAATAATTGTCTTACCTGCATATGATACACAATGCTGCTCCATCACCATTATTCTATTGATGATGCTGACAGCTCTAAGGGCCTTATTCTAAAAGGTCAGTTTATCTCTTTTATGCTGACTAAAGTTTTGACTTTTTCAACTTGTGTAGTGATTGGAATCCTCATGCTGATCTCCAAGCGATGGCTAGAGCTCATCGACTTGGTCAGACCAACAAGGTTGTAGTGTGTCATTTTTTTATTTATATATATATGTATATACCTGTTCTGTTAAAACTTAAAACTGATTATTACTGTTGCCTAATTTAGATGGAAAATACTGTTCTGGACTTGCAGGTAATGATTTTTAGGCTTGTAACACGGGGAACCATTGAAGAAAGGATGATGCAAATGACTAAGAAGAAAATGGTTTTGGAACATCTTGTCGTCGGGAGGCTTAAGGCACAAAACATTAATCAGGTAACAATCTTCTTTCAGACATTGAGGCCCTTTGCTTGCACAGGGTAAGACAGACGTAAGACATTTCACAGCCTGTTTTCTTGAGCACTAGGAATTGGAAAAGATGACATTTAGATTTGGAATGCTGGGAAAAGGGTTGATTTGTCTGGATGCTAGAAAATAAGGTTGATTACTATCAATAAAACCTTTCCTCATGTTTGGCAGAAAATTAGCCTGCCTTGGTGGTTCCTAAATTCTAAAGAGACCTTTTCTACGGAGGTTTTTTGACATGTCAGGAAAACTTCTGATGAACTTCAGGGGAGATTTCTTACTGTTTTTGGAAATTTTGGAGATTCTGAAGGATGATTTATAAGCCACCCAATCTGCATGATTTTGGCTAACGCAAGAGTTCAATGATATTAACCTTCAGGGATTAAGGTTGAATTATGGTCAATTTTGTCATGAGACTACCGCAACCATTTTTGTTGTATAACAAATGGGGTTCCACAAAATAATGTGCTGCATTATCTTGATATTTGAGCTAATTCTTTATGCGAAGATAGTCCTTGCATGTGCTTTAGATTATAAATTGTGTCTTGTTCAAATCTAATGCTTCCTTCTCTTGTTCGCTCTTTAGTATTTATGTATTAATTCTTGCTTTTTTGTGGATGTTGAATTGTTTGTGGTACTCTTCTTCTCCCCTCCAACACCACCACCTCTTCTTCTTCCCTCCAGCACCACCACACCCCCTCCCACAACGTCTCTCTCTCTTAAGGTTTTATTTACTGTTATCATGTATGTATGTCAGCTTGTTATTGTGTTTGCTGTGAAAAAAAAAGGCTGTTTGTTGCTTCCTTCTTTCTCCACCCACCTTTAACTATTTCACACACGTGTGAGAATAGCATGAATGCAAGAATTTGATGAATCAAACTGGCTTTAATTTTTCTTTAGGAAGAGTTGGATGATATCATCAGGTATGGCTCAAAGGAACTATTTGCTGATGAAAATGATGAAGCTGGAAAATCCCGCCAAATTCATTACGATGATACTGCTATAGATAGGTAATTTTTTGCTCTAAATCCATAGGTTAGGTATTTAAATACCTAAGATTAAAATGCTCATTGTTTTGTTGTTTCTTTCGTAGATTACTTGACCGTGACCAAGTTGGAGATGAAGAGGCTTCATTGGATGATGAAGAGGAAGACGGATTTCTGAAGGTTTTCAAGGTTTTATCTTCAGCTATGATTATATGCATATTAATATGTGTCTTTCCAATTGATTGATTCTAGGTATGGTTTTGTCGTTCTACTGAGAAGCATGTTAGATTAAGAGAGTCAATTTATGGTGAACAAAAGATAAAAACTTCTCTTTTTTCTTCTCATAAACCCTTTTTTCCTTATATTATAAAAACTGAAAGGTGTGAAAATATGTAGCTATACTCAGTAGGTGTATATTGGACTTTGTTTCAGATATGACACATGATTTAGGACTCTCATTCTACTTATAATTTATTTTTATCCATTTTCTGGTCCAGTTATATGCTTAGTCAACATCCTGCTGGTAAATTATTAGATGCTTGTTTATCAACACTATCTTGTTACATTGGTCAAAAATCCAAACAATTCCCTTTTTGTTTAGTTTGTTCATTACCTTATCTATACAAGAGCTTTGTGAAACCACATTGAGAAATTCCAAAATGAATGCTACTATCATATTTTATAGTCAATAAGCAATGGTGTATTCTAATTGTCCCTACATCTGCTTCTCTTACTACTTTCCAAAAAAAAATTGTGGTTATTACAGGCAATAAGAGTTCTTTGATGTGTCCATAAGTACTTTATATATTGGCAATCTATACTCTTTGCTGCTAGATCTCATGGCCTGTAATGCATATGTGGATTTTGGATGAATCTGTAAATCACTCTGTATAAACCTAGTCATTTTGCAAATAAATTACAGTACTTATTAACTTGCTTGTTGGTAAGGATATTGAAAATCCTAGGTGTAGCACATATTCTTGGTTTAATCTACAACATATTACTTAAATGCATAATAAGAATATGTTGGGAAATCATGTGATAATCAATAACATGCGTACTTCTGTCTACCTGTTTACCTTTTAGGATTTTGTCTTTCTTTGTTATGAGTTGCAGTTAGATATCATGTGGGTTTTTTACAATCAATTGATCATGGCGTGAGATTACCGTATTTTAGTACGTGATCCACTGTTTGCAAGTGAAAGTGGAGAGAAGCATTTTTTAAATGCTTCGCTTTAAATGGAGCAAATCATTTTTAGCATATTTCCTTCGAGTAATAGTTGTGCGGTGGTAGAAATCTGATGGTTAAGACCATATCCCAGCAAGAAGTTTTGCAATCTTGCTTTCGATTGGGTGGACTAGCACTAGTAATGACCACGTCAGTCATTAAGCGTCGCCTGGTGACACAATCTGGCCATATCTGGAAAGCTATTGATTTTAAAAGTTTTTCGTGTTGATGTTAGTCTCCTGTGACAAACCATTTTTCCACAATTTTTTTCCTTCTTGTTTATAGCAAGTAAATCATAAATTAAATGATATTGCTCTTTTACAGTAATTAGCAGCTCTATGGAATCTGTCTAAAAGTAAAACTTAGGCTACAATAAGTAATAAATCCTTCTGGTGGATTTTTTTTGCCCAGATTTGTATATAAATTGCCTGTACATTTAACACTGCTTAATAGGACAATTTTAGATGAGATTTATTACCTTTTCTGACAATAAATTGGTTGGTTCTGTGAGTAAATCTGTTGACTGCCAGATGTACGTCTTTACCTTGTATACTGCATACAATCCGCTTTTTGGGCCAGAATTGCGTTGTTTTGTGGTAGAACTTTGTGTATAAATTTACTGTATAAACATATTGAACTGTGCCTGGTTATTTAAGAAGGGAATTATTATATGTTTTAGGTGGCAAATTTTGAATATATTGATGAAGTGGAGGCTGTAGCAGTGGAGGAAGCTCAAATGTCTGCCATGGAAAACAAATCTAGCACAAGCAATTCTGAAAAAGCAAATTACTGGGAAGAGTTGTTACGAGACAGATATGAAGTGCATAAAGTTGAAGAGTTCAATGCTTTGGGCAAAGGCAAGAGAAGCCGTAAGCAGGTATTGCAGTATGGTCTCGACTCATCTTTGTTAGACAGTAAATTTCAAGCACCCTTGTCCCTGAAACAGAAAAAAAGGTTAACATTTTTTAAGTTCATGTTGCTGAGTGGCATCAGCTCCAACTCACCAGTCTTGTTAAAGTCGTATTGTGGAATTTTGGGTATTTTTATAGATGCTGTGCTTTCTTGTTGTAGTCAATATATTTTATAGTTTTGATGCATTGTTTTAATTTTCTCCCAATTCTGAAATCTAGTAAATAAGAAAGAAAACTCACTTTAATCACTCTAGAAAGGAGATTAATTTAGAAATTGTGTTGACTTCTGCTTTTGGATCTTTTCCAGATGGTATCTGTTGAAGAAGATGACCTGGCTGGTCTGGAAGATGTGAGCTCTGAAGGTGAGGATGATAACTTTGAAGCTGACTTGACTGATGGCGATACAACATCCACTGGAATTCAATCTGCTCCCAGACGGCCCTACAAGAAGAGATCCCGTGGTATTTGCTTCTGCCCTTGTTCTGTTGTTGTAATTTAGTCACAAAATTTGATCATTGTATTTTGATGGTTGGGCTGCTTGTGACAAATGTTTGCAGTGGATGGTGCGGAGCCAGTTCCTTTGATGGAAGGTGAAGGGAGGTCGTTTAGAGTGTTGGGTTTCAGCCAAAACCAGAGGGCGGCATTTGTACAAATATTGATGAGGTTAACTCTTTATCTTTTTAATTTTTGGTACTCTACTTGTATTCTTTTACATTTATTCCACCCTATTGGTTCTCTACCATCCCCACCTTTTCTTTTTCTGTATGTGTGCAGGCATGCGTGTTTCTTGCATTTCTTATTTTGATTTTGTTTTAGATACTGTATGACTAGACTGTTGTGGGAATCTGAGGCCTTGATTGGTATCATACTGTATATTTATTGCTATTGGTGCATATCTTGCAATTTCTTACTCTGGGTTGTCGATTTCAGGTTTGGGGTTGGGGACTTCGATTGGAAGGAATTTACTCCTCGCTTAAAACAGAAAAGCTATGAAGAAATAAAAGAGTATTTAACTGACCTTGCTGCTTATATTTTTACTGATGGGTTAGAGTTGTAGTCTAATTGAAGCTGCAAATTTGTAATGGCAGTATTATCTTGCTCATTTTCTTGTGGGTCTAAACATGCATATTGTTTATCTATTTGATTGGCCTTTATTTGAATGTGCTTAAAATTGCTAAAAAATGTACTTGGTTTAAATGCATTCAAATTATTCTATTCATGAACATTTTGTTAAATAAATTACATAATTTTATCTAATGAAATGGTCATTTGTTTTGCTCTTATGAGTGTGCAATTATTTGGAAGTATAACTATCTTTAGATATAAATCATGAATCAATTAGACTATATTGGACTGCAGTCTGGTTGTCTCTCTCCCTCTTAATAGGCTGTATGAGGAAATTCCAACTGCTGGTTGTCTATCTCCCTCTTAATAGGCTGTATGAGGAAATTCCAACTGCTGAATCAGATTAATGTAATGGGATATTGTACAGTGACTACTAGATATGTCCATTCCATTTCCCTTAAATGTCTATCGTATTGACTTGATGTGAGCTAATGCTTAACAATAGTTATTTGTGAGTGTGTGATGAGTCCTCTGATCAATGCTTTAGCTTCCCTAGACCACCTTCACAACATTCTGTCAAGACTTTTACACCTCTGCAATCTTCATTGAATTCAAGTGGCATTTTGAATATGATTTAAAATTCCAGTTGCATTCATATAATTTAAGGCTAGGATCAGCATCCTTGCATTAGTTCTTTCTCCTTTGATAAGTACCTTCCTCAAGTCATTGTTCAAAGTTTATCTCAGCCTTTATTACTTATTTTTTTCATGCTTGAAAATGACAAATGTTCCATTTAACTGTTATTTCTTTTTGTCACAATTTGGCATATTCACTGATGGTAATCGTTTTTTTAATTCAGATATGGGACCCTTTTCTTGACCCACATTGTTGAAGATATAACAGACTCTCCAACTTTTTCAGGTGATTGATTTTCTCTCTGTCTCTCTCTCTCTGGTTCTTGCAACTATTATTTCATTGTTTTTAATGTTCTTTGATGCAGATGGTGTTCCGAAAGAAGGACTCAGAATTCAAGATGTGCTGGTGAGGATAGCGGTCTTGCTTTTGATTAGAGATAAGGTAAATTTGTGAATGGAAATTTATGGTTGTTTTGGTAATGTCGTGGAATCTGGACAATTTTACTCATCCTTTTTTTTTATGCATAACATTTATTTTTCCTTTTGTGGAGAGCATCATTATTTCACTTTGTATTTCTCTAGGTTGTTTCACTCAGTACATTTATCATAGCTCTTATGATAATAATTATTAATATTACTTTTAATTTGGAATGATAGGTGAAACTCTTATCAGAAAAGCCAGGCACTGCTCTTTTTACAGATGACATTGTTCTGCGCTACCCAGGCTTGAGAGGTGGAAAGTTTTGGAAAGAGGAGCATGATTTATTATTACTGCGTGCTGTACTAAAGTATGTTTCCCTCATTATTTAATTTGCTGTAACATCCATCTATGATATAGTTGCTGTTACCTTTTCTTTTGTCTTTTGCATGTGTGTCCGGTAAAAAGTTCATTAACTGGTAATGAATTCTTTATATGGTTTGAAGTGCTGCACTGCTTAGCAGCTTAATGTCTCATTATTTGCATGTTAGAGCCTGTCCGTGTTGCTCCTCTTGATTAATGCACTCCTGTGTTGACCATGCTACACAAATGTCAAGCTAATTGAAGTTTTGGTGCTGTCTCTGTCCTTAAGTGCTCAAAATAAATATTTTGTTTTAATATCTATAGATCTGAGCTTTGCTGATCTGATGGCTACAACAACCCATCAAAATCTCTGGGGTATATGATGGAAATTGGTTGGACATTTAATCTAAAATTAGGTGTTGTGGAGGGCAACAAAAGCTTGCATTTTTCATAATCTGATCTTGATTTTGGATGCACGGGAATATGTGTATATATGTATGGATATGTGCATTTAGTACATAGGGAAGAAGAGTTGTATATTAATATTTGTTTCTGATATCGTCAGATTTATAGTTTAGCTCTCTTAAATTCTTGGATTGGCAAGATCATTTTGTTGTTTATATTGCTTAAATGAATCTCTAGGCATGGGTATGGTAGATGGCAAGCTATTGTTGACAACAAGGACTTGAGAGTTCAAGAAGTCATCTGTCAAGAGTTGAATCTGCCCTTTATAAATATACCTGTCCCTGGAGCCATTTCCCAAGCACCAAACGGTGCTAATTCAGCCAATGCAGAAGCACTCGGTAACCAAATACAGGGAAACAGCACTGGGAATGATTCAGTAGCTGTTGGTGTCCAAGGAACAACTGATGCTGCAATCCAAGGTCAAGTATGCCAAGATTCTTCTATATTATATCATTTTAGAGATATGCAGCGAAGACAAGTTGAGTTTATCAAGAAAAGGGTGCTTCTCCTTGAAAAAGGGCTTAATGCAGAGTACCAGAAAGAATACTATGTGAGTGGATTACATCTTGCAAAACATGTGCATTGCTAAAGTTCGTTTCCTTTTCCATTATGTATGAGTATAGCATATCGTATGTCAATGCGGGGAAATATGGTTACAATGCTGATTGCTATTGAATCTTCTCTCATATTTACAGCATGCAATTGTAGTTTGACAGCAATAAAATTGTTCACTCCCTGTTAATAATATGTTTTCGTGTGGGAGTGTTCCATCTAAGAAATTATTTGACTTGATTGTGGAGTTAAGTTTGAACCTTGGTGTATAAAGTATTGCCTGGCTCTAACTAAAAAATAAACAAATCTATGGTTACATACTAGGGCTAGTTGGATATAAATGGTCTCATTGTTGGTCAAGAAAATGTTTCTGTACTATAGAACAGTAATATCTTGTGACGTCTGTTAATTTCAGTTTGCTAATATTTTGAGCTTTTTTTGTCCTATTTTTAAAAATGGCCAGTATATGCTTCTTTTTTATTTTGAGTTTCAGTTCTGTTATTACCTATGGGTTCAATTTTAGGTTTAGCTTAATTATGCGTTATTTGCTGTATTTATACTATATTTTTTCATTTTACCATTATATATGAGAAGCAATAATTTTAATCTTTGGCATCAAAATTCAACGGTAGAATGTATTTCATCTGCTTTCTTCTATGAAACCTATGCTTCACCTGTCACTGTTCATTTATGGAGTATTCTATTTCCATATCTTTTGGCTGTTCTAGATGGTCATCCGCTATTCTTTCATGCTTGTCTTTGCTATGTGGTAGACATGTCGTTTATCAAGTCTTGTTGATACCATGGAAATGCTATGCTATTGTAGCTAGGACTGTATTTTGTATTGTGTTTCTACATATGTGATTATTTTGGCGTACATTGCCATTGCCTTGTGATTATCATATTGTTATATTTATATATGCTTTTCTTTCTGTCGTGTTTTCAGGGTGGTGATGATATAAAATCAAATGAGATCCCAAGTGAAGAGCCTGAGAGCGATCGAAAGACTACAGACAGAACAAGTCCAAGCATTGTGGAAATAGATGCTCAGATGGTTGATCAGTTGCCTCGAGTAGAGCCCATCAGTAAGTGCATTGTTATATCTTAAACCTCTGTAAACAACGATTAATGGATTTCAGTATATACATTTTCTAATATATCTAGTTTGTACCTGCTACTGCCAGCTTTTTTGATCATTTTTATTCTGTTGCACAGTCCATACTTGGTTTATCACTTTGTAAGCTCCCTTCTGACTAATACTCTCTCACTGCAGCATCAGAAGAAATATCAGTTGCTGCTTGTGATGGAGATTCAGTTCGATTGGAAATGGGTCAGCTTTATAATGAGGTAAATTATTTTTAATGACATTGGTTTGTACATCTGGGTTGGTCAAAAACTGATACTGGGACAAAGAAAGAGGATTTATCATAATTGGATGACATTTTATGTAGTTCTCCCGGTTCAAGAGAAGGTATTGTGTGCGCGTGTCCTGCCTTCTTTCATGCTAACAAACAAATTCCATAATCGCATATTTTATTGATCGGCAGATGTGCAAGGTAGTGGAAGAAAATGGTCATGAAGTAGTGAAGACATCGTTGACTAGCCAGCCGGCAAGTTCCCAATTGAAGATGAACCTCCTACCTCTGGAAACCATTTTTCAAGATATAAACCGGATTCTCTCTGTGCAGCAGTCGGTGCCAAATGCAGATATACAGTCACAGCCTGAAAAGCAGGGCACAGCTGCAGAACCAAATTCATCACACACGCTGCAAGATGCCGACAGGCTTGATGTTGTGGACACTGAGATGAAGAGTACAACAGAATCCGAAGCAACTAAGGACAGCAATGCAAAAGTACATTCAAACCCAGACCAAGACCCAACGGCAGAAAAAAGCAAAGCATCGAGTAACAGTCCCGCTGTATCAGATATGGATTACTCTCTGACAGAACCTACATCTTTGCCAAGAATAACTGAAACTGACGTCAAAATGGAACAAGCTAAGAAGGACGCTGACACCAAAACTGATGATGAACCAACTGGAAATGAAAACACTAAGAAAGGCGCTGCAGGAGTCATTGTTTTGGATGATTAAATGGTATACATGCGGATAACATGGTTTAGCTGAACGCAAGAACTTATTTTTAGTCATCAACAATTTACATGCTTTGTATTCAAGTTGTAAAGAAACCTTCAATTTAATCAACAGTAGTTTCATAAGAAGGTATTTATCATTCTTTTTCAACATTTATCAGCAGTTCTACTGATTGAAGAAAAAGGTTAAAATGGTTGATTGCATATTGCATCTGTGCTCTGAACCTCATTCTGGTAAACGACCTGCGCGTTACCAATCTTGCAGTTCAAGTCTGGCTGTTACGGCACTGCAGCAGTAACCCATTAACTATTTCTTTGCCATGATTTTGAACTGTTTTTACTACATTTGCGGTGATTCTGTTTCACTTAAAACTAAAACGGGGAAATAACATTCGGTTCCCTAATTTTTCATATTATTGCAAATGAGAATCATTGTCTTATTTATTATTTTTATTTTTTTACAAACGGATTTAATTAAATATATAATCCTCCTAGCGTTAATTAATTATAAAAAGCTAAAAATTCAGTTTAATCAGTCGTAACTTTCACAAATGGAGTTGGAAAAACCTACTCGATGTGGCCCCTTTATAGCTTTGCCTACGATGCCCCTAGATGATGGCCAAGCTTTAATATTATACTCATCGCTTCCCTTGAAGCGAAGCAGTAAGTAATGTTGCAATAAAATTATGCACGCCCGGCAGTCCCACAAGCAAATTAAAAAGTCGTTACTTACTTTTGAGTAACTTTACTAAAGAGATCTCTAATCAATGAACAACCATCTATAATCCATTTTCTTAATGATTACTGTTATATTATTATGTATAGGCATATGCATATGGATGATTCACCATCCTATGTGTGTGTGTGTGTTGTGTGTATCTTAGTTTATCTTTGAAGCGAACCAAAGAACGTATTGCTCTTTTGTATGTATACATATGTACATAACTTGTCCATATGTATATACATGTCGTGCATGGACAATCATGCATAGATGACACACATGGATTGTGCCTAAACAATTTTCAATTGGGGAGGCAACAAAAAGTCATAAACCCCGTTGACAGAATTTCAACAAGATGTTTGATGGTCGATCAGAAAAGCTTTGTACATGTCCATGCATGGAGATGTCTTCCAAGTTCTCACCCCACCCCCTCCCAATTCCATGCGTAATAAGCAAGCATAGTGTCGTGCTAGAGATTCTGTATTCTATTTAAATTGAAGTGCTTAGAAATTAAATTATATAGGTAGATAGATGATGGCTGGCCGGAGTACAGGACAAGAGATGTAGTTTGTTATCTTTGTGATAAAAGGGATATGTTATCAACGTGCAATTTAAAAGTGATTTGAAACAGCTGAAATTTATGCAACTGAGATATTAAAGTATGAACCACATATAAATATGAATTAATTTGAGACGTACAAACAATATGAGCCACAGCTTCTTCTTCGTCTTCTTCTTGGAATTCCCTTGACTACCATTAGTGGTTGCTCGGAGTGAATTTAGGCATAGAATAAACGAATCTGGATTGACAATCCTCCAAAGTAAAAGCACATCTAATTCCAATCAGTGGTGCTATAAATATTAGGGTTTCTTTTCTTCAATGTTTATAATAATATAATACAAGAATCAATGCATTAATGGGGTCATGATATATACTTGACATAATTGAATATATGAATGCATACTTAGATGTAAATTTTCTTGCCGGGTTATATATATTCTTGCATGTGTGACACTCATGCATGAGATTTACATGTTGATAGCATAGAAATGCATAGTGAGTGTGTTATATGAATAAATTATGTTAAAAGCTGTAAGCACTAGGATTATATGTATGAAAAAGAATTCAGTTCCTTTGAGACTCAATTATAGCTATATAGAATGGTAGATGATATAGATCAAAATTAGCCCACAGCACAGGCACTGCCAAAAGAAGGATTGGTTTTGTAAACTAAATAATGCAAAGGAAAAAGGAATGGATGACAAAGTGATGAAGGAAAGAACAAAGGAGGAGACCAAAAAGAAGGAGCAGAGAAAAAGAAAATAAGAAGAGAGCCCAGGAAATAAGGCTGATGCTGGAAAAGAAGAGACAAGTCTGGTCTTCAAACGCACGCATGCTTTGTTATAAAACAGCCAACTCCTCAACTTCCTCCTCTGAAGGCTTCTTCTTTCATATGAAAGATTAATTGTTGAGTTGAGACATGACAACCTGTTTTTCCAACAAGCTTCATCCCCACATTTCTTTTGTTTGTTGCAATCAATCGACTACTTCTGCTTTTTCCCTTAAAGAATTACAGAAAACAGCGTTTCTTTTATTGCTTTCGTGGTTTTCATTTATTCAGTTTATCATTTCGTGTTATTTGTTTTCTCAAATTAATTATGCAGAATCTAATCAAACTCTGAAAGTTCGAACAAGAAACCCCCAAGAAAAAAGAAAAGAAAAGAGCTTACAGAATGTGGTTCTTTGTAGTTTGGTTTGTCCTGGTCTTCCTGGGAAAATTGTAATCAGTGACATGTATTATCTGCTGCGCCACCACGATCATACAGAGATATGCTTGCTTCTTCCTTCTATCTTAAAACTTCACAACCCCGCTTTTACAGCTCATTTATTAACAGGGAAATAATCTTTACTGTTTTGGAACTGGCCTAACGTAAAAGAATTTTTGCATGGCATAAAGAGTATGGCTAACTATAATTATTTTGTTTCTTCGGGAAAAACAAATGTCTGCAGGCTCTCAGTCAATTAATTGTTCTTGCACTGGTTAAAATCTGAAAACATTTATTTTTGAACGATGCTCGTCATTTCAAACTGCTGCTGAGATTAGACATGAACTTAACAAGCTTTCATCATTTCTCTCTAACTATCACCAGGGAACTGAAGCAAAAATTGTTAGCCAGCCGTGGATCTCTACATTTTCACAGATCAGTAATGAATTCAAAATCAATGATCGTTAACTAATTTATAACGATAAATAGTCAATGCTCGAGTACTCGAGGATGAAAAACAAAAATTGAATGGATGACCAGAAATCCCGACTTCTTGATTTGATGTTTTGGGAAATTAAGGTCCCACAAAATAGACATTGGGGGCCGTTAATCAATGTTCTATCTCAGAGTTTTGGGCATAGATATGAGACAGGTAGTGGGTCATTGTTACAAAAACTCCAGTGCGAGCCAGATAATACAGTCGGCGACTTGTTAACTGAATGCTTTTCAGACACAAAACGGTACCATGCAAGCGTATTTTTGTATTAAAAGAATTAAAATCATTAAACAAATCCAAAGGTTGGCTACCACGAATCTAAGCTGTTGTTATCTTTATATAACGTGACTTCTTTCTCCTCGCTTCCTCACAAAGGGCCAGTAACAAAATTTGGCAGAGCAGAAACTTTCATTCATGGCCACTCAATATGGAAATTATCGAACAGTTTGTGTTAGAAAGTCAGTGTCTGTGTACCCAAAATCTTTGTATCCGCAAAAAATTCTCAGCCTGTCTAATTTGGACAGGCAGTGCCCATTGCTTATGTACGTAGTTTTCTTTTACAAACCAGCTGTTGCTTATCAAAATTTGTCCCTTGATTCGGTTTTTAGCAGCTTGAAATCTGGGTTGGAAGAAACCTTGTCAGTTTGGTACCCGGCTGCGGGTAGATTGAGCTTGAACCCCAGTGATGGGAAGCTCAATATTTGGTGCAACAACAAAGGTGCAATTTTAGTTGAGGCTGTGACAAAAGTCAAGATTTCCGAGCTTGGAGATCTCTCTCAGTACAATGAATTCTTCGAGAATCTGGTTTACAAGCCTGTTTTCAGCGGAAATTTCTCTGAGATGCCTCTGGTTGTTGCTCAGGTAAGGATATAAGCTTTAGAAACCTAAAATTCAGTCAAATTACGAGAAATTTTCAGTTTCTTCCTGGATCAAGTCATGTATATGTTCTAAATTTTGCTTCTCTTTAATAGAAACCTCATAAAATTTTCAGGTGACCCACCTCCTTTATGCTTTATATCATTTTAGGATACAAATCCCCGATTAGGGTTTTGTTTGTTTCTATGCAAATTCGACTGATATCTCCACTACCTTTTAGGGTTTTGTCCCCCAGGGATCCGCACAATATATTGTTTCCTAACTCGTCCACAAGCTTCCTCGTACCAAAATCATTTTCTGTAAACAAGATACAAACATCAAAACCTGGGATCTTGCATGTATCTCTGGCATGCGTGTCGTATTCATTATCTGAACAACTCTTAAAGAAGTAATCCCCAAGAATGATCATTTTCTAGCTATTAAATTTCTTAAGACGAAATTATTTGATGCAGGTGACCAAGTTTGCTTGTGGAGGATATTCCATAGGTATTGGAACAAGCCACTCGTTGTTCGACGGACCGGCAACCTATGATTTTCTTAGTGCATGGGCTTCAAATTCTGGTATCATGAAAACAAAGGGAATGACTGAGTTGCAGAAACCTGTGCACGAGAGAGGAAGAATGGCTGTCCATAATTCTTCTGTCTGTCAAGGGACTGTGAAATCGCCAGTGACTAGGGCTGCAGCCATAGATCATCTGTATCAGTTGATAAGTAATGAGATGATTAACAGTCAAAATTGCAGTGCAGACGGGAAGCTTGGAGGGAAAAATCCGTCGGTGTCGGGAAGCTTGAACAATGCTCTGAAGACTTTTCACCTTAGTGGTGTAATGATAGAGAATTTGAAGAGGAAAGTCTTCGGCGAAAGGAGAGGTAACTTTCCATGTTCTTCCTTTGAGTTGATTGCTGCTCACCTCTGGAAGGTAACTGATTCCTTAATTCTCTCACTTGTTTCCATTTTCCAATGCTATTTGTCTCTATTGTAATCCAAACAGATTAATTTCAAGTGCAACAATGATTAGAAATATATATATATTCTCGAATCACGTTCTAAATGGAAGTCCTGCCACTTATTATAATTTACAACCACAGTAAAATGCAGTAATAATTCGAAGACTGAGAGTCGGTACATTTTGAGCACGAAACAACGGTAAAAGGTACAGATTATACTGTTGTTTCGTGTTCAAAATGTACTGACTCTATCTATGAATCATTACTGTATTATTAATTCTCTGAATATAAAAGCAGGTAGGTGGTTGATCGATAAATCTTAATAGTAAATATTTAACAGACATAATTGTTCTTTTTAAATTAAACAAACGGCAGCCGATACAGAACATACCTAGGTGTATCAACCTGTCATGAAAATTGTACACTTAAAGATCTTCAATACTTTCTCCTGTTAGTATTGTCTGATTTTGGCCATGGAAGGATGTATAAAATTCAGTATACCTGTGCAAGATGCCAAGATCTCAGCTGCAAGCAAAAGTTTGTGTGTTAATATTAACTTCTCTATTACCTTACCTTACCTTATATCTAATCTGAGATTTAACAGCAAAACATCAGACTACAAACCGAGGTTGATTCCAATTTCTTATATATAGACATAAGAAATCAAGTTTTTGTTTCAGGTATGCCAAGTGTATGAATTCAATCTTAAGATCAGATACCGCATGAACATTAATAAAACTTGGCCTAAAACGTTGGTCAAGGAAATGAAAAACCTCCCTAATTGTTTAGTACAAGGTATGTATGATGGTATATGTTTGCATATCTAACAACATGGGACATCCTAGATGAATGCCCACTTTCCATGCATGCTGCCAAAACTAGATGATGAACAAACATGATTGCTGATTTATCAAATGAAAATATCTATCTTTTAGGGTTGGACTAGAAGGGAACAAAATTTATGGGCATCCAAGATTGTTAATTTTTTGCTGAAACAGGCAAGGACCAAGGCCTTTGGACTGAGGAAGGAAGCAATGGTTTGCTTGCAATTTGCCGTGGACACAAGGAACAAGATGATGCCACCACTGCCCAAAGGTTTTAGCGGCAACGCCTATGTACTAGCCTCAGTTGCATTAACAGCTGGAGAATTGGAAGAATTAAGCCACGAATCCATTGTCGAGAAGATCAAAGAAGCCAAGAACTCTATTGACAATGACTATGTGAATGCATACATTCAAGCTCTCGACGGACCACAAGGTGCTCTCCCTCTGAAAGAACTGACTCTGGTTTCCGATTGGACAAGAATGGCATTTCACAAGGTGGATTTTCTCAATGGAGAAGCAGCATATGCGTCTCCATTGGCTTCTCCAATCCCACAGGTGGCTTATTTCATGCAGAATCCCATTGATTTAAGGGGCATTGATTTGAGGATTGGCTTATTTCCGCAAATTCTGAATGCTTTTTCTCACTACTTCCTCAACAATCTGCAATAAACAACAGCTATTGATTAAGCTCACTCTCTTTTTAACTTTTTGTTTGAAGTGGGGAAGTAAAATTTTAGGTTGCCGTGAAAAATATATTATTAGAGAATGATTATCGTGATAACTATGTAATACTCAGTTGTCAATGAGGTAGTTTTCTAATACGCAACATGAAGACAATCTCGTTTGGTAATAATAAAGACAATCTCTGTTAACTCACCTACTGTCTTGTTTTCCTTTTCTCTGGTCAAGCAAAACCCACATTTTTTTAATCTGGGATAGTGTAATAATCTCAGCATAATCTTAATCATATAACAATGTAATAATTAACAATTGAAAAAGCTTGCGCATAGAGGACGGATCAACATCATCAACTCCACAATGCAATGTCGTGCCCATGGACGACGATGCAAATTCATTAAATGGCACAGAAATAAACAGGGGATTTAACAGATTGCCTTCCGCTTTTGCTCAATCAACTAGAAAAATTGATTGTACTAGAAAACAAAGAGCAGAAGATTTATCAACTGCAAGTAGCAACTACCAACAGTAATCTAAGAAAGGCAGAAAGGGAATCAATACACATACTAATGCAGTGCCAATTACACAAGAAAAAGTTACATAGAAGTCTTCTGCTGCAAATCCCTTTTTTACCTTCTTCCTTAGTCAGTAGCTATGGTCTACTTTCATATGCATGTCCTCAGGGAATAACCACTGCATCCAAAATTGACCTCTGGCATTGTCCCATTATCTTGTTCCTGCATCGCCAAAATTCATTTTCTCAGAATTATGAATAATGACAGTGGGATCAGAATTGTAATGCATAACCTCATTTTAGAAAAATGAAGTTATCTTAGTCTCGCTTCATTTTTCTTCTACAGAACAAAGATCACATGGGAACTTCTATAATCCAATTGCCAAACACGCAAAAAGCAGTGTTAATGTGCAAATTTCTCCAGCTTTGTGTAGATAGATGCATATATTGGTGGTTTGATATGATGGAAACAGTGGATCAAACAGAAACCATGATGAACTCGCAGCTAACTATCTGCTTCTCATTACACTAACGACTGTACATTCGATAGTCATGGCACACTTTCAGCAAACTGTCAGGAAATTAGAAGAGGGGCCGCGGATAATTCATGAAGGACTTACTATACAGATGCAGCTGTACTTTTAATCTGGACAATGAAGAATTGTAGAGTCAAACGATGTTTTCTAGAGAATATTTCTTAAAAACTAATTCCAAAGCAAGGAAACATGTTACACACAAATGTTTTAAGCAAAAGGAGGTTTAGTACATGATTTGCATATTCTTCATGCCATATGATTAGTATCTCCTCCAATGGAGATTGTCACATTAAATTTAAAATTAGATAACAATTAGTCATATGCAATATTTTACCACTGTAGTGTACAAACATGCAAATATACCATTGAGCATATTGAGCAGATTAAGAGTATGAGACGGAGAAAGAAACTTGGTGGTAACAACGCGAATGAAAGAGAGAGAAACTTATTAATAGGAGGGGAGTCCTTGGTTCAGTAGAGTAGAGCAAGGCTGTCTTCACTTGAGAGGGCTTGCTTAGTGCATTCGAACTCACCCATCGTTAGAAAGGGCCCTTGGGTTTCCTAAGTGCACAAAGAAAGAAAGGGAAATTATTACCTGTACATAACAACAAGGGTCTTCTTTAGACATTCACCCCCTATAACAAGGAAAAGGTGCCTAAGAAAATAAATGGTTGTCCGATTCCCATCCTTCCAATCTTGAGCACTCGTCAAACAAACAAACAAGTAGGATTATGCAGAAACTATTAATGAAGACATCTCGACAGGAACTTCAATGCATAAATCAAGATTATATGATTTTACTTACCTCTTTTACCATTGAACTCACTAAATCTTCCAATGAGTCAACACTATTGGAAATATAACTGTCATGTGTCTTCTGTTGGCCCATGAGATACCCTTCCTTCAGATTCAATGACGTTTGCATAGTTGACCTTTGAACCTCATTAATCTTCATGGGGACAGGATCAATAAAGTTTGATTGTCCAGCTGAAGCAAATTCATTGCTTCTGTGAAAAAATGTTTTATTTGGGTCCAGACTTTGTCCCAAATGTCCCACATCACCATTAAGAGGCAATGCAGAGTTCAATGGGTTACACATAACATTTGAGTGGTAAGAAGCATCTTGTGCAACTTGAAATTGTATATCAGCTTTTGAATACTGCAATCCGTTGGGCAATGCAGGTAGACAAGGCGCATCACATTGATGATTTCCAATTTGCAAGGCCAGTGCAGAATGGTTCTCTCTCAAGTTATTGGGATGCGGAGTAGGCTGTTTAAAACAGTCACCTAAAGGAAAGGAATTTGGTTGGATCCCAGATGACTGAACAGCACCTGACCAGTTGTTACATCTACTATGATCTGGCAGATAGGAAGAAGATCCTGAATTTAAGGGCATTGACGATTGATTTCCAAACATTTTGTTATGTTGAGTTTCTTGAGGATGTCCTTCTAATATCAAGTGGTTGTTTGTAACACCAAGAAGAGAGTTAGTTGACCGACCAAAGCCTGCTCTCGCATCTGTAAAGCTACTGGAAACAGGGAAAACTGCTATATTATCTTTTGCGTTGGAGAGTTCACTAATGCCAGCAATGTTCTTGTTTGGTTGCAACTGATCAAGTTCTAAGGACATTGGCATTCCTTGAAGTACGCTACCACTATTGCTTCTGGGAAGCAAAGATGGATGGAATTTGCCTTGATCATTAGTGGTGTTGTCTGAGTTTTGCACATGACAGAATTGAATCATTCCTGAAGGAAGGCCATGCATACTGAGTCCAGCTGGTGTGTTCAGTCTACCTAGCATCCCACTAGGAGGAAAAGATCTGAAAGTACTTTTTTGAAACTGCCCTGGTCCAGCCATGGCGTGGAAGTTACCCAGCATGTTAACTGAACCCATTCGCAAATACGAAGAATCGGTACTGCCCAAGGCTGCTACCATATTAGCTTGCTGGTTAGCCACGCAACTGATCCTTTTAAGGTAAAGCCTATATTTCTGCAACCATAAAATTACCTCATAAGCTTCCCTGAAGCAAGAGATTTCATCATGAAGAACAGAGACAGTAAGGATGAGAATTATTGCCTGGAGATGGCTTGCCACATTTTCTCTTGTCAGCTTTTCAACATTCATCAAATCCAGGATCTTTTTAGGTACAGCCTCTGGAATAGGAAAAAACAGAAAGGTGAAAAAATGACAACCAAAAGAAATGAAAATGCTTCAAATACCAATGATTTTGAATATGAAAATATATTATGACAAACTGAAGATCAAAAGAATGGATTTTCACCAGGGAATACCTTCTCTTGCGTGCATTGCAGGTCAAAGATTGATCACTAATTTCAGTGAAAAATCAATAACTCGGGAATTTCACAATTCAAAAATGATCTCAAAGAACAAGGAATATAATATACAATTACTAAAAAAAAGAAAGTGAAATGCAATAAAATAGGCTAACATCTGCCTAATGAAGATTGTTGAACTATCCTATAAAATGTTCCTGGAATACAATGACAAGGAGTTAAAAACATACTGTCAATGCCCAACTGATTAACAGCTGCAACAAACTTGCGATGTAACTCCACTGACCAGACAACCCGAGGCTTCTTTTGGGTAGTTGGATCATCATTTTCATGCTCATTCTCATCATGCTCCTCATCTTCATCATCATTCTGGTCTTTTCTCTTCTTATTGAGCTTCCCATTCTGATCAGAATTTCCCATTCCTCCAGCTTCACCACTTCCAGGATTAAGCTTGTCTTGATTGTCAGAATTATTACAATCCTTTGTATCCAATTTCTTCCTCCGGACAACATGTTGCCATATGTTCTTCAGCTCCTCAATCCGAACAGGTTTCAGCAAATAATCACAAGCTCCATGAGCGATTCCCTTCATTACAAGCTTTGGGTCTCCATTTCCCGACAACACTGAAGACATTTGACAACAAAGGTGATAAAAATTAGCAGCTTTCAAATTTTAGTTTTGAATCAGTATTGAAAGTTCTTAGACTCAAACTAACAAAATTAATAAAAAAGTCTTTTTTTATGTTTTTGTTGGAAAACAGAGTTGCCAAAACATAGAAAACCTTAAAATGAAAAGGAATTGGTAATGTTACGAAAGAATATGGAAATATAGAACTTGTATATTGAATTTAAATATATATTTGATTAAGTTATTAGAACTCCAATTTCCTGGAAGACATTTAAATAGCAGATAATTTTAAAGACCACGTAAATGTCTTTTGGCTTACTTATGACAGGTAGGTCCATCTCAAGTCCCACAAGCTCAAGCAATTTGAAACCATCCATGTCCGGCATATGGACATCGCTGATAACCAGGTCAAACATGTTCTTGTTTTCTCTCAACAGCTTCAGGGCCATGACTGCCTGGTTTGTAGTAGTGACTGCAGAATCCAAAATTCACATTGAAGAAAACAGTCCTATTCAGATTCTGAAATATTCAAAATTCATAAACAAAAACAAATTAACCAATGAAACACCAGGAAATCTGAGATTGATCTTAAATTTCTCTTCAAGATAGATCATAAATGTATACATATCTCAGAACTCATGAGTTATTGGAGATCCAAGTACAGAACAACTAATCCTCCATAAAACTTGGAAAACTAATAACAAAAACAAAAACATGGACAACAAGAAAGAGGCATAGAAATATTGAAAGTCAGAAATTTTTTCCAATCTCCAAACGTAAGTAAATCAAGTAACGATATTTGCCTAAGATTCTACATGCAACTAAAGCAGTACTCACAAAACGTAAACATATCCAATCAAAATCTGAGTAACAAAACACAAAGCCAAAAACCCATAAGCAGAAAGTCATAAACAAAGAAAGAAATGAAACAAATAAGCAAACCATGGTATTGGCAACGACGAAGCAGAGTCTCTAACAACAAGAGACAGGTTGGGTCATCGTCAACGGCCAAAACTCTCAACCCACTTGGAAACAGTTCACCATTAACTTGTTCTACCGTCATTGTTTTCCTTCCTTCCTTCCTTCCTCTAAAAACAGAAAACTGGCTAATCCAGAGAAGAAGAAAACAGTTAAAAAGTCAAGATTACCAACTACGCTTTCTCTGGTTTTGAGCAGAACCCAGAAAGTATATCAGTATAAGAGAGAGAAAGATTAAACCAGGGTTACCGAGAATCAATGGTAGAAAGTGAGAGATTAAGGAACGTGATTAGTGAGTTTGGAAAGAATATTAGCCTAGATTATAGAAATAGGAACAAGTTAAAACAAAACAGTGAAAAAAATAAATAAAAAGAAAGTTATGGCACTTTGTTATTGCAATAACTGCGAAACAGAGAAGGAATATGGAATGTACAAGCTATCCATGGACTGTGAAACCTGGATAGGGAGTGAATTCTGAAACCTTTAATGAAAAAGATTTATTTTTACCATTTTTGCTTCTTTAAAAGAATTTTTTTGGCGCGTCGTCTTTACGCTCTGACACCGGTTACGATGGAGTAGGGAGGTTACCGTTGTTTTTTGGGGTTCGCTAAAACCACCACGTGCAGTGGCATAAAAGCCAACCGTATGGTGGCGGACTAGGGGAATATTCCTCCCACCATCAATTTTTTGTATGGATAAAGATAAAATAAAAATTTTCCATTCATGAAATTCAACTTGGTAGAGTCCACGTGTCCTGCAAAAACTCGTATCCCTGAAGCATCCAACGACCAATAGTCATTAAACACGTGGTGTCGACAACGTAAAAGTCGCTGTTAAAAAACAAACTGAACATGGCAGGAGGAAGTGTGAGACACGCGTGAGCTTGCTTCACGGCTTATGGAAGGTGCAGTAGATCACAAGCTAGCTATTGGCTGTATTATAATTTTCTTTTATTATTATTATAATAATTTACCAAATTTTGTTTTTTTTAAAAAACAAATATTAATAATTAATTTATAAATTTTATCAGTCTTACCTCTCAAAAAAAATTTCTCTTAAATAATTAATTAAATATAATTTAAATTATTTATTATATTAATTAAAGATAAAATTTATTTATATAATTAAGAAATAATTTTATTTATATTAACAAAATAAAATAATCAATCTAAGTCTTTGTGTTGCGCGAAAGAGGCAAGGGCATTTTGTTTTTCACAATTTTGTGAAAAGGGTAAGCGTCATGCGCACTCATGTGTCATCTCATGCATGCAATCAAGATTGAGGGGGGGGAGGTGGGTGTCACAACCCACGACACACAACCTACCAAAGGTGAAAGGAAAAAAGGAAACCACTTTTTGGAAGGTTAGTGGAGAAAGAAATGAAAATAATGAGTGATGACAAGTCCCCATTTCTACAAACTCCTTCCATATTCTGAAGTCTTGAGTTTTTGAATTATTATCAAATTATTTTTTGAAAACAATAATCAATCGTCTGTGTTATCTCCTCCGTAACATTTTGAATACAAAGTAACAGAAGAAGGGTGGCAAAGCTAGTGGTTAGCTTGAACGAAAGGAAAGAAAGAATATGAATTTCCACCATCTCAGTTTCATCCCCTTCTTTCATTCTCATGTGTGAGTGGAGAGAACAGTCGAATTTTGAATGTGGATTCCAGGTAAGATGGAAGCAATTGGGTAACTAATGTAAATTGCATATCATGAGATGATGTGATGTGATGTGATGTGATTAATAGTATTTTAATTATTTTTAGTTATTATCACTTTGGGTTATTCAAAAGTTCATTCGAGAACTAATGAAAACATGCCCACTTTGATTTAATTACATTGTAATACAACACACACCCACCCTTATATCAATCTTCCATCACTATCACTGTGTTATGCCACTGTTAATGGATAAACTTGTCCCTTTGATTCAACAAATAAAAGGGCATAGTCTAAATCTTATCAAGTGCAAGCATTCATATACATATGTACATAATTATCACTAATTTAACATTATAAATTATTATATTTAACTCTAAATATAAATATTATCAAAGACTGTATATAAATTTATAAAAATTTTATTTTTTAATAAATTTTAGTAATATATGCATTAAAATGTTAGTTTATGGTATGATTTAAAGAAATTTAATTTGTTTTAAAAAAAAAGAAAAAAAAGAGAGAGAGATGGAAAATTGTATAGTTTTACCTTGCGGAGGTGGTTGTGTCAATGATAGTTGTGGAAGATCCTACACCACTAATATGAAGATACAAACAAGATCCCAATGAAGTTATTTTATAACTTTCTAGTAAGCTAGGGCACAGCATCAAATAAAATAAGCCTCTCTTATCTTCTCTTCCCTCTGTGCATGCAACTATAATATATTATTAGCTGAATGCCATTTAAAAAAACCTATCTAGAAGATTCATCAGTTGGGTGCAAAATCTCGAGAGATTCCTTGCTTTTCGAAGTCACATGAGTCGTGAGTTTGCTTTGGCTTGATAATGGGGTAGGGGGGGTGAAGGGGGATGAAGAAACCCATCGTAGCATTGCCTCATAAAAATGGTTATGCATGCATGAGTTTAGCTCCCCTGTATGCTCACAATATTAATTTATTTTATTTATTGAAATCACAAGCATGTATGTTTGGGCCCTCCCAAGTTATTGTAATATTTCCAACACCGTTCGCCTCATTTAGTCTTGGCAAAACGTCAGGTGTTCATACCCATCAAAGGGAGGAGGGCATGAAGATTGAGGACGCATAACTAACAAACCGAATATGTAAAAGAGAAGAATGGAATAGAATGGCAAAAGCAAAAGTAGGTGAACTAATTCATGTCCAATGCTTTCGGTTTTCTTTCAGAAAAAAAGAAACACAACAAAAGAGCAGTGGTCGAGCCATCAAATTAACAATGTCGAAAGAAAGAAGCCTTGTATAAAATTACAGGCAGCTACTCAGATGGAGCAGGTGCATGCAAGAGCAACAAGCTGGGTGTATTTCATATGCCAACTACTATTTATTCCAAGAGTGATGGTGCCAAAAGTTAAGAACACTGTCTTCACCATCAAAGTTCATATTTTACATATTGAATCCAACGGTGTCATCAGCCTCGTCCCCATGCAATTGAAGCTGCCAACCATAATGCAAAGCATTAGGTTAAATTAAACATCTCAGAAGTTTATAAATAAATAGCACTAGCACTGATCAATGGATTAAATTTTACCTTGTCTTGAGAGAGTCCAATCGTTATCTTGGCCAAGAGCCCAAAAGAAATATCCACCCAAGCCCTTGGACTTGGCAAACCTGACCTTAACTTTAATGGACAGCACATCATCGTACCCGATCCAGGAATCCCCAGCATATGAGTAATAAGCCACTGGCATTTTATCAAACACAACAGCCGCATTCTTGTCCACGTTAAATTCAACAATTTGGTTGTAATTCAGGACCCCGTCTCCGGGTCCAACGCCTAATGCACGAGCTCCGATTCCATTAACATGCGGATCCTGAAGTTTCCATGTATGCCCATACAATGGCAAACCCATGACAAGCTTCCGGGGGGGAACCCCGGCTTCAATCCATGACCCGATTCCAGAGCTCGTGCTAATGTTACTTTTCGGATCATACAATGCTGCATGTACCCCGGTGAAATTCTCCCAGGACCCGTGATAATCAAAGCACATTGGACTAACCCAATTTACATATTTGTTAATTGCGTCAATTGGATACGATCTAGGCTCACCGTATGCCGTGAATTTCGAAGCAAAATATACAGCAGATGTTAATAAAAGTGGTGATTTCCTGCTAATGGTCGCTTCATGATTTATAGCTTCTCTCCATTGCCTGAACAATAAACCAAGATTTAACATGTCTCGATCGTTAGCGGGGAATTCCCAATCAAGATCAACGCCATCGAAGCCATATTTTCTGGCAATTTCAATGGTCGAATTGATGAAAACTGCACGCGTTTCCTTAGTGCTCGCCATTGTGGAGAAAACATCGGGATCGTTACCTCCTCCTCCTATGGATAACAGAATTTTGACTGACGAATTTTGGGCACGGAGTGTGCCTATTAACTCGGTTATTTTTGTTTGGTCCAATTGAGTAACATTAAGTTTGAAAGTGTTGGGTTCTGGTAAGAGAAATGCATAGTAAATATGAGTGAAATAAGATGTGTCAATAGTAGAAGCTGGAAAATCATTAAATGATGGCCAGTAAGCTGCTTTGATTCCTCTAAAACGACGACGAATTGGAGTGGATGGATGCGGTTCCGGCGATACGGCTTTGGAAATGGGTTGGTGTGATTCCGGAGCCGGAACCGGAGGAGATGTCAGTACTGCCGTATTAGAATACGGACAAAGAATTCCCGTAGAGAATGCATCACAATCTTTCACAAAAGTAAAAACAAACATTACGAGAACAAGAGGTGAAGCGAATTTGAATTGGGCCATGGTTGATACCTTCGAGCTATTTACAAAGAGCAGAAACAGAGATGAACATTTATAGAGGAGACAAGTAAAACTATGGTAAAATGACAATCGATGTAATGTAGCGTAGCTGTTGTGTTTGGACCGTGTTGTTTGTACTTTTTCTCTACGGATGGCTTAATTTTCGAAGAGAAACCAACCGACAGGAAGTGTCCGCCCAGAAATGCATAAGTTCCATGTTTTCAGAGTATTAGAATTGCTTGTACGTCATGGAAGACGCTACAAGCAAGAGTACAAAGGAGACTTGAGCCAGGGAAAGGATAGAATAGTATTAGATTATGTTTGGATGATGGGAAAGAGACGAGAAAGCAAGCAACTCCTGCGGATTTTGTGTTACGTTATTGACTGATAATTGGGTCAGTATACAAATTGCTGCGGCTTGTATTATTCTTATCCTAATTTTGCGTCATGATGTCTACTTCAAATTTGAATTTTCTCCTTCGACTGTGATGGCTAATGAGACGATTCTTCCAACCAAATTGCGTTGACATGTACAGACATTCAAACGACGTCGCTTTTCTCGACTAGTTGGGCCCAAGATAGCGCTCCAAGTTCTAGATGAACAAGCCCAATTTATAAAAGCGCGAACTTCATCCAAACGACGTCGTTTTTCTTCTAAAAAACAATTTCAAAGTTTATAATATATTAGTTAAGGTATAATTATATCAGGTATATATTTAATTATTTAAATTCAATTAATTTGATGAAATTTTAGTATAAATATAATAAAAAAAAATTTCTTTCTCTTAGTAGTAAGCAAGTCATGAACACGAGACAACATCAAAGATTTACCCTTGTGCCCCTTTGCACAAAAGCCTAAACATGCACATCTAGGTTTCTAGAAAAGGGATTTTTTTTTATCCCTGTCTCCATGAAGAAAAGAAAGAATTTCTCCCTCCACCCACCAAAAAAATGAAAATAGAAGACTTTAGTTTGGTAATCAAACACAAACAAGACAACCCAAATAGGCCACGTCGTTTCTCAAAGGTTATGAAGAGAGAGGGAGAAGAAGATGTAGAAGAATACATAGAAAATGGAAGAGAGTGATGGAATAGATGATTGGTTTCTGTTTTGGGAGGATTTCATAATTTCATGCATTCATACGTGGATATTTGTTTATTAAGAAAGACAAGAAATCCCGAAAAGAGATTTGGTTCAATTTGATTAGACAAGTTAATTGTCTAAAGAATCATATGGGGTGTTTTGTATTGTTTAAACACCAACACCAATACAATACAAGTAAAATGCCAAAACCCCACTCATTCTCAAACCCTTTTCTCATGTGGGGTTTTCATTGGATCAAAGGAACAAGAACTTGGCCGAAGGCCGAATTGACTTGCATACTTGTTTGCAAATATGCTTGCAATATTAAATTTTATTATTTTAAAACAAAAACCTAATTAAAGCAAAGATAATGCATATCTCAAGGGTTAATTATGGGGATTTGTTCATGTTAAATTAATAATTAAACATCCAACAACGCATAAACACGAGTATTAAGATATAAAAGCACTAACGAAAGGAGAGAGACATCACATAGACATAGGCTTTGCTTGCTTTAACATTTCTTTGTCGGCCATTTCTCTTCGTGCCCACCATTCGCGGCACATGCGACAAATTACCTTATATCATGACATCTAAGGTAATCTTCCTTTAGTGGCCTTACGATTTTAAAAATTAAAAAGCAAATGGCCCTTGAAATCCTTTGCGGAACTTGCTTAACAGTGTGCTCTATTTCAACTTCAACATCAAGTTGAATTAAACAAATATCTTGCCTTTTGTGGTGCCTACCCATCTAGTTATACTCTCAGATTCCTGCTATTATAGCTGAGATTTGTATGTTTAAAACTGTTGTAGCAAAGATTCTTGGGCTGTGCAACGATAGATCTAATCGAGCGAAGTGATCTCGGTAGATCTCTTTCAGATTGTGCCATAATAGACTTACCCAAGATAGTTTGCCATTACTTGACATGGCCTTAGGATGCAAAAATCTCCTGCGGAAAAGGCTAAGCATGTGGAGGGTGGGGCGTGGGACTTTCTGTTGTCACATTCATGGAATTCGTGGGCGGTTCTATTGAATAGACAAGCAAGCATGCAGGAATCTTCAGTTGTATACCAGACACAGAATAAAAAGAAATCTGGATATCTAGTGAACTGCTTTCCTTAACAAAAATACAATGAAAAATCGGTAGCTAAAACCCACAGAGAGGGAGAGAGCCCAAAAAGTTGAAGAACCCCACAAAGGGGTGTGGAGAAATACTTGCACGCTCAAAGCATATGACAATAATAACAAGAAACACAAGTGACCCTGTTTCATGGAGTTGAAGTACATAGTAGACTTGTGTGGTCTACTTTTGTCCCCCATGATATTTCTTTTAGGAGCTTTGCACATTCTAACATTACTCCAAACAGCTCAAGATTTGTTGCATTTCAAGGATAAACAAGACATTATTATTTGCATTTAGCCGAGCATGCAGTTGCAGTCTCATAATGGATAGATGTAGTTGCATGTTGGAGCTCCAGATAAAAGGTTTTTAAGTAAACCCACCAATCTTTAAGTTTCTTTTAACAAAAGAATTTCTTTCAAAAGAAATTACTCTAGGGAAAAGGGAATACTGTATCCTTCCGTGTATAGAACAAAGCATTTATATATACTTCCCATCAAAAGATTTTATTCTCCCTTTTTTTTCTGTCTGGTAAAATCAGCACCAAATTCATCATCAACCAATAAGAAAGTAGGAAGCTCATATGGAATCACTGAGTAAAGATCCAAGTATTTCAGAGGCTTCAAGCATCATCTCAACTCCAGAAGGTCCTTCGTTTCAGGATACTTCATTGCAGAGATCAAAGGGAAACAGGCAAGAAATAGTAGTTGTTGAAGAAGAAGAAGAAGAAGAAGAAGAGGAAGAAGTAGGGGATCATGAAGAAGATGCAAAAGCTGCACACTTGTTAGATCTAAATCTTGGTAGAAGTGGTTCTGATCAAGGTTTTATCCAAGAGCTCAATCTCATTGACTGCTTAAACAACATGGGTTCATCTAAAACTTCTACAGAAACTCCTCAAACTAGTGATCATCATGTTGAGCAAAGAGTTTTCTCATGCAACTACTGCCAAAGAAAGTTCTACAGTTCCCAAGCTCTTGGCGGACACCAAAATGCTCATAAGAGAGAGAGAACTCTAGCAAAAAGAGGACAAAGAATAGGAACATACACAACAGCTTCAGCCATTGCTTTTGGGCAGCCATACTTGCACCAAAATCATTTCTCTAGCATTTCTTCTCTTCCTCTCCACGGTGCATACAATCGATCTCTTGGAATTCAGGTTCATTCAGTGATTCATAAGCCCAATCACATATCGTCTTCTCATGGAAATGGCAATATTTATGGATGCAACAACTGGTCTAGGCCGCCTATCGACCAACAACCAGCAATCGGAAGATTATCAGCAATGGAAAATTTTCATGCGAGTCCAGCAGCAACAACATCTCGTGCAAGTGTTGGTAGGTTCAACTTGGTTAGAAACACGACGTGTTCTTCATCTCCGGCGAATCATGAAGCAACTAGTAATTGTTGGTGGGAAGATGGTGGCGACGGCGGCGGCGGTGTTAGCGATGCTTTGAAGATTAATAATCAAGAAGAGATGCAAAAGCTTGACTTATCCCTCAAGCTCTAAGTTTCTTCTTGCTGTTACTAATTATTTTTGTATTTTTTTTAGCTTAATTTTCATAGTATCCAGATTAAAACTTTGTTTAATCTTTAATTTGAGGGTAATTATTACTATGGAAATTGAATGTTACAGAAAAGTTTTGAAAGTTTCTTCTTGATGTTTTTCATTTATTCTTTACAGGTTGTAGACTTATGCTAGAAGCACATTGAGGTTATTTTCCCCAACTTTTGAACCGAGCCAAACCGAAGGCAATTAGATCTAACTTGAAATCTTAATAACAAATTATGAAACAAGTTTGGTCATTATCCAAGGAAACTTGCATAGACAGTTGAAGGGAAAGTCTAGTAATAATGACTCTTTAACGGTTGAAAGGAACTCACATTTTCCACAAGCTGCTATTGGTTTTCCTCAGAAATCTACCTAATACAACCTGAATAATTAAATAAATGAAAATTTTATTAAGAAAAATCCCTAAAATCCCACCAATAGGTTAGAGGTAACGTGGTATATGGGAAGTTGTCCGCCCAATTGAAGGGGAAAACCCCAAATTGGGAATTGGATAGCTTTATGAACCGAAATTCAATCCAAGACCAGGACATATTCTATTATTTACTCTGGCTTAAAGGAGAGTATGTTTGTCTTCTATTGAGGAGCATGTACTGTGTCGTTTTCATCATCTGAGCTCTAAATCTAGAAAAGATATAACTGTGTGTTAAAATATTTGTGATAGTCAGCCTCGGTTACATCACATGTATAATAATTCCTTTGTTTAATTTCAGATATTTGTTTTTAAGTTATTGTGCTGGACCCCAACACAAACGGGCAATTCCGATTTTGCTAAAATTTCAACTTCTCAATCGTCATCTTCCTCATTAGCCTGCCTCCCTCATCATGGACTTGAAAACTTTTCCGTGGTTTAAAAAGTTTCTCTAAGTGCCATGAATTAGGCCTTGGATGTTGCCATAAGCACTTTGAGAAACAAGCTTTCTGGAAAATTGGATCCAAACAGGGAATATAACATTTAACAAAATATAAACCAACAGTTAAGAGATAACTAGGAATCTTGGTTTTCCTTTTGGAAAATCAATGGGACATGCCAAATAATGGAGTTTATAATGTGTGTAATAGGGAAATAAACCCTTTTGTTCCTTCACTGTTGGACCAAGACTGGATGTTACTATGCTCGTATAGGACTAACAAATTAGCATTTCATCCTCTAAGAATTTGTGTATGTATGCGCATCCACAAAAAATATGACACCACAGATGGGTCTAGTCATGAATATTTCTCTCTTTTATGGACATTGATGAAAATTATTTGGAAACTGCAGAGCGAAGTGGAGGAGAGGGGAACATGACTATGATGGAATGAATAAATCGTCGAAAATTTAAGGTTGGGGTTCCGGGTGGTCACGACCAGGAACCAATTGATAATCAGCCAAACAAAACAATGAGTATAGAAGGTTTTTGACCATCTTTTCATGGAGGGATTTCCGATTAAGGTACATCAATGTGGAACTGCATTTTTACATTCCTCCATCTGCATGCTAACAAATGAAGAGTACAAGCAGGCAGAAATATATGGGAAGAGTTAAAGCTTGATTTGTAGTTCAATTCAGGAAATATGCACATCAAACACCAAAAGGCAAGATTATGTCAAAAACAAGCAACCACAGGGGGACAGTGGATTTGACTTGGCTGGTCTGGAAAGACAAAATTAGGTAGCTACCTGCAATTATTTAACAACCTCAAAAGGTTTTCAATGAATAAATAAATAAATAAATTATGTGATAAAAATGATATAAATGTTGTATAAAACTGCTGAATAATTAGAAGCTATATATCAGGCACGTCTAATAACCTGTAAACGGGGGCCCTGACCATCATAAACCACTGTTCCATCCCTAAGAAAGAAAATCAATGATGGAGACAATAGATTCTCCTATAGGTGAAACCAAAACTTAGCTAAAGCTTCACATTCTAATGAATAGGAAAATAATAATGGGACTAAATCTCACCTTCAATTGAAACTAATCTGGGTCAAGACTACAGAAGTTCAACTAAGACAGGTTGAATGGTCTTAAAAGGAAACTAATGCAGATTATTTATTCACAATACACATGCTGAATACAACCTTATCACTGATTACAAAAACCATAAGTATGAAAGCAGAAGAACTCACTATAACGTGATCTAAAATATATACACAAAAAGAGCTATGTCACAGAAAAATAACACAACTGAAGTAGATGAATCAAGGGAATTCATTGTCTCATTCATTCATACACTGGATGATTTGTTCACTTATGTCAGTTGGACTTGATTTGGAAGAGTGAGTTAACCCTTTAAAGACCATGAATTCATAACACTCACTAACCTTGAAGATCACCCAAAATATATTAAGACCGGAACTTGGTACACAGTGAATAATAACAATAATCATATATAGTGCACTACATCACCATCACAACTTAGTTTTTGTATCTCAACCCCATTCCAAATAAGCAAAGACAATTTAATTCTGCCACCAAAAGGTAACAAGGACCTACCTGACACCCATCATTTATGGAACAATAACACTTATCTTTGCTCATTACCACAAGTAATATTATAGCATCATCATTCTTATCTATATTTTATCGCAAAAAAAAGGTGTCCTGATCACGATGCTGTGAAACTCTGGCCGCACACATTGTGTCTAGAACAAGCAATCATGTCGATCTTGACCCAAGTGTCACCAACAAATACAGTTAGAGCCTGTTTATTCAATTAGCTCCAAAAATTCAATAATCAAGCTGGGCATATCATTAGGTAATGAAAGTAAATTTTCCTGTGAATAATTGCTTGCAATTTCTAGCACGCATATTTACATGCACACATTGTTTGTATAACATATAATGAAGAACATTAGCAACGAAAAGAGAGACACCAAAATCTGATTGGATTTTGAAATCTCAGTTATATACAATTATATCTTCGGTCCAAATCTATCACATCCTACAAGCACACAGACACACAAATCCAAACCAAATACGTAGATGATATATGATGTGCCTAATGATTTGTGCATGTGTTTCATCCTTTGTTGCTTGAAATAAGTCCACGGAGACCAACAGAGATAAGAAACAATCATAATCTACTTTCTCTCAACTAAAATTTAAATGAAACGTATGTACATACCAACCAACTTGAACCTAGTTTACTCAGATTAAAATAATCACCAAAGCAAGTTCAATTCCATTACTTTTGCACAAACTGGTAGGAGTGGCAGATGAGAAAGAAGAGACCTTTGATTATACCACATCTTTTATTTATATGCTCTTGCAGTCACGTATACTGGAATTTGTCTAATGAATGACTGATATATTGCTAACTATTTTGTAACTGTCCCAGAACCACCCATTTGATTCTTTCACTTCTGCTTCCTTGAGTTTTGCAAGTAATAAACTCATTATCAATTTAACCCGTACAGGAGAGAAAAATAACACAGATCCCAAACTTTTGTTCTTTCTTAGCCCAAAAAGATTGAAACCTGCTGATGGAAGATGTAGCTACATGAGCCACCGATTTTGTTTCTAAAATTTTAGGACACTCATCAGTTTTTGAAAGGATCAAGGAATCATAAAATTTTACAAGAAAAGAGAGAAAGAGACACATGCAGCAACATAATAGAGGTTGTTGAACTTATCTAGGTATCTTGGGGGTAATAGAATGTGATCAAAGCAGCAGAAAAGTTATGAAGATAATATCCAGTACAATAGGGTTCTGTGAAAAGAACCAGAAAATGGAATCATGACTACCCATTAGGCCCAACATTATGCAGTCTTAAATCTTCACTCTTCTGATGCAAAATCATGAAGAAATTTAAAGCAATAAAAGAATCTTTCATCTAGTTATCTCCTCTTTACCAGTTACTAATTTCAATAAAATATGTTAACCAATATTTGGAGTAAATCCCAAATCACAGCATCGAAATGTTGTCATCTACACAACTAAAACTAGATGAACAAAATTGCACATGGAGAATAATTGCTAGCATAAGTTGTCAGTCTCCCCATAGGAATCTCAGAATATGACTAGACATTAATAGCAGAAGTCCATAACACACTGACATAGCAATTACTTTGAATCCTATTTCACTTTTTTAGTAGCTGCATTCTCTGTGATTAAGAAAATATAACAACAAATACATGATAACAACCTCTTAACAATTGTGATCAATGCAAATTTAAGAATTTAATAATCAATCCTATAAAGGCACCACGGACAAACTCCCTTTATTTTTCAACAAAAAGATTTAACATGCCAACCATTTAATAAGTTCAATTCTATCCTTGTTCAGCATATATTCATGCCAGAAAACAGATAGTTCATCATTTTCACCTCTTGCCTCTAGGTACTCGTGAAATATCTTCTGAAGCTTGTCACTCAAATTCCTGAAAACAACAACCGACTTATTTTACAAACTGAGACACCGGACCAACAACCTCAAAAACCACCAAAAAGGGGGAAAGTGATAAAAGAATTAGACAATAAGCACAATTTAGAATATTTCAATCTCCAGGATGGTCTAAAAATATTATCATACCTAAAATGGGATTCCATATAACTCCTGGCATGCTTGTTATTATGACTAAGCAAATAAATTTGCTGAATTTCTAAAGAGTCTGGCCACACCGAGCACAAGAATTCCAGCATATCAGAACAATTTTCCCCGTATATATCAACTATCCGCTCCGAATTTAGGAACATTGACAAAACCATCAATCATCGAGACTTTGATTTTGATGTCTTCGTTGTCACCAAATTTTCCATTCATTAGAATAAACTGCTCTCCAGCTCGATCTTCAACCGCAAACGAATTGAATTTCGTAACAGGCTACGATAATTTCCAGAGACCACAATCACTTCATTTTCTCGGCAACCAAACAGAAAACCAAAGAAAGCAACCAGTAATGCAGATGAAAATAAATCAACAAAAAGGAGCCTCACCAATGAATGCCTGATGAGTAGGCGCTTATTTCGTTACGGAGGATTCTGATAATGTTAGCTTCGAAAGGCGATTTGGTAATGACATCAGTGGTGTAGACTCTGGACGGGAAGAGAAAAACTGAGGTGGCATGTCGTGATCGAATAGAAGGGGTGCCATGGCGACGTTGTAGTCCATGAGCTATTCTTTTAGCAGATCGGATTAAGCGAGCCACGGGACTGAATTCGAAGAGGGAGGTTTTTGCACATTTTTGCAGTCTGCAGTGGGAGTAATTTGCTCATTTGTTTTATTAAAAAAAGGGTGTTCATAATTAAGGCCCAAAATTTCTTATCGGGCCACAATATACAACCCATTATTCTTTATTTGGGCCTGAATCCCCCTATTTTGTAGTAATTTCCTATTCAGACCCGTCTATTCGCTTCGCCTTAACAGGGGTCTAGGAAGATAAAAGTAGGGGCTGAATAGTAACTCTCTCGTGAATGATGGGTAATTTCCAAAAATATTAATGTTCTGGGGTTCACTTTTGGCTTGTGGACCCTTATCTCTTCCCAGCTGACATCCACTAGCAACAATAATTTCCCTTTATCTAGCGATCTGATTACGACACGCTACAACGATCATACCGTGCAACATTTCATCGCATTGCTAAATTACAAAATTCGCCTCAACCATACCAGATTATTTTATTTTTTCTCAACTGCAAAGAAAGAGAGACAGCAACCTGTTTGTCATTTGCCAACTGTTCATCTCGGCAGTATCTCTGGCTCTCTGGATTAATATGCACTGGACGTATATGCACGCGCAATGAATGCTTGATGGGCATGCATGTAATTTCAAAATTAATATCAAAATTGTAGGCCTATTTTTGCAAAAATAAAATAAATATTTTAAATAATCATTAAAATGCAAAGTATTTATAAACAAAAGAATCTCTAACAGAATTGTTGCATTACAATAATTACGATAATATAATAAAAATATTTAATTAATAAAAAAGAATTATTTTTGTAAATAAAAATTAAATAAATTAATTTAAGTGAAAAATAAAAATAAATAATAAAATTTATTTTATTTTTTTAATTTTTATTAATTAAATAATACCATTGGTAACGTGGTGAAAAATTTCATTTAATACTTTTTATTCTTGTGAATTATATATTAACCCCTGAATGTTCCCTAAATTCCCTACGGTTGCATATTATAATTATAAAAATAATTAAAACGACGGCGTGTAATAAGCAAAATCCTGGCCGACGGGGGCCCACAAAGCCCTGTAACCTGTACGTTCTAATTGATTAACGGATAATTAAGGAATTTTATTAATTTTATTAAATTAAATTAAAAATAGTGTGTGTGTGTGTGTTAAAAAAAAAGGAGGAAGAGGCAGAGGAAGAGTGTGTGTGTGTGTGTGTGTGTTTAAAAGGGAGGAAGAGGCAGAGGAAGAGACGAGAAGACGAGGATTGAGTTGACTGTGGGTTCTCTTTCGGTTGCCGGAAGCAGGCAGGGACCCGGAGATCCAAAGAAGAAGATTCTTGGGCACTTAAAAAAATCAACTAAAGAATTGAAGGATTGGCGATTCCCGATATTGCCCCCGAAAAATTCCACTAATTTCCTGCTACTCCACAGGCACTGTCACTCTATTCATCATCTCCTCTTTCTTTTCACCGAAGCAAAGCAAAAGCACAGGAATCAGAACAAGGCAAAAATGTTGTGTAGAATGGTAACGGTTCCTCGGAAAAAGAAGATAGGTTCTGTTCCGGTTTATTTGAACGTCTACGATTTGACTCCGATTAATGGCTACGCTTATTGGCTCGGTCTCGGGATCTACCATTCCGGCGTTCAAGGTATATATTTATTTATTTTTTTTGCTTTTTTATTTTCTCTCCGTGAGCGTGTGTATGCATGCGTCGGAAGATCTGTGGTTATATATATATATATATGTATGTATGTATGTATTTGCCAAATTTTGTGTGTTGAAGAGTTTGGCAGATGTTTGGTTGATGGGAATTTGAAGGAAAATGGTTTTAATTGTAATAGTTTTTAAACGTGTTTCTAAATGATTTATTTCTGCTGTAGTTCATGGCGTTGAGTATGGATTTGGAGCTCATGACCACTCAACAACCGGGATTTTTGAAGTGGAACCCAAGCAGTGTCCCGGTTTTACATTTAGGAAATCTATTTTGATCGGAAGAACAGATCTCGGGCCGAAGGAGGTCCGTGTGTTTATGGAGAAACTCGCCGACGAGTATTCTGGCAACACGTATCACCTCATCACCAAGAACTGCAATCACTTCTGCAATGATGTGTGTCTCAAGATGACAAAGAAACCAATTCCTCGCTGGGTCAATCGTCTTGCCCGTCTGGGTAAGAAACTAATCTTTTGATGTCTTCATTTTCATTTCTATACAATGGTATCTTGACTATAATTGAATGCAAAGACTAATACTTCAACCTCCATTATTCACATCATAACAGGTTTATTTTCGGATATTTTCGTTTCCCTTATTTCCGGTGAAGATTCTAGTTTCCTTGCATGCATGTTTTGTGGATGAATATGGAATGTAGGAACTGAACTTAAGAATGTTTTAGTTGCCGAAGATTGCTTGCCAATGGTAAATATAGAATTTAAGAACCACGAAGCACAAAATATTCAACACCAGTGTCAATGACCTTGACTCCAGCAGTGCCAGATATCTGTATTAGGCATAATTGAGTATAAATTTCTAGTTTATCTCTGCTTGGGTAGATTTGGTGGAGTTTGTGATAACAGCTGTTCTGAAATAAAGAAAAGATTCAAGGCATAGTTTGTTTCAGTGAAATAGAGCAGTTGTCTAGAGAAATTGATCTTTGTTGTTACATATTGTTGCATTGTTGAGATTCTGTTATTAATTTGTTAGTCAGCTTTATTTGTATTTCTAGATTTGCATAGTAAGAGAGGAGTAAAGCTGGTCTTTGCATCTTCTATTCTTAGGATTTTCATCTCAAAATTACATGCCAGCTTACACAATAATTGTTTTTGACAAATCTGCAGGTTTTCTCTGCAACTGTGTTCTTCCAGCAGGATTGAATGAAACTAAGGTTCGGCAAGTTAGATCAGATGATAGAGTTACAGAGGGTGAAAATAAGAAATTGAGAAGCCATTCAAGTAGGTTCACCTCATCTTCTGATTCTCTACCGTGTCCACCATTGTCGTCTTGTCCTTCTGGATCTGCAATCAGAAGCAGACAAAGACGCCGTATTCCTACATCTTCAACTTTGGTTCATAGTTCCTCGACTTCAGCCTTGAACTTGAAGCTTTAGTGAAATTTTGAGTTTCCACACATTTTAGAGATTTAGAATTGCACATTTAAACAATTAGATGGGGAAAGTTTGCAAATTTTAATTTCAGCCATCCTTTGATGCTAATCTCCTTTCAAGAATGTAGAAACAGCTGCTTGGAAATTATTGCAGCATTTCTTTTTCTGTAAAAATTAAAAAAAAATGCTCTGTTTTCACTTGATTGGCATTACCATGTTTTCCAGATATTCCGATCTCTTACATGCAAAAGACATTCCTGTTTTGAATGTCATTATGAATGCACCCTGAATAAAGTAATGCTATTTCAAGCCCATGTTCAATGTAGATGAAAATGGGGGTGGACATGTCCTGTGCTGGTAGGTGTGACAAGGGACCCTTTTAAATTTGTGTAATTATGAATTATTTTTGTGTCTGGTGCTGCTTAGATAGAGCTCATAAAAGTGATGGGATTCAGAAACAGCGATAGAATTCTCTCTCCTTTGTGATTTTGGTATTTGTTTGTAGCCAATAGCTAGGCGAAAGAAAGGAGGAGCAAGCAGCAGTAAAGTACAAGGGTGTATTAGTTCGGTTACCTCTTACGAGTACGGGCTAGGACAATTGGGTGAATACGGCAGCATAATCTACTGGGTCCATCTTTTGCTGGCCCGTTTAAGACAGTTGGATTCGTGCTCTGTGTACAATACTCTTTCTTTCTTTTTCTGGGTCAAGCACGAAACGTATGCCGACGCCCACACAAGGCCCCGTACCCGTATGATATATCCTAATACACTACATTTGTGCAATATCAGAGATGTCTTAACGGGTTGAGCCGACTCATCAAATCAAAGTTCATGTAGACGAATGATATAAGAAATTTAAAATATAGAAAACTGTTTAAACTCAATAATTTAAAACATGAAAGCTGTCTGGACTCAAATTAGGCTGGCTTGATTTAGACGAATCTCTTTTTTTAACACTTGATGATCAAAGTGTCGGCCACGAAAACTGAAAATAATTCAAAGATCCCATCGAGTTTTACTTCTTATGTTTTCGGGTTCAAGACACTCTCATACGATACGTTTTGTACGAGGAAACAAACAAATAAAATAAGATCTACAAAGACATAATTTAGTTTCGTATAACCCAACGTAGCATGGATGTCACCTTCGAAGACAACAAATTTCAATTCCAACCGCATCTCCCATCGCACGAAGAAAAAGGCTTATTCCATGAATGATTCCTTTCCCACTTCGTTTGATTACCAATTCTTAATTTGCTGCCGTCTTCACCCATAACATACATTTCAAAGTCGACGCGGCAATAGAAAAAGAAAACAACCCAAAGCAGGGGAGCTCTCTGTACGCACAGTAAACATAATTTAATGGTAGTTAAATTATTGTTTTAGCTGTGACTTGTTAGCCAAATGGCATCATTGTCTCCGTTCTTAACATCGTTTTTGGGCCACACGCATGGCATGTTCACTGTTTCTTCCCAAGCAATACTCCATTCAGAAACTCGCGAGACATTTCTTCAACTACCCCACAACCAAATGATGGGTAGACAGGTGGGTTTGTTTGGGTAGTTTCCTCGACAGATATCGCCGATTTTGTGAGTCTGGGTTGGCAACAATGTCAATATTGGACCTTCACCTGCAGGTCTGCCTTGACAACCAAATTTTCGCTTGAAGAATATATAATAAATTATTATTATTACTTCATCTGGAAACTGGTGAAGCATTCTAAGTTAGCCTTGGATTATTATTTTCTGTGTAATTGCCTGGTTTCCAATGTCAGTACAGGCATGCTTTTTAATAATCTAGCTCAGGAGGGG